>CM060671.1:27478471-27800971 GCA_030686955.1 Odontamblyopus rebecca
TAACAACAACCAAGCAACCAACCAGCAATGGCGATAATAACAACAACCGCTGGCAACAACCGAACAACCAACCAACCAACAATGACCGAAAAACCAACGCTCTATATGCTGTACGCTCATGAATAACAACAATAGCCGTAACTTAACCAGCAGCAACAACCAGCAGCAACAACCAACGAGCAACCAAATTGTTAATAATAATATTGTGTATGTGTGTGACAACAACAATAATGACAATATGATAATAATAATCATAACAATGATAACAATAACAACAATAATATAATGACAATAATAGTAATAATAATAATAATAATGACAACAATGACAATAATAAATATTGGCAATATGACAATAACTCAATAACAACAGTGAATGACAAACAAACAGCTCGATTAATAAAATAACAACAACAACAATAACAAAACGAACCAACAATGACAACATAATGATAATGTAACAACCAATAATGACAAAACAACGCCAATAATAATAATGATAGTATAATAATAATAATAACAATGGCAACCAATAACAATGACGTAACAATAACAATTAATAACTAATAATAATGACAAACAACAATAATAATAACAATGATAATAACATAATAATGACGTAATAACCGACAATGATAATGAGCAGCAAACATAATAACAGCAGATAATAACAAACGTGCTCAATGATAACCAATAACAGTTATAACAAGCCGATAACAAAACAACAACAACAACCAATGACCAATAAACAACTAATGACAACTAACAATCATCTTTCTGTAATAACCAACAACCAACCAACTAATAATAATAACTAACCAACCAACAACCAACCAACAATGAGCAATAATAACAATGACAACAATAACTCGGTTGAAAACAAGCAACAACAAGCAATAAACAACAATAACAAACAATAACAACTAACCAACAACCAATGACAACAATAATAATGACAGCCAACTAATAACAACTAACATAACAACTCTAACTAATAATAATGACAACAACAATAGCGGCAAGTATGCTCAGTTGTTATAATGACAACAACAATAACAATATGGTAATAATAACCAACAATAATAACCAACCAATCATCAACAACTGACAGCAGCAGCAGCAACAACAATAGCTGACCAACAAAAACAACTAATAACGGCAGGCAGCAGCAACAACAATAACAACAACAGCCAATAACAACAATAACCAACAACCAATAACTAACCAATGACAACAATGACTAACAACAATGTGCTACTGCTGCTGCTACTACTGCTGCTGCTTGCTGCTACTGCCTATGCTACTGCTACTACTACTGCTGCTACTACTGCTGCTACTGCTGCTACTACTACTACCTACTACTACTACCACTGCTACTACTACTACTACTACTACCTTACTACTACTACTGCTACTACTACTATTACTATTACTACTACTACTACTACTACTAATAATAATAATAAGTTTTATTTATATGCACTTTACATTTCAATGAAATCTCAAGTGCTACAGTGAGAGCATAAAAAGATGATAAAAAGCACTTACAAGTACATTTAAAACATCCTAGTACAAGGTAAACAAAACTAAAAAACAAGTAGGCCTTTTTAAACACAAATGTCTTAAGTCCCCCTTTGCTTAAAAGCCTCCAGACTCTGAGGCATCCTCCAGGGCTGGGAGGGGCATTCCACAGGCGTGGGGCTGCAGCCTGAAAAGCTCTATCTCCCATAGTGGAGAGTTTGGTCCTTGGCTGATGGAGACAGTAGGTGGAGGATGAGCGAAGGTGTCGTGAGGTGGTGTATGGTGTGAGAAGCTCTGAGAGGCTGGGGCAGTTCCGTGTATGCACTGATAGGTGAGGAGGCAGAGTTTGTAATGAATCCGATGTTGAATGGGCAGCCAGTGAAGTGAGCGGAGGAGAACAGGGGTGATGTGGTCGTATTTACGCCTCCTCGTCACTAGTAGTAGTAGTACTACTACTACTACTACTGCTACCACTACTACTACTACTGCTGCTACTACTATTACTACTAAAGAACCTGTACCCACATTTTTTCCATGTATTTGAGAAATGTTTCTTGCCCCAGCTCAGATCTATTGTATAGCAGCTCTTGAGGTCAAAATAAGTCCTCTGTGTATTGCCTGCATCTAATTAGAACGTGTTTCATTGTCCGAGAATCAGGAAATACACTGTTAGCATGCTAGATGTTATCATTACCGCTCAGGTCTCTGAAAGTTGTGAAAAGCTCTTACAAACTCCATCCATCCATCCATGTTCTTCTGCTTATCTGGGCCCGGGTCCCGAGGGCAGGAGTCTGAGCAGGGACTCCCAGACTTCCCTCACCCCAGACACTTCCTCCAGCTGGTGAATAATCAGGATGTTCAGAATGCATAAGCTAAGTGAGGAATAACTTTGGATGCTGCAAACCATTTCAAATGATTTCTGTTTTTCACGTTTTTAAGACGACACAAAAAAAAAAAGTACAGCGCCTTTAATTAATACCCTTACTCCTAAACCTTTAATTATGTTACTATTTAGCTTGAGTAATTGTTAATAAACTATCTGTTCAATATGAATTAAGGCTTTCTAGCTTTATTAAGGTTAATTAAAGTATAGTTATTAAAAGGTGGTTGGCTGCTTTAAAATATAATATATTCGTAAAAAAGAAAAAAACATTTTTATTATTATTATTACGTATATAAAATTATTATACGTGAATTGTTATGCAACTTATACAAGGTTTTAACATATCACACACTGGATCATCAGCTGGTCTAATACATCACAACAATCAAACCCACTGAATCACTCTATAAACAAGCTTTAAAAACACTACAGACACCACCATTGTCACATTTTGCAGAAATATAAATTCATGACCTGGGACGATCTTATTCCTCACAGAAAAACTGGATTTGGTCAGTTCTGTTTTCTCCATCAGTGGAACTCTGTGCCCGAAGCCATCAGAACATCTCCCTCATACTCGGCTTTTAAAACGAACGCTAAAAAGTGGCTTTTAGAGACGCAAATGTGTGAATACTAAAACTTTTATTGTATTTTTGTAATGTTATTGTACATTTGTGTCATTTTTAACGTGTAACTTTTTAAGTGTATTTTCTTTCGGATGCCTGGACATCTGGAAAAAGGACCGATGCAAATGAGCTCTTATCAGCCAACTCGGGCACATTTACTTTGTTTTGATGTTGATTAATGTGCATTGTCCCTTTTCAAATAAATAAATTAAAAAATAAAATAAAAAACATGTTTACGTGATTGAAAATAGAGTTTAGGTTTATGTGGTAGAATAGTGACCTCTGCTGGTCAATGAGGAGAATTACAGTACTATACCACTGGGCCCAGCATTTACGAGTTATTTAGGGATTTTAAAATGGCATTTTTCACCTTATTAAATAAAAGTAAACAAAAAAATAATAATAATAAAAAAATTAAAATTTAATTAAAATAAAAAAATACAAAAAATATATACATGAAATAAATAAATAAACAAACAAATAAATACAAATAAAAAATAAGATAAACAAAAATACCTCTTAAATTCTGATGTAGAAAAATTTATGAAAACTTAACGGTGCTTTTTGCGGTCACATTTTCATACGGCGCTTTTCCACTTTCAAGGCGCTCATCCATTCACACACTCATCCATTCACACACTCATCCATTCACACACCGGTGGATGCAGACACTGGGAGCGAGGTGAGTTAAGTGTCTTGCCCAAGGACACAACAGCAGCGTTCATCTGCGGGAGCCGGAGTCACACCAACGCTCTGCCTGGCTGGTGTCTTGGTTGATTTGGCCAGAATATTCCACCACATGGCATTAATCTGTTCACTCTCCGCGGATACGCACAGGTACAGATACTGGTCAGATCAGCGGAGAGGCGACGTGGCTGACAGAACGATTTTTCACGCAACGTATTTTCTGCAAATAAAATCGACTAAACAGAACCAACACTTGCGATCGGATATATGCAAGATGGATAAGAGTAATGCCATACTGTGGAACATTTAACACAAGAAAATTAAATCGCCATGGTGACACATAGCAATTTCACATCATAAAACAACAAAAAAAAAGTTCAATCACATATTTACTTGGTCATTGTCCCACTTTATTTAATGGTACATGTAAAAAAACAAAAAAACAATGGTTCATTTTTTTCAGTTCACAAGAATAAAATTTAAATTCTAGCCTAAAATTCGTGGATTTACCCTTAAATACGATTGTCTTACTGTTTTGTTTCCTTATAAATTTCTTAGCGTTGTTACTAATTCCAAAAAAAATCCCTAACTCAGTTTTGTTCACGCTATTTTGTCACATGAGAATGGATTTTTTTGAAATATAGATCCTTAAAGTAAACAGGAAATTGGAAAAAAGTGTCGTAAAATGGACAGTCCGTCACATGACTTTGAAGCAGCAAAAACGGTTTACAGTAACGAATAAATAGACCAGCTGAACCCTGTTTGGCGACGTTAACAGCAGTGGTGATCTCTGAGTTTTTAAAGGAGACGTATTACGCAGCGTCCAGGCTTTTCCATTCGTTTTCCACTAAAACCGACTGAGCGAAACAGGCGGCGTTTGCTTCATGGAGATTTCCTGTGTTAGTGTGGCGCCCTCTGCAGGGAACAATAAGGAGTGTAGTCATTTCAAACCCGCTTTTTTTATTGTCGTCGACCAACTATAGCAGGGGTGTCAAACTCATTTTGGTCCGGGGGCCGTATGCAACCTACTTTGATCCCAAAAGGGCCGGATCAGAAAACTTAAGATTATATTCCTCGAGCAACGCCACTTGTTCCAAACACACTGAGCACAGATTTCCCATTCACCTCTGTCAACAAATAAGAATTAGACTATTTTTCTTGGGAAATCCTGAACTCAGCATCTGCTTTTCTCATTTTTTGACATTTTGCTGATGAGGGTCACGGTCGACAGTCAAAACGATCGTCCTTTAAGAGCGTTTGGAAAGAGGAAAGTCTTCATTTGTGCTGCTCTGGTGGGAGTCGCAACGTACAGAAACGCCGGAGACGCTGCTATGCTAAACGGTGCAGAAAATTAACAGAAAAATCTGAAAATTTTAAGTATTTTAATAGAAAAATCAGCCGAGGGCCAGATTAAAGGTCTTGGAGAGCCGGATCTGGCCCCCGGGCCACATGTTTGACACATGTGAACTATAGCTTAATTTATCCAGAGAAACACGCAGCCACGTAAAATTCCATAACATAATTATTAGGGATTTAACAATAACCGAAATATGTTGATATCGTATCGTCAAAGGTCTCACAATAAAGAGAAAAAACTCTTTTCTGGCTCCTGTCAATAGTTGCTGAAATATTAAGTGCACATTTTCAAAATTCAAAATAAAAAGTTTCAAAATACAACATAAAAAATTCACCATATAAGTATTCAACACAAATATATTCAAGGCCTCAAATTCAACAGTTAAAACTCAGAGTGTGAAACTTGCAGTTTATTTTGATTTGGAAACGTATTGAAAAAGTAGACTTAAAATTTCAGCAACTAAATTTCCAAATTTAAAAAAATTCAAACATCCAGATTTAAAAAAAAAATATTCAAAGTGAGAAATTCAGCGGTATTTAAAATTCAAAATCTGACGGAACAAATTATCCTCCATAAAATCATTCAAACATGTTTTTTCAGAGTTAAAAAATTCAAAGTGAGACGTTCAGCGGCGTTTCAAATTAAAATTTGACCAAACAAATTATCTTCCGTAACAGAATTGAATTTTTCTTTTTGCCACACTGCAAAAAACAAAATCTAGTCAAGTTAAGATGACTTGATTTAAGAAAGTTTTATCATGATTTGAGTAAATTTCACTTGATAAGTAAAATAATCTGCCAGTGTAATAAGACTTTTTGAACTTCAAATATGAAAAGACATCTGGCTACACTTAAAGAAAGAAAAACAACTTTTTGCATTGAAACAAAATCGAATGTTGCTTGAATTCAGAAAAAACACTTATTCCACTGGTAGATAATTTTACTTCAAGTTAAATCTGCTCAAAGAAAGTAAAATATTCTTAATTTAAGTCATTTTAACTTAGCTGGATATTGCTTAGTGGAATTTTGCATCCCCTGTGTCGACATTTGAACTCTGTCAGTGTCCTCGGTCATCTCGTCTCACAGAAACCGCCTGCTGCTCTTCTCATTTTATCTCCGTCAGCTTGTCTCCACTCTGTCGTTCTTAGTTCCTGCTTAAACCTCCTTGTGCGGAAGCAGACGGGCTTGAAATTAAATAAACTTCTCCTGCCTCAGACATCGAGAGCAGGGCTCTACAGTGCGCCCATTTCACTCGCATTTGCGAGTAAATATTTCGTCGTGCGAACGAGGAAAATAAAACAGTCGCACCAGTGCGAGTGCTTCTGCAGCCACAGTAAGGAGAACTGCGCACAGACGTAACGTGACAAGTTAAACGTTCTAAATGTATCAAACATTAGGGGCGCACTCACACTAGGACTTCAGAATCGTGCCCAAGCCTGGATCACCCCTAAAGCGCCGCACGCTTGCCCAGCGCGAGCGCTGACCCCAGCGTATGAGCTCCGCGTGTGGCCGATATCACTCATACGAACAAACTCCACTTCAAAACACACCCACGCCCCCTTCAACGAGGAGCGCCCCGCAGCGGGACCCACACTTCCTTCTCAGCTAAAGCGAGAGCTTTGTCTTGGTCTTGTCTCGAGCGCATTTGGACTCGGTCTTATCACGGACTCAAGGTCTGAATACTGAGTGTGATCATATTTCATTACGGCCGCTGCAATAAACTTGTACCGGTGTGCGTGACCACGCGGGACGTCTCTCTGCGGCCTGTGCGCTGGAGCCCGCAGACACTGTGCGGCCCGTCAGCACAGGCTCCGCAGCGCGCGGCTTGTCCACAGCGCGCACCCTTGTGTACCAACGTGCGTCACAGGGCAGGTATCCCACCTATCCTTCCGCCTCACGTCAAATACGCCAATACTAATTTTCTGTCAGTGTCCGCACAGAGCAGAGCTACAGCACAGAGCAGGCGATATGTGGGCTGAAGTTTGCCTAAGAAAATGCCAAATAACTGTCACAATGTGCGTTTAGTTTGGTAAATGTGCAGAGGCTAAAAACCACTGTAAAACCAGTAAGAGAAAGTAACTTCACCTAGGAATTTGAAAATACAGGTTTAAAAATCTTACCTATGTTTTTCACTTTGAAGCAGTTTTGTGTAAAGTGCCAGTGGAAGTTCTCTTAAAGAAGAGGTTCTCAAACTGTGGGTGAAGGTCCAAAAAAGGGCCACAGAGTGTTTCAGTGCAGTACAGTTTGTTTGGCTTATTTTAAGTCTAAATATTAATCAGATAAAATGAAGATATATTTATAAAAACACTGCGATCATGCAGGAAAAGTACAGTCATAATAATTCTTTTGTTTTTGTATTACATCAGTTCAAATAAGTTGGTGTGCGCAAGTTCTGCACTGTAATAATCGTTAGAAATGAAAACCTATTTGTGCCCCCATTTTTTTTTCTGTGCTCCTAAAATTTTTCACTTAGGGGCACATGTGCTCCTGAAAAAAAAGTTAGCGTAGAGGCCTGATCGTGAGTGTCCTTCCTCTCTGTGCAACTCGAGGACTCGTTCGGACTAATTTTCCCTAACGCATACAGTAGTGCTTGTGATCGATCAGAGTTTTAAGAGACAGTTTGTGGAAAAAAGTTGGGAAGAAAATCACAAAAATACAAGAAGAAGCGGTCAGTTCTGAAGCAAAATCCCTCCACCTACATCATCAACAACGAAAACTGCGTCAAACTTTTCTTTTTTTTCTGACAGTGGCCACGTTTACATGATGTTTTTTAATTCCGAATGAATTGTTCTGAATTCAATAGCTCGGAATTCAAATATTCTCCTTCGAGTTTACATGGAAATAATAATTCAGAATTGAGGTTTACATGGAAACACGTTAAACTGTCTTTATTTAATTGGGCTCAACGTGTGGGGGTGGGGAAGGGTTCTGATTGGACAGCGACAGGAACGTATTTCCACACTTCAGCTGCTCCCGGCTTTTCTGTCATCTCGGTTTGTCGCTTCGCCGCCGACACAAACACGATCCAAAGTTTTTCCGCAGTGGTTTTGATGATAATGAAGCAGCAGCTGGAGAATTCTCTCCTCACGCTTTACGTCTGTGAGCTGAGGAGGAGAAGGGAAGAGTGTCGGAGAAGGAGGAAGAAGACAAACCGAGTCTGAGGCTGCCACACCTCAGCCCACTCCCACATCCTGCTCGCAAATCCAAAGAGCAGTGGAGGAAAGTCCGAATAATTTTTAAGAAGAATAAACGTTTACATGATTGAGGAATAAATTCATTTGGCTTTAAACTGCCCACTTACTTCGGAATTACCATATTTTTTGGTCTATAAGTCGTTTTTTCATGGTTTGGGTGGTTTCACATGTTGGTCATCACCCTGACAGCCACTAGAGGGCGCTCTAGGCTTGTGTACCAGTATCTGCGCCGCCTCAGGCACCACTGTCACTTCTCGCTCTACTGCACATGTCTCCTGCAGAAAGAGCCGCTGTCCTGCTGCAAGTGCTGAAATCTGCAGCTGAAAACGGTGATCGAGCAGCAGAAAGAAAGTTCGGAATGAGCGAGAAACTTGTGTTTGATGGAGAAAAGTTTTTGGATTTATACAACTTATAGTGTGGAAAATACTGTAAATTTTATTCTGAATAATGAATTTCATTAGGATTTAAGTGTCATTAAGTCATTTTTATTCCCTCTGCCTAACGAAAATTCCACCAAACATTTCTTTTTATTAGTCTAACAGTAAACTCTCTAAATGAGAATAATGTGAATAATGTCGTACGGACTTAAATTACGTTTCCTCTTCATAAAATCAGAGCGCTGTGTTATAAAAGAAGATTAAATAGTATTTGAAGCTTAATAAAGCCTGTTTTGCATAATAGATCTCCTTTAAATTCATGTTTCTGCATATTTGACAATTTAACAGCACTTTGTAGATACGTTTTGAGTTGTGCCAAAGGTTTCTTCTTAAAGTAAACACCGCACACGCACACGAACTGTCCCCGAACTGTCCCCGAACTGTCCCCGAACTGTACATTCAATAAATAATAAGAAATCGCCTTTAAATCGCTCCGGAACCAGTGACGTGACTCTAGATTACATAATTCCATAGACTACAGGAAGAACGAGACAAAATCCAGGGAAAAAAGTTGACTCAGAGGGAGAGATTTGGTACGGCGAGCACGATATCGGAAGTGATGACGTCTGTTGGAGCGCGTCGTCCGGAGGGGAGCCGGGAAATCCGGCGGTATCTAGTTTAGTTTTATACGTGGGTTTTGGGTCTCCTCGCGGAAGTGCGTCGTTCCCACCGTGTCCGTTCGCAGTCACTTTGCGCGAGGTAAGTCCGGGTGAGCTCAGCACATCTTCCACTGTCAGGGTTTGTGTTTGAAATGGGCTTCCACTGTACAGACAGAATACAACAGAGCAGGTTTATTCACACGGCACAATCTGGACACAAGGAATTTAAAAAACGTGAATTGTTTTGGGGGTTTTTCCTCGAGTGACACAAAAAAACCGAAAGGCCCTGTCTGTATGGCCAAATTTTTACACTGTTTAGTCCATTGACTGTATAAAAAAGTGGAGATTTTTGACGAGGCATTTGTCTCCTCTCCTGTCCTGTCTTATCTTCCTGGTTTGCCTCTCTGTCTGTGTCTCGTCTAGTCTAGAGTTTTATACTGTTTACACTTTGAGAGACTCTCTAAGCTCTGCTGTCCAAACCCGAATTAACGATGGATTTGATAACTTGGTCACTCAACGCAATTAACACTATTTTTTCAAGATAAGCAGGGTTGAGCGAACTTGCGAGTTCTTCCATGGAGGACACAGGGAATCTACCTATTTCAGAACCAGGATTACAGGACCTTTTGCAGATTGGGATCACGCATGGACCTGATTTTTCTGAAAATTCAAATCCTGAGGCAGCTGTTCAAAGCCCCGCTTGGCTGCCAGAAATTGAAGTGAGGAGCAGAGCTTCGTGTACTCGAACTTTGTGAATAATATATTCAATCGAATGTTCATCCCTAATGACAAATCTGATCTCTCCTCCTCCCTACACTTTCTCTACGCCCTCACAGCTTCTTTGCCCCACCCAGCATGGTGGGCGGGTCTGCTGTAGCCAGCGCCCCCTGGCTGCAGGATCTGGATACTGTCTGTCTACTGGACTATATCAATCAATCAATCATCAATCAATCAAACTTTATTTATAGAGAGCTTTTCATACAAAAATGCAACACAAAGCCTCCGTCTCCTCTCCGGTTGCAATGTCTTGTCATAATATCTGCACTATGTTTTTTGTTGTTCTTCCTCTATTTTCTTTTTTCTCTGTAGTAGTTAGTTATAGTTAATATAGTTAGTGTAGAGCAGGGGTCTCCAACTTTTTTCCTCCAGTGATATACTTTTACAAAATGAAAATGCCAGAGAGCTACTAATTTTTCACAAGAAATTGAGCATATATAAGAGCCACAGCCTTAGATGAGGTATAGTTCGACGCCTATAAAACATAAACCGTTATCCATTTTTTAGTGCACAAAGTTAGGCATCAAAATGGTACAAAAGGCATTTAATCAATCAATTTTTTTTTTTTTATTCAGCACAATATGTGTAATTCACAATTCCCTTGGCGAGCTACTTGGAAGGGGGTGGAGAGCTACAGGTGGCTCCCGAGCTACAGGTTGGAGACCCCTGGTGTAGAGAAAGACTTATTAAAGATAGTAGTCACGGTACTAATCTCATAGTTTCCTGTTTCAGTTAGTAGTAAAGCTTTATGTGGGATTGAACCTGTGGTTATTTAGCAAAATATACACCTGCACCAGAGTTTAAAGGGGACCCGGTGGTTAAGTGGAACCTTATTTGGTATTTTACAGTACATCAGAATATAGTGTAACATGAGCCCTTTAAATAATTGTAATTTTAGTAATGCTGATCAGAATTGTTAGTATGTTAGAATCGAATTAAAAACCACTAAAAGTGCACCAAACTGAAGCGAGAGGACAGCTCGTCCTCGTCATACCTGCGTACTCCTGTGGCCTCATCGGTCGGTTGATGACCCTCTGGAACGCCGCTATCCAGTCGCGCTGCTCGGCCTCGGTCTCGCAGGCGAACAGGAACTTGCGCTCGGGCGTTACTATGGTGATGCCGTGGTTCCAGTGGTAGCCCTGGGTGGAGGGGGGCAGGCCGGGCAGCACCGTGTAGCTGTTCTCCTTACTCCCGATGAACACCTCTCCTCTGGCGTAGGCGTCCTGGGCACAGAGAACGGTCAGTGAGCTCCCATAACGTGGTAAACTCTGTGAAGCCTCATCAAACACAAACCTACACAAAAACTATGATGATCGTTTGTGCTTCATTTGTGCTGCAAAAGTTTTGTTTGTGCTGCTTTAGTTTTGGAGATATTAAAGATTCTTTTATAAGTCAAATTAGAGTCAGATCTGAGGCTGTCGAAAAGTCTTATTAGTGTTATTATATAAAATATGAATCAAAAGCAAATTACTAAAGACTGTTACAGACTTTTCTGCAGCCTGAGATCGTTTATTGCCACTAATTTTGCAGAGTTTTGCTAAAGCCCCCATTAGCTTAGCAGAAATGACATATAATTTCTGCAAAAATAATAAATATAATCTAATAATATAATATAATCATCTCTAATATAATAATATCTATAATAATTTATAATTAAACAATCTAATAATTTTTGAAATATGCCCATACAAATGAAAACTGTCACAGCACAAACAAAAATACAAATGTTTCGTATAATTTTCTGCCTGTTTTGAGGCTCTTTAACACTTTGAGTCGCGGGACGACGTCATGGTCGAAAATAAAAATGCACAAATGCACAAAAGAACATAATCGCACAAACAAAACTTTGTGCAGCACAAACATAGACTGTATAAAAGAAGTGGACTAAGTGAGTGTGACGTCACCACAGCGTCAGCGTCGCTCAAATGAGGCTCCTGATGTCACGGTTACAGGAGCCAATCTGGAGCCAGGCTCTATGTTATGAACAGGGTTTTTTTGACAGACAAAATAGCGGGGAAAAAAATCTGGATCCTGTGTCGCAGATTCATATGAACATTTTAAGACCAAAATGACGAGGCCACAGCAGGAGAGGGACGATAAGATCTCAATGTAAGTCAATAGGAAAAAAAGAGAGAAGGAGCCGGAAGAGCCTCCTGGAGCACTTCCTGTTTGGCACATGGCGGCTAACGGGTTAGCTATGTCCACTCATATATACGGTCTATGAGCACAAAACAACACAAATGAAACACAAACGATTGACACAATTTTGGCCGTTTTAGAGCATTTCATCCGAGAGCTTTAGAGCTCCCTGTTGAACTGGCTGACCCCAATTTGACTTATAAAAGAATTGTTAATATCTCCAAAACTAAAGCTGTACAAACGAAACTTTGTGCAGCACAAAATAGCACAAACGAAGCACAAACGATTGACTCCATTTTGTGCGTTTTACAGCATTTTGAAGCTTCCTGTTGTTGCTGGCTGACCCCAATTTAACCTATAAAAGAATTGTTAATTTCTCCAAAACTAAAGCAGCACAAACAAAACTTTTTGCAGCACAAATGAAGCACAAACGGCTGCCATAGTTCTTGTGTAGGTGTGTGTTTGATGGGGGCAACTTCACGGAGGTGAGTAACCAATGTAAGTACTCAGGTTGAAGTACAAAGTAGTAGGTCTAGAGAGGTAGAGGTGGGTAGTGGCCGTTACGTTTATTCAAGTACATTTTCTAACAAAATCATCCTCCATACTTTTACTCTTGCTTGAATAATACTTGTATTTGTCAGTGTAACATCATCTTACTTGAGTAAAAGTTTCGGTTCCTCTTCCCACTGTGAAATCTACAAGTGACAAAGGTTTTATGTGACAATATGAAATGATTTGAACATTTCCAATCACATTAACTTGGCGATAAAGCAGAAGTGTTTTCCTCAAATACTTTTGTGGACGACTATTTTGAAGTAACGGCTCTCGGCTACTCCACCCGCCTTTGCAAATGCTTGTGTACCGTGTGTAGTTGTGAGTACGCGTAATAGTCAATAAGGACGTAGATTACCAGAGGATCTTTGAAATACATGAGCCTCCTGTCGTCCATTGTAAACCATCTCTTCTTGAAGCCCTCCGTGTGCTGAAAAAGAAGCGATCGTACCGTTATTTGAGGGAAATACTGCGGTTTCAAACTTTTAATGACTTCTCCATCTGATACCCGACGTTTCCTCATTGCAAACATCCGCAAACCAGGGGCTGACTAGTTCAAATCTCACATTCGGATATTTGGCCTTGGATCTTTCTCTAGGGGTGGGACGAGACACAGTTTTTGCAAGACGAGACGCATCACGAGGTCCACGAGAACGAGACAAGGCGAGATTTTGACATCCTTTGTAGTGCAACCATTTCACAATTTTGGCTTCACCATTTTTTATGTAATACTTTAGTGGTCATTGTGGTACTGCTTTTTGGAACTACAGCTTCTCAAATTGTATAACTTAGCAGCTCTTAACTTTATTTTTGTCTAAAGCAGAGGTAAATTCAAGGGGAAACATTCTCACGAGATGATTTTTCTCATGTGTGCACGATCTCGTGGGAATTTCGTTTCGCGAGATCTCGTGCCACAAGATCTTGTCCCGTCCCTACGTTTCACGGCCCATGTAGGTCCGTGTACCGTTCG
The DNA here is from genome assembly GCA_030686955.1 of Odontamblyopus rebecca. Classification (NCBI taxonomy): domain Eukaryota; kingdom Metazoa; phylum Chordata; class Actinopteri; order Gobiiformes; family Gobiidae; genus Odontamblyopus; species Odontamblyopus rebecca. The sequence continues at coordinate 27,492,212 of CM060671.1, forward strand.
TTATTTTGAATTTCAATTAAGAACGAAAAACAATAAAATGGGAAAACAGTTTATTTCATTATTCCACTTTAGTGTCAAACATCAAAAACAGTTTGACCTCTATTTTCAATATTTAATGTATAGTTTATTTCAAGTAACACCAATCAAAAAACAGTCTCGGTGCCTATTTTAATTTTGATATTTTATTCTCTCTGGTTTATTTGCCCCAAAAGCTGCTGCTAGAAGGACTTACCAGAAAAATTATTGCAATTTTGTGAACAAACATTCTTCTTTTATAGTGACACGTTTACTTTGGTGTCTTAAGGTCGCTCCACACTACAGGATTTTTTGGTCTTAAATGATTTTTAAACGTAAAAAATGCTCTGACCACAGACACGAGGAGAAACTTACAAGTCAAAACTGTGTTATTATTATTTGGGAAATGTGGAGCAATACTTAATACAATACAGGATTTTTAAAGCAGAAAAGAGGAGATAAAGTCCACAGGAAGTAGAGTCACTGTCGCTAATCTGCAGCTTTACGATCCGTGCGCTGTGTGGATGAAAACAAACACACGTGAGGAACTATCTCGACTTTTTACTTTAAAAGAACGCCTCAAACTGGATTCATATCGCTGTTTTGTGGACTGGATATCAATTTCTATGGATAATGTGGATGCGACGCTGCTCTTTAAATGTACCACTTTATGGGAGGTGAGGAATAAAGTCTTTATTTTCTCTATTTCCTGAGTTTGTTTGTTGCGTCTCTGTGTCGGTCGCTCCTCTGCCCCTGACGCTCTGTTTTATCGGCTGTTCTCGTAGTGTTGCTGATGTTCGGTGGTTCTGATCTGACACTGACTCCACACTTGAGGAGCAGCGGCTTCAAAATCGCACACGGAGACAAAAAGTCGGGTTTCGCCTCCCTGAACTTGGGAAGAAGAAACCGCAGCCAAAATCTGGCAAATTCTCCTGTAGTGTGTGACGGCCTTTAGAAAGTAAAACGTTTTTTTGATTAATGTTATGTGAAATAAACTTTAAATAAAAGACTTGTTGTTTGACACTAAAACAGAATAATGAAATAAACTGTTTTCCCATTTACTTATTATTACTGTTTTTCGTTGTTAATTGAAATTCGAAAGTACAAAAGGTACACGGACCTTTCACCCATTTTGCCTACTTCTGCGTTTGTGGCTAGTTTTGACAGGAAGGGCATCTGACTTAAAAATCTAACAAATGATTCATGTGAGAGCGACAGAAATCTGCAGTATTCTTATGGAAATCCAAACCGAAAGTATTTTTCCTTGAAAGTGGAGCGTACTCGATCCTTTTATAGCCGTCCTTATGTCTAGACAGGTTCTTTTCACTAATGCTCAGGAGGAGGCGCTTTCAGACAACCTCGCACAAGTTTATTTAATCATTCGTGGAGTCAAAAATATTCAGCATACGGAGTTTCATTTAGTAAACGTGGAATTACCTTGTGCGACCGATGAAAACTCCAATCATTTAATGTACACGCTTTTTTCTTTGTGTCTCATGGTGATTTTACAGAAGATTCCCTCCTTAGTGCAAACATTATTATAACTGTAGTCACTATGGATGTGTTTTGCCCAAGGACACAGTTTCAGATGACATCTCAACATTCTATAGACCAGTGTCATTTAATACAGATGACGGGCAGCGAAAATGAAGATTGTTGAAATGTAGATTTGTGCTGCCAGACAAGACTTAGACAAACTTTACTGATCCACAAGGGAAGTTATTTGGACACCGCAGCTCACACATCGCAATATAATACGATAACAAAGAGTCAAAAATATCATTGGTAATAATAATTCAAAATAAGGAGCAAAAAAGATAGCAAAAGACAGGTGTCAAATAAGGCATAATGACATAAATGTAATATAAATACAGTGAGTTCTTGTTTCTAACACTCTTAGGGCAATAAGGATATTTTTTATTTACTTACAGACTTGACATTTTGCATTTTTGTAGCTTAGGCCCTAAATTAACCCCTGAAGACCTAAGGGCAATTTTAGTACATTTCTCCTCGTCTAGATTTTTTTCTTAATTTTGCTTTTAAAACTGCCCCTTTTACCCTATAATGAAGTGTTCTACATCCTTTTGTTCAGTACAGCCTGTTATTTCACAATCTGCTGCTGTAGTTGTGTCATGTGGCTGTAATAAGAGCTACAGGACCAGGAATAGAGATGAAAAAAAAAACAGAAAATAAAATTCCCACTCTTTTATACAAAACACACAGCAAACATGTATAAACAACTTTTTGGACATAAAAAATGCTTAATTTAGGGCCTTAGCTACAAAAATGCAAAATATCAAGTCTTTAAGTAAATTAAAAATCTCCTTATTGCCCTAAAAACAAAAAAAGTGTAATCGCTCCATTACTATTCTGGTGCCAGTCATGGAAACAGCTCCTGTAAAGTCCAAGGCCAGAGCCACAGCACTTCTGCATTTCCCTGGCGTTTATTACATTTGTATTTGTTCATTTTGAGTGAAATAAACATTTCAAATAAAATTCTGATTTCTGATTCATTCTGAGTTGGGACTGGATCATTTTTGTCAAACCAAAACACCAAATAACATAAAGAACTTGTTCATCATGTCCAATGCTTTTACACAAGAATAAATCTGCATTGCCTCACTGTTATCAGTAAAAGCCGTATTTAATCTGAACATGTTTACCTCCTAAATTAGCATTGTGGGCATTGTGCAGCTCCCGGGCCACATTGGTCGACTCTGACCAGCCCATTTAAACTAATTTTAATTGACAAAATAAGCATATTTTATAATTTTACCTCATGCATGGACTAAAGCTGCACTGCTTTTATTTTAGAGGTTTTTTTACATGGGATTTTTTGTAAGGCAACCTCACTTTTTCATTGCTTAGTCATAAAATACACTCTTAACAGTCTGACCAGTGCATAAAAACACTGCTTTTTTTATAAAGAAATACAATTAATATGATGTAGAATTGAGTTAGGCATTTTGGCGCTCCACAATATTTTCTGTCTGGTCATGTTAGACAAAATGTCACACAATTTCCATCCTCTAAATCTATAATACACTCTTAAAAACTCATGTTTAGTGCTTTGGAGGTGTCTTAGAACAGAACTGGTTCATTGTAAACCCCTAAAGTTCTTGCTCAGTTACCTTATCCATTCTGAGCATCTTAATTATTCACCACGATGAGTTTATAAGCGCTTTTCACAACTCTCAGAGACCAGAGTTTTGACGTAACAACAACTAGCATGCTAACACCCACTTCCTAACTATCTTCTTGACTTTATAATTAGCCACATAAACGGTACACAGACTTATTCTGATCTCAAGAATTGCTTATACAATATATTTGTACTGGGGCAAGACCATTTTTGCTCAAATATACGGAGAAAAAGTGTGAATGAAATGCCAAACCTTGGGGCCGGTCTTCTCCATGAAACCTTCCTTCATGAAGTTTCGGGTCAGTTTGGGCACGAGCTGCAGATACAGGACAGAGGAGGGAAGAGCTGTTAGCTTCTGTTGGACCAAAGATCAGCCTCTCCCCGTCCTCCCGGTGTGAAACATGACAGAAGAAAGTCTGTACCTCCTCATCACTCGCTCCGGGGTACGCCACCTGCAGGTAGTGGAAGCGCGCTGCTCGGATCGCGTTGAACCAGTCAACCATTTCCTGAAAACAAAAAAAACATTTTACATAGACAGGGGGGTTGCTATGGTTGGTATGAAGATGCCTAGATTTGAAAGTGAAAATAAATTAGTCGCCTCATTCACATACAGTACACTGTACTGTATGTACTGTACTATATGTAGTACATTGTACTGCATGTAGAAATAACGAGCTTTTCTGAACATCCCCATCGATAACAATGAGGTCCTTAATTATTCTGTATGATCAATTTATAGAATATTGAAATAAAAAAATATATAAATAATAATTTCTATATTTGATCATTTTATGATTTTTTCAAGTTCCTGGGTTGAAGTAAAAATCTGTATATATTTGATTTTCTGTTATTTATATTTTTTTTGTTAAAATAAAAAGTGAATTTATAGAATATTGGAATAAAAAATAATAATAAATAATAATTTCTATATTTGGTCATTTTAAAACAATTTTTTCAAGTTCCTGGGTTGAAGTAAAAATCTGTACGTATTTATTTTCGATTATAAATTAGTGAATCAATCAATTACTTGCATAAATAAATAAATAAATAAATAAATAAATAAATAAATAAATAAATAAATAAATAAATAAAATAAGGCTTTGAATGCTACATAATCCTTGCAATTTGAATCTGTCTACTTTGCAAAAAACATTAAAAAAACACAACCTTTTCCATGATTTTTGTATTTACAGACCTATAAAAGACCACAAAACAGACGCACCCAAATCGTTTGATCTCTTTTTGACCGTGACGGGCTGGGAGGTGCGATGCGTTCAGGTGCTCTCCGGAGAAACCTGTCTGGAGCTGCTGCAGAGCTGTCAATAAACCCACCACGGGGCCAGATTGACGGACACATGGCAGGGGCGAACTCACTGACCCCCCGCAGTACCTCAACTCCACCAGCAGAGGGGGCAGTGTGCTTTAGCAAACCCTGAACTACTCACAATTTTTTTATTTTTTTATTTATTATTTTTTTTTTCCTGTTTCCAATTTTTATTTAATTATTTTTTTACCAAATTTGTCTCATCAGATGTTAAAATTTTTAACATGAATTTAAACGTGCATATGCTTGTTTCCATGGTGATGTTTTTGCTTTACCTGGAATGCTCTGCTCTATGTATGTATATAGACAAGCAGATAAAACCATCAGGCCAAGTTACAGCTCAGATCTGCGCAAAGGCAAGCCCGCTCTCAGTAAGAATGCATGTTTTGTAATGTATTTGTGCAAAAAAACACCTGTAATTGAATAAATACAAGATAATGCAAAGCTATTTGACGCAACCTTCTCCAGAAAAGTAGTTTCACATTGCTGCATTAAAGATCTGCAGAAAGAAAGGAGAAGTAAAAGTATTGTATTCTTTTTTCTTTTTTTTTTTTTTTGCTTGCAGCAGTCTCGAGTTTCTCACACACACCCAGACAAAAGAACTGGTTTTACTAGACCCACTTCTATCGCTCCGGCTCAAGAATACTGGAGCACATGTAGGTGAGAGGTGTCCTGATTACACACGGGTTCATAAAATTTTAAATTCATGAGCTGTTGATACTGTCTCCGTTATCTCCGTTATTAAAGTCAAAATATGTCTTTATTTGTTTTTTAACCCAAAAATGACAAAAATAAAGCATGTTTTATCATTTTCGGTTGCGTTCACTGCGCTGAGAAACAAAAGAAAAGAAGAGAACGTGTCTTTATGGTCGGGGGGCTCGCATCTGCACAAACATGACCCGTTTCCATGGAAACAATGTTGTTCCCCAGGCTGTAATCTTCCACAGTATGATGCAAAACTTATCTCCATGAATTTGTGCAGGTTACATTTAAACTTGTAAATATAAGTGAATTTTGTGAAGTGTTTTCCAAAAGTAGCTCAACAATTTGCTTCAAAAGTACATAGCAAGTAAAGTAAGTAAATAAAGGTGGGCAAAAAATGGTCAGACTCATTATGAATTGTCATTTTTGGTGCAAATTATAAACTAAAGATGCATTGCGTAACTTTCTTCTATGGAGTAATTGTCATTTCTTTGCTAGAATGAGCCACAGTTTGGCATTTGATTTGCAGAGTGTGTTCATATGAAGAAGGGAATGTGTTTTCTAATACACACATATTCTATTACAGAAAAGAGCAGTGCAGATAATTCATCACATTGAGTTTTATGACCACGTCAACTCTATTTATCACTTTAAAAATTGTAAAATTTAAGGCTCTGATAAGCTTCCAGACAGCAAAAGTAATGTACAAGGCAAAAAGGAAAGAAACTACCAAAAAATATTCAGAAACATTTTATTGAAAGAGAAAGTACTTAATAATAATATAAGGGAAATGCGTCGCTTTAAAATGGTCCGTACCATGAGGAAAAGTTTTTGTATTTCAGTTTGTGGGGTCCAAATCTGGAACTCTATAAGTGATGAGCTCAAAAAATGCCCAAATATGAAAGTGTTTAAAGAAGATATATAGAAATGCTCATAAGTAAGCGTGAAGAAGAAGGAATTTAAGTTAATCTGTCATTTGAATGTGCATGTATCTCTCTCTCTCTGTCATATATATATATATATCCTCCTGAGACCTGGCCCATTCATTTGTGTGCTTTATAGTGGACATTAACCAGTCGATCTTTTAAGTGTTTTGAGATAGACACTTATTGGTGTCTAGGTTCCTCTGCCTAAATAGGGCTGGGGGATTATAGGTACTATCATGTCCAGGATAAAAATAAAAAAAACTCAATAGGAGTTAGTTTGTGGCTGCACTATGATTAAAAAAAATAAATTAAAAAGGAGTCTAAAAACTTTTTGAAGTGACTGTAGAAGCTTGTCATCAAAAAAGTTGTTTTTTTTAGGTTGTTAACTTCACATGGATTTAACACCAAAATGTCCCCAGCGTCCATTAGAGAGGAGATGTTACAAAATTAGGAATAAAAATAAAATGAACAAAATCATTCATTCATTTATTTACCTCGAAATAGATAGAAAATCACAAAAAAAAATATTATAATACACTTTTTTTCTTTGGGTCTCAGGAGGTTAAATATATATATGTATGTGTATGTGTGTGTGTGTGTGTGTGTATAGATAGATAGATAGATAGATAGATAGATACACTACCGTTCAAAAGTTTGGGGTCACCCAGACAATTTTGTGTTTTTCATAAAAAGTCACACTTTATTTTACCACCATGAGTTGTAAAATGAATAATCTTTAGTCAAGACATTGACAAGGTTAGAAATAATGATTTGTATTTGAAATATTACTTTTTTCCTTCAAACTTTGCTTTCGTCAAAGAATCCTCCATTTGCAGCAGTTACAGCCTTGCAGACCTTTGGCCTCTAGCTGTTCATTTGTTGAAGGATCTGGAGAAATTTCACCCCACGCTTCTAGCAGCTTCTCCCACAAGTTGGATTGTCTGGATGGGCACTTCTTGCGTATCAGACGGTCAAACTGCTCCCACAACAGCTCAGTGGGGTCTGTCCATAACACTTCTTTCCAATCTTCCTCTGTCCAGTGTCTGTGTTCTTTTGCCCATATTCATCTTTTTCTTTTATTGGCCAGTCTCAGCTTTTCCTTTGCCACTCTGCCCTGAAGCTGCATCCTGGAGTCACCTCTTCACTGTAGATGTTGACACACCTGTGAGGCGTCTATTTCTCAAACTAGAGACTCTGATGTACGTATCTTCTTGCTCAGTTGTGCAGCGGGGCCCACTTCTCTTTCTACTCTGGTTAGAGCCTGTTTGTGCTGTTCTCTGAAGGGAGTAGTACACACTGTTGTAGGAAATCTTCAGTTTCTTGGTAATTTCTTGCATGAAATAGCCTTCATTTCTAAGAACAAGAATAGACTGTCGAGTTTCACATGAAAGTTGTCTTTTTCTGACCATTTTGAGCGTTTAATCGACCCCACAAATGTGATGCTCCAGATACTCAACCTGCTCAAAGAAGGTCAGGTTTATAGCTTCTCTAACCAAACAGTTTTTATCTGTGCTAACATGACTGCACAAGGGTTTTCTAATCCTCCATTAGCCTCTGACACAATGAGCAAACACATTGTACCATTAGAACACTGGAGTGATAGATGCTGGAAATGGGCCTTGATACACCTATGTAGATAATGCACCAAAAACCAGACATTTGCAGCTAGAATAGTCATTTACCACATTAGCAATGTATAGAGTGTATTTCTGATTAGTGTAAAGTTATCTTCATTGAAAAAAAACAGTGCCTTTCTTTCAAAAATAAGGAAATTTCTAAGTGACCCCAAACATTTGAACGGTAGTGTAGAGAGATAGATTATATTTGTATTTGTATCCGAATAAACACGTATTATTATAACACCTATAATTAAACAGATGCAAAGATACAAGACAGACACCATGTAACATTCCAGGCATTTCTATGGATACAGACAGACCCTACATCAGGGCTTCTTAAACTTTTTGTCTGGCGACCCCACAAAAACACCCAGATCGGTTTGGCGACCCCATAGTCCCAGAACCTACAGCAAACCCATGTAACAACCAGCACCAGCCAGACGAGAGCGATTCAAATCAAAAAACATTTCCTCTCCCTTCTCTTCTCAGCATGTAGGAATAAGAACAATACATTTCATTTATTTAATGGATTTCATTATATTTTACTTTTCGTTGTTTCCCAGGGACCCGACCCGAACCTGCGCACATTAAAACTCACATGTTGCGCTCCACTGCAGCGGCTGTAGTATCTGCGGAGGCGCCTTGTAAACACGTTCTGTTTGTGTAATGAATCCCCCTTCGTTTTGCTATTTACACCCAAGTGCACTGTTTAGGACCTGTCTGAAATGACCCACACAATCACAGGATTTACCGCACACAGAAGCTTTCAGTGGAGTTTGGGAGTAAAGCCCCTGTATCATGGAGCGAGGAGCACCTGACGTAGCACCTGATGCAGTGTGTGCGAGCTCTGGATGTGTCTCCATCCAGGTGAGAAGCTTTGTCTCTGCGTCTATGATTCGACCCGTCTCGTTCCCGCTGGAGCATCGCTTGTGTGATTTCAGTGCAGAACTATGGCACTACAGTATTCACGTGTCTGCTCCGTGTGCACAGGACACCAGGCGCTGCCCTAAATCACACAGTGTACTGACCGTGCGTTGTGAGCGTACCTTGGCGTCGCTGTGGTACACAAAGATGTTCCGTGTGCTGTTGTCCTTCAGGTAGGTGATCTGCAGACCACATGGGTTCCCGATCTTGGCCGGCTGGAACGTGGCATTCAGAGTCTCGATCTTCATCACCGCTTTGGGCTCTCGGGCCTGGAACAGTACAGAGGTATGACTAGGCCTGTCACGATGAATATTCTTTCACTTCTAAGGCAGGATTACATAGTTGGTCTAATGAAAAGGTTTATATTATTATTAGTAGTTATTCATTTTTATTTATCTACTGTTTAGTTGTATTTGTATGTATATGTATCTGTGTATGTATGTGTAAATATGCCTATGTATACAGATATATGTGTGTGTATATATATGCATATGGTGGATTATTTTAGTTTTATCTCCCTTTAGCTCTCTATCTTTAACTCCCTGTCCCCCTCAGGTTTTAATATTATTTACTTTTGTAATTCACTTCATATAGTACATTGTTTATATGAAGAAAAAAAAATCTTAGTCCCATAAGAAATGGAAAAGCCTGAAAGTTCTACTTTCTGCTGATGTGAGGTACAGTGAAGATCTCTGGTCATACCAGCTGTTCTCCTCTAGACAGAAAGGTCATCTTGGACTTAAATTGAAGCTAATAAATTTGGGGAGTTTTTTATGTACATTTGAGTCACTGATACATGTAAGTAAATGCTTGAAAATGATCACTTTTGATGATAATTTGTCAGGTGGACAGACATGTTTTTGTCTTTTGGGGGATGTTGAGGGTGAAATTGGACAGTAAAAATAAGATAAGATATCCTTTATTTGTCCCACAATGGGGAAATTTCAGTGTTGCAACGCACAGTAAAGAGAACAGCAAGAAACAGTAGCAGCAATAGAAGTACAGTTAAGTTAAAAATAGACAAACACTATAAAGATCTATAAAGATAAGGATTATAAAACTATGTATCATATAAATTGCTATCTTAAAACTATATATACAATAAATTTCTATCTTACATTATTGCACAGGGCAATAAATGCAGCAAGCCCCAGAATATTTTTCTGCTAGTTTCTCCGATGTGTCAGGATGCAAAATTTTAGGGTTATTTCTCCAGTAGCGTTTCCTAAATAGGGTGTTTTTTGGGCCCTGAGACCAAACACGGCCATGTTGGGAGTGGTCCCTATCAACTTGTAATGGGCTAAGATACAAGAAAACAGGAAATAATAGTGAAAAAAGGAAGCAAAAAACATCCTGAGGGGTGGACCTGGCTCCCGGCCTAAAAGTAAAATGAGCTCCTGACTCATGGTTTGAAATGAGGCAGAACAAAACGGCGTTACACTTCTTATGTGTTTTATCCTTCTGAGTATGTTTTGCATCGTCACCGCTGATACTCACATCCTGCTTGTTGAAGTACTTGAGCGCCCCCTCCCTCTCGGAAAGGATGAACTTTCGGCTGAGGAACTGGCCGTTGTCTCTGCCCCGTTTCCATAGGAACCCCTCTCTGTAACCTAGCAGGGGAGAGAGACGGAGAGACGGAGGGATGGAGGGATGGAGGGAGGGTGGGAGAGGGCGGGGGAGAGTCAAATATCATTGCTGTGAGAACAATCTGATTTCCCTTTGTTGGTTTCCTCTTGTTGTTACCGGAAAACAAAATCTATAGATGATTTTCTTATAAAGGACAGCGATCAAATTCATGAATATTTTAACATCGAAAACAGCGTTAACCCAATATTATAACTTAAAGCTGCAATATGTAACTTTCCTCTGGTGTCCACTATCTGCTTGTCTCCATAGAGATGTTGATCCTCTACCTGGAATGTTCCACAGTACAACATTAAACACACTGTACGTATCTTCAAGGAGACAAGGAGGTGACTACACTTAATATCTTGTAACTGAATAACACAAGATATGCACCTTAATGCCATACTGTGGAACAATCGAGGCAAAGCAATGACATCTCCAGAAAAGTTACATCATGCGTCTTGAATTGAGCATTCAATACAAAGTTATAATACCAATTCTTTTTAATTTATCTTATTTTTTAAATTTTTTTTACAATTTACATTTTTATGTGTTTACATGAATTTCGCTTTTTAATATTTTTTTTACATTTACTTTTTTATGTATTATTTTATTTACATACAATTCATTTAATATTTTATTTTTTACATTTTACTTTTTATTAACATTTTACTTTTTATTTATTATTTTATGTACATACATTTTATTTAATATTTTATTTTTTACATTTTGCTTTTTAACATTTTACTTTTGTATTTATTATTTTATTTACATAAATTTTTATTTAGTATTTTATTTTTTACATTTTACTTTTTATTTATTATTTTATTTACATACATTTTTATTTAGTATTTTATTTTATACATTTTACATTTTAACATTTTACTTTTTATTTATTATTTTATTTACATACATTTTTATTTAGTATTTTATTTTATACATTTTACATTTTAACATTTTACTTTTTATTTATTATTTTATTTACATACATTTTATTTAGTATTCTATTTTTTACATTTTAACATTTTACTTTTTTATTTATTAATTTATTTACATACAATTTTATTTAATATTTAATTTTTTACATTTTACTTAATTTTTTTTTACATTTTACTTTTGAATTATTTTTTTGTGTGTGTGTTTTTTTACATTGTGTTTTTACATTGTGCCTTTCACTGTGTCTTTGTGAACCCAGACCACACAACAAAGGAGACATCGGAGCCGTAATGAGAGCACACTTAGCCTCTTGCTGTAATCCGAAGCCTCATTTCCAATCATTTGCTAATCCTGACCAAGAGGACGTGAAAGTCAATGTAGCATGAAACCGCCGCATATGGACATTTAAACTGGGACTATTTTACTCCGTCCTATTTTTAGACGTCCATTTTGTCGTCTTTTGTCTATTTTGACGTCACGCTCCCTCGGTCCATTCTAGAGAAGTAAGCAGTATTTGTGGTTACTCTTCCCACTGTGAGTAAGTATGAAATGAAATAAAATGGTGCAAAGGATCATGGTCTATGCAGTTCCCTTTTTTTTTAATCTATTGCTGCACCATAACTATTCATTTACCTGAAGAAACTTGTAATTCGATATATTGTGATGGTCCACGATTATTGTGAGACCTTTCACGATATTTCAGTTATTGTTATATCGCTATTACGTCCTAACAGTTATTCTTTAAATTACTTCTTCCTTGAGTCATTTCTTGGAACGTTTCTTTGTACTTTTGCTTGAGTAGGCCTAATATGATTTTGAAGTAACCTTAGTCTTATTTCAGTACAATCTTTGGCTACTCCACCCACTCCTGGTCCATTTCTACGTACAGTCCAGTGCTGCAACAAAAGCATTCACATCAAAATCGTAATTTGAACGGATGCAAAGGCTGCAAAAAACTACAAACAACAAAATCTAGTGTCTTATTCTGCATAAAAACCGGTAACTCTGTAGATTAAATGTGTTCAAACATGTATAGGTTCTGGCCACGGTTACGTCACAAACCAGGAAGACGTTTGGAAACATACGGCGACAACTTCCGGTGTAGTTCCCGACACTGGGCTTGGGTGACTGTGATCAAACCCACTGAAGTAAATATGATGGTTGGTAAAATGAAGACTGCAGACATATGTGCTGTTTGGAAACATCTGGAATTTGGCGCCCTCGTCTCGTCTAATCGCATGTACCCAGTGTGAGAGAGAGTTGTTCGTCAGTGGAAATGATGAAAACTGAGGTGTGGTTGGAATTGTTGATCAGCCGAACATAATGAAACGCTGTAATGACATGGAGATGAAGAAAACTGGGACATTTTCTCATTTTTACTAGATTTTGTCAGACTTACTATCACGAAAAGAGCCCATCGGGAGTTGTAATAGCATCTTTCTAAAATAGGGTGACCAAACCTTATTTACTTGGGACAGCCTCAATTTTGAGCCCTGTGTCCCCTGTCCCAGTAGATTTATCCAAAACCACTAATTTGTCCCAGTTTTATACAAGAAATGCCCCAGATGTCCCTATTTTTGACTACAGTAAACAGAGGCATTGACATTTGTTTTTGTTTTTTTGTAAAATACAGAAAACCTGCTTAAAAACGACCAAAACACAACAAAAATGTGACTATACTGACTCACATTAGGCATGAATGGCCCGAGTGCAGAAAAATTGCACACACTCGTTTCACAATTTTATTATTACCAACCACCACAAACCGAGTGTCCCAGTTTTTGATTTTGAAAATCTGATCACCTTATTCTAAAAGTCTTCCTGGTTTGTGACTTAAACGTGAATAGAGCTTATTGTCATAATGCTCTAACTGGAAACTCAATTTTGATACTAAGTAAGTAAATAAGGCACCTTTTATAGATAAAAAAAAATCACAAAGTACTTATAAGTGCAATCAGCATGTACAAGGACAAAGGAATTACAGACACAGTCAACCAAAAGCTTCTCTAAATAGCCGTGTATCAAGCTGCTTTTTAAAACAGGGTGTCCCCAGGTTTGACTCCCCCCAAAATGAAGACTTTTTAAAGACCTTTTAAAGGGCACTTAAAGGAAAATTAAGACCAACATCGCACCCATAATGTGAGCGAAAAAGCCAGATCCAATCCTAATAATGACCATTACTCACTGCTTTAAACAACAAAAAATACTTTCATTCATCTCAAATCTCATTCAGAACTCCTTTATAGTCGTATGCATTGCTTGCAAAATTGCCACACAAAAAAAAATCATTTATAACATTCTAAAAAGACAAACTAAGCATTCACATTGTCTTGTCTCACATTGCACTGAAGCCCGGTTGAGTTTACAAAAAATAGGCTCATGAAATTTAAGACCTTTGTGAAAAAATAAGACTTGGACAACATAATTTCAGACTTTTTAAAGCCTTAATTTAGGAAGATGAAATCTAAGACCTTTTGAAGACTTTTAAGACCTCGCAGCTAACCTGTAAAAGAGCCGATAGAGTCTGCCTCACGGAGGGCTAGGGGCAGGGCATTCCATAATTTGGGGGCTACAGCCTGAAAAACGGGTCTTTGGGACCATCAAGAGGCCCTGACCTGAGGACTGAGGAGTAGGGGCTCAGTAAGTTAGTTACTGTCCATTTAGAGCTCTGTAAGTAAAAAGTAAAAACCATAACTTTAAAATCAACAAGGAGCATAACTCGAAGTCGGTGCAGTGCAGACACAAATGATGTGATGTGTGTTCGCCTGTTTGCTGCTGTTGAAAACCTTGCAACCATGCGGTGGCTTAAGTGTGGAAAACATGTAAAAAGAGAATTACAAAAATCTAAATGAGTTGAAATAAAAGAATGAACGATCATCTCAAGATCAGCATTTGATAAAATTGGTCTCAGTTTAGTGATGTTCCATAAATGTAGTTAATATGATTGACTTAGGTTCAGGAGCAGGACCACGCCTCAACCACCCTCAACTCCTCTCCAGCCAATCACAGCTCACCACACCTCATTTCCCGGAAGCCTATTTGTAGCAGCCTATAGCGGCAACCCAGTTTGTCCCAAATAACTCAACCCCACCCTCCCAACCACAATCTGTTCACTTCCAGACATAAGACGAGGGGGTCCCGTCCTGCTGGGCCATGTGAAGATTGAGACTGAACCCCCATCCTGAGTCTCAACCCAGCCGACCCACCTCATCTCCATATAATAAACTCTTTTTTCGCTTTGCACATGTGTTGTTGCCGTGGTCCTTGCTAATGAAATGGTAAATAATCTTGACACTCAATGCCGATTCCACGAAGATAATTAAAAACGTTAAATTAAATGGTAGTATTTTCTTTTCTATTCCTATGTGGTCTTGTATCTGTGTACTCCCTCAGTGGTCCAGGTAGGTTCCATAAGTGGTCCATGGGCATATACTAGTCTATGTGCTCTTATACTTGTTCTGATACAGCTCAAGATCATTCTAAAGCTTTTCAGAAACGTTTTTAGTATCAAATGAGTGTCTACTGTAGTTTCGATTACACTTTTAGTATCAATTAGTATCTAATTTCCCATACTTTTGACAACCCTAGAACAAAAATATTCTAAAATATAGCCGCAAGCGGCGATGACCGGCCATTGCGTGCACCTACGCTGCACCCCGCAAACACCGTGCCCTACAAACGTGCCCTGCACATCGCGCCATGCAAACGCTGCACCCCACAATAACCCTAAGAACCGTAAACCCCAACCACACTTTTCATATGCTTTACAGTGTATTATATTCAGGATGAGATCACGTATTAGTGATTCAAATTTCCCAGGCCAACACATCCTCCATCAGAAAAATTACATAGTGCACCTTTAAATGATTTTTGAGGAGTCTTTGCGCCCCTGGTGGCCAACAGTGAAAAATTCACCAAGACCGTAATGTATTTTTTTGCTCGTAGTCAAGCATAGAATTTAATTACCAAACTTGGTACAAATCCGATAATGTTGGCATTTCATTATACTAGGGGGCGCTATAGTGTTATTTTCCATATGTTTTATAATGTATTATATTCAGGCCGAGATCAGCATCAGTGATTCAAATTTCAGCACGAACGGACTGTCTGTGCCAACAGGAGCAAATCTTGACATTGAATATTGTCTAAATTTTGATTGAACTTTGTGGCTTCGCGCACGTAAACCGTGACAGTTTTCAAAAAAATGGACCAAACTTTTGAAGCCGCACTTCTCTAGATGATGTACAGTGATTTTCAGCACTTCTCTAGATGATGTACGGTGATTTTCAGCCCTGTGGGTGAAGCGCCTTCAGAGGAGTGCGTTCAAATGCAACATGAGCCAAAATGCAAACTCTGCACTTTGAAGATTTCAATCCAAGATGGCCGCCTTCTGGTGTGTCGGGGGCGTGGCCATAATAATATTTTTTGTTTGACTTCACGTGACGAATGCGTGTACCGAATTTCATGGCTCTACGGCAAAGTTGAGCTGCGTCAGCTCCCATAGGAGTGGGCGGACCCTTCGAGGTGGCGTATTATCTCTATTTTTTGATCCCCACGTATGAAACTTATATTTTTTCAACGTGTTTGCGGGGTCACGGTTTATTTTAATCTGTAGGGGGCGCTAATGCACCAAATTAAATAGTTTCACATTCAGTCGCTTTAGGGCAGAGAGTTTAAGAACTGTGTCACATTTCATAGAAATCAGAGTTTGAGCAAATAGGAGCAATTTGTAAATTTCAAAAATTGTGTTCATTATTTGTCGCTTCACTGCTCAGAGACTGTCAGACGGATTTGGGATATGTGGATATTTTTGGATGTTCTGCCCCTGGAGATAATGTGGACCAAATTTGAGGCTGTTTGGGTGACGCCCGCAGAGGAGTGCGTTTCAGCTTCACAAATTTTAATCCAAGATGGCCGCCTTCTGGTGTGTCGGGGGCGTGGCCATAATAATATATTTTACTTGTCTTGTCATGATTGACTTCTGTGTTAAATTTCATGATTCTACGTGCAAATTTTTTTTGGTGTCATTCGTATTCCCTAATGTATTTTTAAGATGTTAGGGGGCGCTGACGAGCCATTTTATTTATTTATTGAAAATGGAAATAGCCAAAAGTTAGAGAAGCGGAGTCTTTAACCCGTGGCCAAATTTTGTGAGTTTTCATCATTGTTCACTGGGTGAAAAATGTGTGAGTGCATTGGGAGAAAAAAAAAAGAAGAAGAAGAAGAAGAAGAAGAAGATGAAGAAGAAGAAGAATATTCTGATACGAGAACAATGTTCCGCTTTTTTTTGGCCAACAAACTATACATTTTCGGAAACCTCTGGTGCATTGCTACGTCATGGCGAGGGTCCCTGGTCACTACCGGCGAGTCACATCATTTTAGTTCCCGCCTCCTATGAGCTTCGCTATGTGATACTAATAGGCCCTTCGCCAGCCTCTAGTGCTCGGGCCTGAATATGATCCTTGTATTCATTCGTCCATTTCAGTCTTTTTGTCAATTCTTCTGGATACAAAAACAGAAAGCTATTATTAAAATGTAAACCGCAAGTCCGAAAAACCAAAGCTATTGTTCTCAAGACCTAACATAGTCTACGTTTTTTCTAAGAGAATGTGAAAGTCAATGTAGCACGAAACCGCCACATATGGAGAGCTGATTGGAACAATTTTACACTGGTCTATTTTTAGCGCCTCATTTTGTTGTCTTTTGTCTATTTCGGTGGAATCCTCAGCCCCCAGCGCATGTTTCTATAATCCAAGATCTATTTCTGTGAGCAGATGATGTCAAAAGCGTGCAGTTCAATGGACGTGACTCACCACAATTAAACACAGCGACTCCGTGGAGATGACGAAAACTGTTTGATAATAACAGGCTGTAAAAGAGAATTAATCATTAACTGGTAAAGATAAAGTTGCCAAATAATAAGGTCGCCAGATAAAGGATTAGAAAACAGGTTACACTGCATACCTCACCGAACAACTTGAGTTAGTTACCATAAAATGCCAAATAGTCGCCAGGGCGTTTATTTGTTTCCTTCACTTAACAGACCAGGCGTTTAATTGAGACCAGGCGGCAATTTGGGGCAGGAGATTAATTCCTTCTTCACAAAAATCTGGGAAAATATGGTACCGTATTTTTCGGACTATAAATCTCACTTTTTCAGGGTTTGGATGGTTCCTGCGACTTATACACAGGTGTGATTTATAAATTTTATTTTTCACACTGACAGTCCATAGACCAAAGATATGAATCCTATATATGAATCAAAACTGGAAAAAAAAAAAATCTTTATCTGTTTTTTCATTTAGTTTTTAGAGACAAATAATAAAGAAAAGAGATTTTTCATTTTCTTATTTTTGGTTCTATATTGAAAAACAAATGAACAAATGATACATGGATTCTTCTATATTCTGTTGTTTTTATTTCTCTTGTCTTTCAAGATGAAATGTGGGTTCTTGGTCTCTGATTTTTAAAAATAAATTTCCCCCAAAAAGTGCAACTTATACATGTTTTTTTCTTCTTCACTGTGCAATTTTTGGCTGGTGCGACTTAAACTCCAGAACGATTTATACTAGTCCGAAAAATACGGTACTCAAATTCTTTTAACCAGTATGACTATAATTAACAGTTTTTAGGGCCGTTATACGATGGCCTGGTGACTACTTTGCATACCTTTTCCGTACAATTCATCCCCTGCCTTTCCTTGCCCCTTTGCCAATACTTTCCTCTCACGCCACAGCAGCTGCGATGACAATGCTAGTAATATTACCTAAAAACTAGGGATGTAACAATAATAACCGAAATATGGTGAGATCGTATCGTCAAAGGTCTCACAATAATATATTTGCTTAAATGAATAGTTCTGATGCAGAAATAGCTAAAAAAAAAAAAAAAAAGAGGGAACTAAATAGACCATGATCCTTTGCTCTGTTGAAGAAATAACTGTTCTAAGCTCCTACAAAGAGAAATTTTTTATATTTATTCCTTTAAAAAGCTAGCCCCTAGTGGCCTGAATCAGGAATGTGAAATTAAACACTTTTCATATTTTTTTCTAATGTAACTGACTTGCCCAATGATGACATATGATTGATGCACGTGGGTAATGGCTCATGTTATATGATGTACACCAGGGGTGCCCAATACGTCAATCGCGATCGACCAGTCGATCGCCAAGGCAGTGTCGGTAGATCGCCAAGGTAAATCGTAGTGTAGTATTCGAGACCGTTTCTTTACGGTCTTGGACAGCGTTTGGACTCGGTCTTGGTCTGACTCTCGTCCAGTGTGATCATATTTCATTAAGGCCGCTGCTATTGGCAATAAACTCATACCGACCGATGTGGAGGAGCGCGGGGGGTGTCTCTACAGCCGATGCGCATTCTACCTGTCCATCTGCCTCACTTTACTGCACCGCCTTTTCGCGCTCTCGTTCCTCCCTGCGTGCAGCGCATACAGGCTCCGTCCTCAATGCGCGCTGATTAGCCTAGAAGGGAAATACGAAATACGACGCAAAAACTAATCTAAATTTATGTTACAGTGTTGCCACAAAGCGGTATTACAGCACAGAGCAGACCTACTGCAACATGCATCTGTATTTGTCACGACGCGCGTTTGGTAAATGTGCAGAGGCTGTAAATACCACTGCAAAACCAATAAGATATTGTAATCCCAGTGGAACTTGAAAAGAAAAAAACAACAGGTTTAAAAATCCTACACTCTTTATTTAGTTTCTTCAGTTTTGTGTAAAGTGCCAGTGGAAGTTCTCTAAATGAATGAGCTCGCAAACTGTGGGTGAGGGTCCAAAAAGGGGCACAGAGTGTTTCCGCGCAGTACAGTTTGTTTGGCTTAAATAAACTTTTATCAGATAAAATGGAGATAGATCTATAAAAACTTATTTATGTGAGTCAGCCTTTTACCACATGAAGTCAATAAGTCCAAGTACCATTCCACCAAGACTGATTCTAAATATATTTATAAATAAATAAATAATTTGGATTTTTGTGGTAGGTAGATCATTTTGACTTTGTTATTTTAAAGTAGCTCGCATGCTGAAAAAGTGTGGGCACCCCTGATGTACACAGTATACTGTATTGTGTTATATGCAGTGTTGTGTGTACATCTCCTGTGGCTCACTTTTGTATCGGCCAACCAATCAGTGTGCAGAGGGTTTATATGGGAGTGGACCACAGAGAGAAGCATGACCTGACGAAGATCCACTGATCCAAACGTCATTCATTAAAAGCAGTTTGGGAGTAAGTGTGCAGGCTTTGTCTCGCTTTCTACATTTCTTGTATAAAACTGGGACAAATTAATGGTTTTGGATAAATCTGCTGCGACAGGGGACACAGGGCTCAACACTAGGGTTTAAAATTTTTCCTGAAAATGACATGAATCAAATCTCGGGACAAGGCGACTCATTTCCCGGGAATCCTGGGAAATAACTGCGGTTGTTTTTGTTCCTTTTTTGGAGCCTAATTAGGGGGCATGTATATATCATTCAAATATTCATCCTAAACTGACATTTTGTAAGCTATGAAGCTGTACTGCCTGATGGATTGTCAGAGCATTGTGTTTCCCATAGTCAGGAGTCAGTACACAAGGGCCGATAAGGACCACAAATTGGCACCTATCAAGAAACGAGTTTCAAACTGCACAGAGCTCCGCGCCCCACGGGGCCAAGCGCAGTCCTAGTTTAGATCTAATCTAGACCTGGTTCAGTCCCGGTTTAGTCCTCCTGGTTTGGTCCCGGTTCGATCCTTCTTCTGGGACCCGCGTAATGCGCCCTACAGACCCGTTCGTTGAGCGCCCGATAACCCCGCGCACCCCACAGTCAGAAAAATCCGATAGGCTATTTTCCCCGTTTCCCGTCATAACCTTTCCCAGGAATCGGGAAATAGTTTTGATCAGATTTCCCGGGTCCGGATTAAACCCTCCTCAACACTGGACTATCTTCGGTAAATAGGGACGTCTGGTCACCCTATGCTTTATCTTCTAGTGTGAATTTGCTTTTCACTATTGTTTGGTTATGGTATCAATAATCGTGAATAATGGTACAATCATGATGCACTAAAGTTCAATCTAGTGGCATTTATAAGACACGGAATGTAAAAACGTACACTTAATACACTTAAATGAGTCCTCTGCTTCTGTCGGTCGTTTCATTTGTTGTACTTCTCACCACAAAACCCTCACCACACTTTGCATTACCTCATGAATCAATAGCCTTCCTCTCTCCTCCTCCTCCTCTCCTTTATTTTTGCATAAACCAAATCAATCAATGCTCACACTGACCGCCGTGTCACCGCTCTGAACTCACTCTGAGCCTCCGTGGACAAGACCCGACGCCCGAACGAAACAGAACAAAACAAAACAAACAAGCCAACGATCACGGAACAATGGCGTAATATATCGTACGCGGGCGATACTGTAACAATAAGGGGATGAGGTCACCGACGGCCAATCACGGAGCTCCATTTGCAGTCAGGTTTGAAATGTACACCGCACGGGCCGGCATACAATGGGCCTGCTGCTTTATGGAACTTCTAGAGAATAAAGCTCAAAAAATGACGATAAAATGTTGGCAATTCATCAGGAGATTTTTATGATTTGTATAGAATGTATAGATTGATATAGATAAACATTTATTTAATTATAGTCCTAATGTAGTTCTTGAATCGCTTAAATTTTATATGAAGTGGTGTTTGGTTAAACGTTTGAAGAACATGATAAATACTGACACCTTTTTTACAATGTCCGGAAGTGCGACGGGTTGAGGAACTTCCGGTTGGTTTTCTACGGTAGAATGTCTGTGGAAATGTTTCACGTATTCACCACCAGTTTCATAAATCTGCCCCATCACCAAATCTTCAACCAACAAGGTTCACAAAGAAGATCCGTGAAGAGTTTATCCAGAATTATCAAAGGTAAGAAAGATGAAAACTTAAAGGTGAACGAGCATTAGTGAACTCCTGAGCAAAACTAACAATAGAATGAATGAATAAAACATCAGTAAGTTGTTAAGTCAGATGGATAGATATGTGCAGTTCAAATGTTAGACATCTCTAGCATTAAGTAAAAAATGCAGACTCAGATGGCCGAGGTCGAAAAACTTTTTAAATTTTTATTTTTTTTATTACGTTTCAGCAAAAAGCCTTTGTCAGATCATACCGGCTTGTCAAAGCCTGATCCCGTCAGATCTCAGAAGCTAAGCAGGGTCGGGCCTGGTTAGTACTTGGATGGGAGACCACTGGGAATTCCAGGTGCCACAGGGGGGCGCCAGTGGCAAAAACTGTCGTAGTGTCCTTAGGCAAGACACAGCACCCACATTGCCTAGTATGAAAGTGGTGTGTGCGTGAATGGTGGTGGTGGTCGGAGGGGCCGATGGCGCAGATTGGCAGCCTCGCTTCCGTCAGTCTGCCCCAGGGCAGCTGTGGCTACAATAGTAGTTTACCACCACCAGGTCTGGAGTGAATGAATAATGCTCTGTAAAGCGTCTTTGAGTGTCTTGAAAAGCGCTATATAAAACTGATGCATTATTATTATTATTATTATTATTTGTCTTGTTTTGGACCACAGAGCACAAAATTGTTGCCAGCCCAGGTGCTCATATCCCCACCAACGAATGAAGTGAGGTCAACCAGTGTGATCAACCTACTCTACAACAGGAAAAAACTGTTAAATTCTGTATATACAAAAAAACATGATCATAAAATACAAATATGGTTTTGTTCATGTCACAAAAAGCATCTTAGGTCAATGTCCACATTAAGTCCATGAGGAGCAAGATATCTCCAAAATACCATAACATTAGTTTTGCTCAGTAGTTCACTAATGCTCATCGTTCTCCTTTAAGCTTTCGTCTTTCTTACCTTGATAGTTGTGGATAAATTCTTCACGGTTCTTCTTTGTGGACCCTGTTGGTTGTAGATTTGGTGATGGAGCAGATTTATGAAGGTGATGGAGAATACGCCAGACATTTTGCCGTAGAAACCATTAACCGGAAGTTTTGAACCCTACAGGTGCAGTTCGGCCGCTGTGAAGGTCTATGCTAAACAGGGACTACATATCACACATCAAGTTTTTAAAAAGTGTAAGTTACTGTAAAGTATATTATTTTTTACCATAGAATCTATAATAAATGTAATGCTTTTTTCCCCAGTTACAGCCTTCAAAATATGCACAAGGAGTTTTTCAGATTTTGTGCACTCATGGGTAAATGATCGTTTCTTTTGGTTTTGTTTGTTTACAAAAAGCAATTTGGCGACGCTCCACTGGAGATAATGTTCCCAGCAGCACGGAGGTAAGGCCGGTTCGGTTGTATTGGCTCCAGTGGAATAGTTAATGCCTGAATACTGACGCCTTCCCCTGCAGCAAGAGATGTAGTCAAACTATGTATTAAAGACACTAAATACAAAACTGAAAAACAGAAGTAGCTCATTTTAAACAGTTTGGGAAGGTCCAAAGTTATTCCTCGCTTTCTTAAAAATATATTCTGCTCTATGTTATAAAGTTTCTTCATAACAAGCATACCTGGAGTTGTGTTTTGTTTCATTCACAAACATTTAAGACACAAAAAAACGCATATTTAGGCTGAGTTCTTCTTCCAAACAAAAAAACACTGTTCCACCTTGTGATGTCACACGGTAATACAAAAAGTACTCCACTGCGTTTTTAAACTCCATACACCTTCACTATAGAATCATTTGGATGATTTCAGCCCTGGAAATGTCAATCTTTTTCATTTTTTTATGAGGTAACATGGCTTAACGCTCACAAGAATACATTTTGCGAGTGTATTCCTAACATCCAAATTATTATAAACACTTTTCGCAACTTTCAGAAGCCAGAGCTGAGTTTTGCCACCATAGTAATGCAAACGATAACTAGCATGCTAACAGCCCACCTTCTTCTTACTTCTTGATCTGTAGATGATAAAAGCGATAAAGGTGAGTGATTTGTAAACTCTGCCCAGGGACCTTCATCCATCCTTTTTTACATGTTTAGATTGGTTGAGGAAACACACACAGGCACAGGGTGCGCATGCAAATTGTACAAAGAAAGACCTGACACTTTCCGGGAATTGAACCAGGCACCTCCAAGTATCCTAGCAACTCCTACCAGCCTAATTCTTCACCGCGATGACTTCATAGGCGCTTTTCACAAATACAGAGAGAGACCAGAACAGTCGCCAACACAGAAATTCTAACAACTGCCTGGCGGACGGCGGTCTTATTTTGACACTAAGAGCTGCTTCTACGATATATTTCCAACAACTGGACATCACCAAACATTTCTTAAAAACTTGATGCGTCAACGAAACAATACGACACAAAAGAATCAACTGATACTAAGGCTGAGACTGAAAACATCATTTACTTTCTTTAGACACAACTACAGTAGTGTATGGTTAAAAAAAAAACTCCAAATGTGTTTTATAGCTATTATTTATCATTGAATGTAACTATAGAACAGCTTCGAAAACTATTTTGTGCTAAAACTGTTGTTGTGCCATTGGACAGGGAATTGTCCTATGCTATTAGATTCTTTGTCCAGACCAAGGGTTTGTTTTCATACCTCACATTTTGACTTTTATCGACTGCTCACCAGCGGTCTTCAGAGTGGTCATGTGACTCTATAGGTCTTTTCCACTGGCACTGTTTAGCACAGCACAGCAAAACACGCTTTGTTTGCTTTTTGACTGAGAGTTGGACCTGGGAACCAATACGACAACGTGACGTGGACAGACTGCTGTCCACTGATTGGTCAGAGGAAATGTCATCATATGCGCGACGAAGCTCAAGGATCTTTAAATAATCACCCGCCGTGTGTAAAAACCAACAACACGGCAACAGCGAACAAGTCAACAGAGGGTAAACAACGGAGCAGAATGGGAAGATGGAAGACCAGTGATAATTTCGCCTAATTTCGTCATGGCAGTGTCGTCCCCACTACTCCACCCACTTTCAGGTGGTAATGACTGCATGGAAAAACTTCACCATGTAGTGGCATGTCGTGCTGTGCCGTGCCGGTAGTGTACAGTAGTTGAAAAGCCCCACTAGTGGGCATTTGAAACGGTCAGGTATGAAAACAAACCCTTGGTCTGAAAAAAGAACCCAATAACATAAATTATCAGATGACCAAATTAACCTCTTTAGGGAATTGTCCTATTACACCAATTTATAGCCCAACATTGGATGTTGACTGAACCGATATCTTTGAAACGATATCCAATCTAACAAAATTTGCAATATCAGCAGCCATTCGATACCAGTACCATATCGGCACATCCTTACATCAAAACATCTTTTTAATATAATTAATATATGACGCTATTTTTCATGGAATACACCTACATGCAAATTCCTTCAATATTAGATCAATGCCATCGCCAACCGACTGAAAACACGGAATACATTTACATTGTTGGGAAATAACTGAATACATGCACCAAGAAACCCGGGGGACGGGGCCTTCTCTGTGGTCAGCCCCAAACTCCGGAACCCCCTGCCACCCTCACATCCAAACACCCCCCACAGTGGAGCGTTTTAAGTCTCGTCTTAAGACCCACTTTTGTTCTCTGGCTTTTGACACCGCGTGAGTTACATGGTCCTCTGTGTCTTATTTATTTTACTCATGTACTGCTATTTTATGATTTTTTTTATAGTTTTGCTTTTATTTGACTTTACTGTTTTTATTGTTTTAGGACTGGAATGATCAATTTTTTAGCAATTTACCTTTGTGTTTTGTTTTGTTACCTTCATTTTATGATCTCTGTGCAGCACTTTGGAAACTGCTTTGTTTGTAAAATGTGCTGTATAAATAAAGTGTGTTCGAATTTGGACCAAAAATACATATTTTGAATACTAATTTTCAGTACCAGTATTATGGTACAGTTACTTATTCATTTGGTGGTATTCAGAATACAGTTTCTTTTCTAAAATCAAAGGATAATCACACAATTTAGGCTTCTAACTGCACAGAAATAGAGGAAACTAGAAAATGTGCAATTTTTCCTTTTCTAGTTAGTGACGGGAACTGCTTAACAAACAGTGAAACCAAAATAAAACTGTTTTTGACTCTATTTGACAGTTTTACACTATAATTTAAATGAAACTTTATATAAAGCTATTCTAAGTATTCTAAGTAGTACATTATAAAATACATTTTATTGCAAGTATTCAGTGTTCTGTAACTAAATCCATTTTCGATTAGTCTTCCCATCACTGTACATTTCCTCCTGCATATTCTAGACAATTCTAAACATAACTAAAAAATAAAATCTTCCCTGAACTACCATCAGTGTGTGTAACCCGACTCTAATTGCATGATAACTGCCGTGATGTAATTACAATCTCTCCCTCCGTCTGGGCCGTCTGCAGGTCGTCTCAAAGGGGCGGACCTGAACCAGTTCTACCGAGACCGGGCCTGTGCTCACCTGCAGAGTACGGCTCCTGCTTCTCGATGATTTCAAACTCATTTCTCTCGTACTTGGCGCGGATCCACTGCTCCCTCAGCAGCCTGGAGAGGAGACACAGGGGGGAGGGGAGAGAGAGTATACCGTCAGCAAGCTCGCATCACCGGAGCAATGAAAAATGGGACAATACTCAGCGGTTACTACTACTGCAATGATTACCGCCGCTGCTGCTACTACTACTACTACTACTACTACTACGGCTACTCGGAAGGATTTTGAAGAAGTGTCTATATGGGATTTTGTTTGACAAGCTTTGCGATTTGGTTTGCAAATGTGAGAGACATTGTACATGTCTTACAAAAGTGAAACAGAACTAGTTCATTTTTTACGCTCTCAAGTAGGGTTGGGCGGTATCCAAATTTTGATACAGTTAAAACGTTCTCAGCATTTTACCGGGGAATACAGTATTACCACGACTAATTCAGAATTACTTTGTAGCATTCAGAAACAGAAGAGCAGCATTATATTTGAAGATGAGGCACAAGTTCTGATCAAACCAAACTTTGCAGCGCGTTCGATCGCATCAGCATCAGTGCATGAGCTGTTTTTATCAGCACTTATAGTGTATGCAAATGACCCATGCGGTTTTAAGTTTTGTTTCTGTAAAACGTAAACAAATGTGCGTAAAGCTGCATTAAACACATTATTACTCAAAGTCTATAATGAGCGGAGTACCGGAAATGTAGAGCGGTGAGAGGACCAATCACAGCCCTTGTTGTCTGCGTCGCTTCCCCTTTTGACGCGTAGTTAGAAAGTTTGGGAGGTCCACGGCAGGACAGCTTTACCGTCTCCTCCGTGTAAGTCTGATTTCGCCCTCAAGCGGGAACTTTCTCCTCTTCAGCGCCTCGTCCCCTCTCGACTCTCGGCGTTCAATAAAACGTCTCCATCAAAAACTTTTGGGCTCAACATCACACATGAAGCGTCAGTCAGGTTTTTTTCTTCTTCCTCGCTGCATGTGGATGGAAATCTCCGAGCGGAACGACGTTTGAAGAGGAGAGAGAGCGGAGGGGAGAAAGTCCATCTGTGGTTTTAGGTCCTTTTTTTTAATGACGGTAATAAAACTGAGACCATTGCTACTTTTTGATACTGCAGGATACCGTATTACCACCCAATCCTGCTCTCAAGAATCACTACTACTGTTTGTACCAAGTGTTCATGCAGAAGCTGGTAAGGTGACATTTCAATATTCTGCCCCCACAACATGGAACAATTTACAAAAAGACTGGAAATTTAAAGAACTGGTTCCAATAGGACAGTTTAAACTATTGCTCAAAGGTTTGGAAATGAAATCCATGGTTTGTAAATAGTTTGAAATTGTTGCTTGAAATGTGTCCTTGAATATTCTGAATTGTATTATTGCACGCTGTCGTGGCCAGGACTCCCTTGAAAAAGAGATTAGTAATCTCAATGGGACTTTCCTGGTTAAATAAAGGTTAAATAGAAATAAATATCGGTGGCAAGGCTCCGGGGGTGGATGAGATCCGTCCTGAGTACCTTAAGTCTCTGGGTGTTGTGGGGCTGTCTTGGCTGACACGCCTCTGCAACATCGCGTGGCGGTCGGGAACAGTACCTCTGGACTGGCAGACCGGGGTGGTGGTCCCTATGTATAAGAAGGGGGACCGGAGGGTGTGTTCCAACTATAGGGGAATCACACTCCTCAGCCTCCCCGGTAAAGTCTATGCCAGGGTACTGGAGAGGAGAGTCCGGCCGATAGTTGAACCTCGGATTCAAGAGGAGCAGTGTGGTTTTCGGCCTGGTCGTGGAACACTGGACCAGCTCTAGACCCTCCATCGGGTGCTCGAGGGTTCATGGGAGTTTGCCCAATCAGTCCACATGTGCTTTGTGGACTTGGAGAAGGCATTCGACCGTGTCTCTCGTGGTGCCCTGTGGGGGTGCTCCGGGAGTATGGGGTCCGGGGCAGTTTGCTAAGGGCCGTCCGGTCCCTGTATGACCGGAGCAGAAGCTGTGTTCGCATTGCCGGCAGTAAGTCAGACTTGTTCCCGGTGCATGTTGGACTCCTCCAGGGCTGCCCTTTGTCACCGGTTCTGTTCATTGTATTTATGGACAGAATTTCTAGGCGCAGCCAGGGGCCGGAGGGGGTCCAGTTCGGGGACCACAGGATCTCATCGCTGCTTTTCGCAGATGATGTCCTGTTGGCTCCATCGAGCCAGGACCTGCAGCGTGCACTGGGGTGGTTTGCAGCCGAGTGTGAAGAGGCCGGGATGAGAATCAGCTGTTCCAAATCCGAGGCCATGGTTCTCGACCGGAAAAAGGTGGATTGCCCTCTCCGGGTGGGTGGGGAGTCTCTGCCTCAAGTGGAGGAGTTCAAGTATCTCGGGGTCTTGTTCACGAGTGAGGGGAGGATGGAGCGTGAGATTGACAGGAGGATCGGTGCAGCGTCGGCAGTGATGCGGTCGCTGTATCGGACCGTTGTAGTGAAGAGGGAGCTGAGCCGAAAGGTGAAGCTCTCGATTTACCTCAGTCACGTTCCTCACCTATGGTCATGAGCTCTGGGTAATGACCGAAAAAACGAGATCGCGGATACAAGCGGCCAAAATGAGTTTCCTTCGCAGAGTGGCCGGGTGCTCCCTTAGAGATAGGGTGAGGAGCTCGGTCACACGGGAGGAGCTCGGAGTAGAGTCGCTGCTCCTCCACGTCGAGAGGAGCCAGCTGAGGTGGCTCGGGCATCTGGTCCGGATGCCTCCTGGACGCCTCCCTCGGGAGGTGTTCCGGGCATGTCCCACCGGTAGGAGGCCCCGGGGAAGACCCAGGACACGCTGGAGGGACTATGTCTCTCGGCTGGCCTGGGAACGCCTCGGGGTCCGTCCGGAGGAGCTGGAGGAAGTGGCTGGGGAAAAGGAAGCTTGGGAGCCCCTGCTTGGACTGCTGCCCCCGCCCCCGGATAAGCGGAAGAAGATGGATGGATGGATGAATTTTAGTTACTGGAATTTGAAGTGCACATTTTCAAAGTTCAACCTCTAAATAAAAAGTTTCAAAATTCTAAATAAAAACAGACTATTATCACAGCGGCAGAAAAGGAAAAGATGTGTGCAGTTTAAAAGGTTAAAATTTAATCTGTGAACATCTAAGGTATTTACACTACACACATCTATCTGTGTATGCTAATATCGACATCACAAATTGGGGTGGGGAGTTTTGTTGTTTTATGTCTGTTGTACGTATTATTTTATTTTTTAGTTTTAGTTTTTGCGTCTTGTTTTTGTGTTTATTATTGTGCTTTGTTGAATGTTGTATTCTTTTGTCTGTAATTAAAAAAAAAAAACCCAAAAACTATGAAGTTTTTTTTTTTAATTTTGCATTGTCAGATAACACTCACTCTCCGTCTTTAAGTCTATTCATCTGCACTGTCTCTGTCTAGCCTAGTGTGCCTTATCGCCATGCCGACGGTGTGTCTGTTGATCTTAATGTGTTTCTCCCGCTCTTTCTCTCCACCTTTGTCGTCCTGGAAAGCGCTTTCATCCGCCTCCCTCTACGCTGTGTGCGTCTGATCCTCCCGTCTGGGGCATAAATAACTCAGAAGCAAGAAAACTAAGCAAAAGGTGCCATTTAAGGACAAGGAACTGGGCTGGCAACGAAGAAGAGAAAAATACAAAAATACGACATGGTAAAGGCTGTGTATTCTGCAGAAGAAGCAGCGCATTCTCAGTGTTACATAGACACTGGAAATGCTCGGTTTGTCGATGATAATTATGCAAGAAAAACAAGCAAAGGGTGCAGTTTAAGGACAAGGAGCTGGGCTGGCAAGTGAAAAAGAAAAAAATATAAAAATGCGACGTAGTAAAGACCGTGCATTCTGTAGAAGAAGCGCATTCTCAGTGTTACATAGATATTAGAAATGCTTGGTTTGTAGGTGATAATAGTGCAAGAAAACCAAGCAAAGGGTGTAATTTAAGGACAAGAAGCTGGGCTAGCAAGTGAAAAAGAAAAAAAAATACAAAAATACAACGTGAAGACCGTATATTCTGCAGAAGAAGACTATTCCCAGTGTTACATAGAACAGTTTGGTTCATAGATGATAATAGTGCAAGAAAACCAAGCAAAGGGTGCCATTTAAAAACAAGGAAGCTGGGCTGGGGAAGTGAGGAAAGAAAAAAATACAAAAATACAAAGTGGTAAAGGCCTTGTATTTGCAGAAGAAGATGAGCATTTCCAGTGTTCCATAGACAGTGGAAATGCACGGTTTGTAAGTGATAATAGTGCAAGGAAACCAAGCAAAGGGTACAATTTAAGGACAAGAAGCTGGGCTGGCAAGTGAAGAAAAAAATACAAAACTACAACATAGTAAAGACCATGTATTCTGCAGAAGAAGAGCATTTCCAATGTTACATAGAACAGTTTGGTTCATAGATGATAACAGTGCAAGAAAACCAAGCAAAGGGTACAATTTAAGGACAAGAAGCTGGGCTGGCAAGTGAAGAAAAAAATACAAAACTACAACATAGTAAAGACCATGTATTCTGCAGAAGAAGAAGCGCATTCTCAGTGTTACACAGATATTGGAAATGCTTGGCTTGTAGGTGATAATAGTGCAAGGAAACCAAGCAAAGAATGCAATTTAAGGACAAGGAGCTGGGCTGGCAAGTGTAGAAGAAAAAAATACAAAAATGCGACGTAGTAAAGACTGTGTATTCTGCAGAAGAAGACGAGCATTTCCAAGTGTTACATAGAACAGTTTGGTTCATAGATGATAACAGTGCAAGAAAACCAAGCAAAGGGTGTCATTTAAGGACAAGGAGCTGGGCTGGCAAGTGAGGAAAGAAAAAAATACAAAAATGTGACATGGTAAAAGCTGTATATTCTGCAGAATAAGTGCATTTCCAAGTGTTACATAGAACAGTTTGGTTCGTAGATGATAATAGTGCAAGTAAACCAAGCAAAGGATGCCATTTAAGGACAAGGAGCTGGGCTGGCAAGTGTAGAAGAAAAAAGTACAAAAACATGGTAAAGGCCGTGTATTCTGCAGAAGAAAAAGAGTATTCCCAGTGTTACACAGAGCAGTCTGAGTTGATGTTATTAGACCCTTACATATGTCAATAATTTATAACAATATTGATTTTGGTGCATTATTGTGTTTTGAGTTATTGTGATTTTTAGAAAAAAAGTCATAATTGTACCCTTCATGTGACAAACGATTCCCACTACATAAGACTGAATTAACATTTTTTTGTACTTTCAACAGCTCAAATCTTCTGTCTACTTGTTTTGTATCTAAACATATAAAAATAATCATCAAACTTTCAGTAATATTTTTAGATATGGGCCATTTTAGATGCAAAAGTCACTATTTTTTAGATTGCAAAAACATAAAAATTGGAAAATGTTCAAAAATAAAAGCCTGAAGTGGATTGGTTGAGTTGATGTTATTAGACCCTTACATATGTCACTAATTTATATCACTGATTTTGGTGCATTATTGTGCGAGAAAAATAAAAAGTCACAAAAATGCGACATTGTAAAGGCCATGTATTCTGCAGAAGAAGAGCATTTTCAGTGTTTTGTGCCAGTACACTCTTAAAGTTATGCAAAACGCTGATAAACTCATTGTGGTGAATAATTAAGATGCTCGGAATGCAAAAGTTAAATGAGGAGTAACTTTAGATCACTGCAAAGTAGGGGTGTAACAATATCACAATACGATATTGACACGGTATGAACCTCACAGTATGATATTTATTGCGATATCGTGGTAAAGCTCACAATATGGTGAGGAGGCTCACGATATTACAATATTCGACATAATAACAAGACTGACATTCTAAAATGCTTTGACCAGTCATTTGGTACAACATTTATTGTCAGTGATGGAACGATATCGAAATCTCTCTGTACCATATTTTCACGATATACATCTCACCATACCAGATTTATTGTAATATTTTGTGTGAATTTGCTACTTTTTCCTCTAAAAATGCCTTTGCAAGACTTAATCCAAAGAATGAAGATGTAAAAGTGCTTAGAACAGTTATTTCTTCATGTCGTCTGCACTGAAATGGAGCAAAGGATCATGGTCTATGTAGTTCCCTCTGTTTTTTAGCTATTCCTGCATCAGAACTATTCATTTAAGCAAAGAGACTTGGGAATCGATATATTGTGATGGTCCCAGGGCTCTCACGCTAACTTTTTTTTTCAGGAGCACATGTGCCCCTAAGTTAAAAATTTTAGGAGCACAGAAAAAAATGGGGGCACAAGTAGGTTTTCATTTCGAACGATTATTGCAGTGCAGAACTTGCGCACACCAACTTATTTGAATTAATTTAATACAAAAAACTAAAGAATTATTATGACTGTACTTTTCCTGCATGATTGCAGTGTTTTTATAAATATATCTTCATTTTATCTGATTAATATTTAGACTTAAAATAAGCCAAACAAACTGTTCTGCACTGAAACACTCTGTGGCCCTTTTTGGACCTTCACCCACAGTTTGAGAACCTCTTCTTTAAGAGAACTTCCACTGGCACTTTACACAAAACTGCTTCAAAGTGAAAAACATAGGTAAGATTTTTAAACCTGTATTTTCAAATTCCTAGGTGAAGTTACATTCTCTTCCTGGTTTTACAGTGTTTTTTAGCCTCTGCACATTTACCAAACTAAACGCACATTGTGACAGAGTTATTTGGCATTTTCTTAGGCAAACTTCAGCCCACATATCACCTGCTCTGTGCTGTAGCTCTGCTCTGTGCGGACACTGACAGAAAATTAGTATTGGCGTATTTGACGTGAGGCGGAAGGATAGGTGGGATACCTGCCCTGTGACGCACGTTGGTACACAAGGGTGCGCGCTGTGGACAAGCCACGCGCTGCGGAGCCTGTGCTGACGGGCCGCACAGTGTCTGCGGGCTCCAGTGCACAGGCCGCAGAGAGACGTCCCGCGTGGTCACGCACACCGGTGCAAGTTTATTGCAGCGGCCGTAATGAAATATGATCACACTCAGTATTCAGACCTTGAGTCCGTGATAAGACCGAGTCCAAATGCGCTCGAGACAAGACCAAGACAAAGCTCTCGCTTTAGCTGAGAAGGAAGTCCAGCGGCGTGGAGGTGTTTACTGAGTGGTGGGGCAGGTGTGGGTCCTGCTGCGGGGCGCTCCTCGTTGAAGGGGGCGTGGGTGTGTTTTGAAGCGGAGTTTGTTCGTATGAGTGATATCAGCGCACACGCGGAGCTCGTACGCTGGGGTCAGCGCTCGCGCTGGGAAAGCGTGCGGCGGCGCTTTAGGGCGATCCAGGCTTGGGCACGATTCTAAAGTCCTAGTGTGTGTGCGCCCCTAATGTTTGATACATTTAGAACGTTTAACTTGTCACGTTGCGTCTGTGCGCAGTTCTCCTTACTGTGGCTGCAGAAGCACTCGCACTGGTGCGACTGTTTTATTTTCCTCGTTCGCACGACGAAATATTTACTCGCAAATGCGAGTGAAATGGGCGCACTGTAGAGCCCTGGATGGTCCACGATATTATTGTGAGACCTTTGACGATACGATATCACCATATTTTGGTTATTGTTACACCCCTACTGCAAACCGTTTAAAATGAAGTCGCTTACCTGATTGTTGCTACGATCAAACCCCCAATATAAGTGTTCTATGTTGACGCGCTTGTCTAGCCCATAGAATACCACATGATATGGGGACGTTTAACAGGTTTAAGTGGAGGTGCGAAAAATATAGCATTTCTCAGTTTTGAGGCTACTTCTGCTGAGTCATTTTCACACATTCATTTTACACATAGGCCAAGTATGAAAGTACAGCTACCTCAGACTGTTTGGAGACCACAGCAAAGGTAAAACAAGAGATTTTCACACAGTTCAGCAGTATGCATTTCTGTTGTTCACTTGGTATACATTTGGTTGGGGGTCCATCGCCTGCTTGTTTCCATAGATACGTTATTGCTCTGCCTGGAATGCTCCACAGTGTGACTTTAAACAGCTTTACCTTACATTTATTCAACTACAGGTGGTTTTACAGCTCCAAACTGCCTAGATAAACAGACATTCTGACTGTGAGCGTGGCCGCGTCACCACAGATCTGACCTGTCTCCATAAAAATAGAAAGGTTTAATGCCATACTGTGAAACATTTCAGACAAAACATTAACATCTCCATGAAGAAAAGCGTTTGATTTATGTTCTAATGTTGTTTCCTCATCACAAACAGACCTGGAGTTGTGTTTTGTTTCAGTCACATGTTTAACTCACAAACCTTGAGTTCTTCCCTCAGACAGAAAATGCTCCACCTTGTGATGTCATGTGGTAAGACAGGAAGTGCTCCACTGTGTTTTTAAACTCCGTAACCCTTCACTAGAATCATTTGGATGATTTTAGCCTTGGAATTGCCGATCTCTACTGAACAAAAGCCAAGTTACAAGGTGGAACAGAGCATTTTCACTGCAAATTTCAAACTTGTATCAGGTTCTTCATCTTGTTTTCAGATTTATTACCTACTTACTAGTTCTGAGACGGCTTCATTCTAGTCTAAAGCTGATTTATTTGAACAGAACTTGTCAAGTAAAATTATCTTGCTGCAGGGACAGATCATTTCACTACTTTTAAGTCATTTTCTGATAGATTTAACTGTTTATATCTTAAATTTCGATCAAGCTTTTGTGCAGTCTGCATATTTAGGCTGAGTTCTTCTATCAAACAGAAAACACTCTGTTCCGTTCCACCATGTGATGTCATGTCTAATACAGGAAGTGCTCCACTATGTTTTTAAACTCCAAACACCTTCACTAGAATCATCCAGATAATTTCAGCCCTGGAATTGTCGATTTCTACTGGACAAAAAGGTAAAAGGAGCTGTCCACTTGAAAACTACACCTTCATGACATCACAAGGTGGAACAGAGCATTTTGAGCTTTGGAGATGTGGACAGACGAACAAACCAGGGTTACTCTAACACGTGTGAATGAAACAAAACACAACTCCAAGTCTGTTTTTGTTGAGGTATCAACATTCTAACACGGCTTAAAGCTCAAAAGAGTTAATTTAACCCCCTGGGCAACCTTTAGCTCTCCACCCCCTTCCAAGTAGCTTGCCAAGGGATTCTGGAATTATACCAATGTGCTGAATAACAAACATTTTGTTCATGACATGCTTATTACCACTGTGAATGCATTGTTTTGAAGCCCAACTTTATGCACTAATAAACAGACAGTGGTTCATGTTTTAAAGACATCTAACTGTGCCCAAAGGCTCGCCCTCTTTCTTATAATCGTCTGTGATGGAAATTTATATTTTGGAATCTGTCTTTATGTAAATGAATGTGATTTCTACCTGAGATCAGACCAGTCATTAACATGTGTAAAGGCTCAGCAGACACAACTGTCTCCACGGTCAGGAAGTCCTTCGTTGCCTTCGCTGTCCTCAAGTGCAAGTGAAGTTGATGGGTTGATTGTACTTTAACATGTGTTATATGTTTGTGGTGTATGAGTGTATTGTCTGCATGTTTTGTCCTGTTGTGTTGTCTGTTTCTTTTACGACACCTGCCTTAGGACAATGGATGAAATTTAGCAACTATGCTAACTCCGGCATATTTATATTGATGTTTTTACTGATGTATTGATGAATGTGCACTGTCCTAATCAAATAAATACATAAATAAAAATGTATTAGATTAGCTCTGGTCTGTGAACAAAAGCCACTCTGCTTTAATATGTGTGTAACTTGTATTTCTGTATAAATATTTGCTGTAACAAGAATAAACTTTTGTCTGTATTCCAAAAACTCATCAGGCTTTGCAAATGGATTAATAAGTTTTTCTTCAAGATCTATATCATTTTCTATTCATCTACCTTGTTTTCTCAATTTCTTGTGGCTGCTAAAATGAGTAGCTCTCTCGCATTTTTGTTTTATAAAGATAGCTCATCGGAGGAAATCAGTGGGAGACCCCTGATTTAGCCCAATATAAAACCTTTAAAGGAACTGTATTTTAAATTCCATAAACATGAAAAAACATTCTTACAGAGAGTGGATCATACATGGCTGCCAATCTGTGCAGTCGGTATTCCTGTCCACCCACCACTGATCGCCCTCTGACACATTTCCACACAGGCGTGAGTGGGCGAAGTGTCTTGCTCAAGCACACAATGGCAGTATGCAAAGGTAACAAGAAACAGGAAACAAGAAATTCTGTCTGCTACCTTAAATACGCAATTTCAGTCACATTTTAGATCAGTTCTTCATACAAAACTAGAATAATACACAATTACAAAATCTATTCAAAAAAGGGAAAGTACCCAAAATATCTACTCAATCACAGTGACATATGAGTATTTGCGCTTCGTCACTTCCACTTCTGCATACACACAGCGGATGTTCACAGCAGTACTCACTTGCAGTCGGAGTGTGTGGGTCTGTAGTAGAACGGCGGCACCTTCTGCTCGTATTTGGCCTTGGCTGCATTGTTTCCCATCGCCGCCAGTAGCTGTAAAACAACACGGCCTCGTCAATGAAAAGCGTCGTAGTGTCGGAGCTATAAGGGGCGTGTTAGGTGTGACTCCGGGTAACAGTGAAGCGTGAGGTTTCCTGTGGGATTACACGGGGAAGAGCTGCCTCCCGTCCACATGCCCTCATTCAGTCCGCCACACTTTTCATCCGTGGATAATCCTATAGATGAAACTAATAACTCTCGAATGCCTTTTAGAGATTTTATGTGAATGTAATTGGAAGGAATAAACATGAAATAATGCACAAAACCTGCAATTTGTCAAAAAATTTAGGTTTTATTTTGAGTTTGTGCTAAGAGAGAGAAAAAAAATATTATATATATAACTTTGACATCATTTTGCAGGCCAATAATTTAGGACAGGCATGTCCAAACTATGGCCCAGGGGCCAAATGTGGCCTTCAGACCAATTGTTTTGGCCCTCAGGCTTCCAAGTCAATTGGCCCATACTACCGCAAGTAGTACTTTTTACTGCATGTTTTTGAAATCTACCTTAATCAATCAAATTTCGTGTGTCCTTTTGAGGGTCTAAGCCTGAACAAAGGTCTGGAGCGTCATTCAAACCTGTTATAAATGCACAGATTTGAATTACTCACTGTTTTCACCACCAGTCTATGACCCTCAATCGGCCTTCACACTGTTTTAATGATGAAAAAAGTTTGGAAACACCTGATTTAGGTAATTCTTGTTGAAATAGCCTCAAATTTTCACAGAATGTATAGAAACAGATCAAGATTTTATATTTTCGTTTCATTTTTGTTCTGTTTTCAAGTTCAGTTGTTCACTCCCACAGAGAAGTCATTGTGCGTCTTGGAATCTGCTCGTACACAGTCACCCAAGACTGTGCAGCCTTCAATGCAAAATTTGGAAAAACACCAACTGGCAACATCATTCTTGCGCTAGATTTAGTAGTTTTCATTTATTTCAGTTTCAGTTGCTTTGAAAACGATGTGAAATTTTTTGGGACACCCTGTTCTATATATTGTAAACAACAGAAAAGCACATTTCTCGAAAAAGAGTGGGAAGAAGAAACCTTATATTAACCCACCTCTGTTCATTACAGTTTCAAAAATGATGTGGGTGCTTATGCACATTGATCATGAGATATTTACATAGAGCAAAATTACACACAATACAAACTAAATGTGTTATAACATACATTTGAACCCATTACTGTCTTTTTTAGGTACTGTATTAAGTTTTACAATTATTATTTTATCTGTATATGTCTTGTTTTTTGTAGGATAGAGAAAGAATTTAATCATAGTTGAAGGATCGGCGAAGAAACACAAAGTGTCAACGTGAAGCTTTTGTGACAAGAGTAAACACAACTTTTACTCAAGTAAGAGTCAGAATATCAGCAGAAAACTATTCGGAGACGTATGTTTTCTTAGAAGGGTTTGTCTGGTCGGGTTTGCGTATTGATCGTCGGGAAGAAATGCCGCTCAACCACCAGAGAGGACAAAGGTCATCCGGGTCACCAAAGACAAGAGTTCAGAGTCTAGAGCGAGGACGGAGACGCCCAGGGGAGGGGAGTGAAAAGCCATCTGCTATTGTGAAACTCTAATATTTGTTGGTTAAAATGGCTCGAATTTGCAACGTTAATTTGAACAGAATGACTCGTTTGAATTAACAAAAGTAGAAAATGTTTCAATATATTTCATATTCCAGGTTTATTTGGACATATAGATATAAAGCTAGAGAGGCTTTTTTCATCTGGACCAAAATGATTAAAGCCAAATTCTACACGTATCACCCATCAAATTGAAGAACGAAGTAAGTACAGAGTGGTGGGCGTACCCTGGTGGAATGGATCTATAATAAAAACTGGATAAGCCCCTCCCCCTGTGTCCCAGGTCAAGACCAACTAGTGGCCACTTCAGGTACTGCAGCTCCCGGGAGCTTGGGCCCAGAAAGAATTCTTCCATAAATTCTTCTTTGTGTTGCATTGTTTTGTATGAAAAGAGCTCTATAAATCAAGTTTGATTGACTGATTGATAGAGCGCAGTGCATGTTTGGGGATTCAAACTGCCCGTGTACAGCTTTCACAAAGGTCGGATTTCATAGGATTTGATTCTATTTTCACAACATCAAACTTTTTAAATCCTCAAAGCGCCTAAAAGTTAGCTTTGTAAGACTGAGCCTAGCTCTGCTCTGAGCCCGCACTAGCTTCGCTCTAGCAGATCTCGCTCTGATTGGTCCAAATGCTCCACGCCGTGCACATTACAGGTATTCCACAGGTGGGAGGTGTTGTAGAAGTTTTCAGCTTGTCCAAGAGAGGGTGGAAGTAAAAGGCTGGAAATCAAATTGATGTTTTAAGCAGAAGTTTATTTACCATCTATAATAATACAAACATAGTCTGATTTTTGAGTGTTCAAGGCCCTTCACTCTGCTTCCAAGGTGGAGGTTTATAAAGCAAGTGTGGTGAGACTCTGAAGGCCAGTAGACTCCAGTTAGTCAGCATCTCGCACTCTGAGGACCTGAGGGACTGGCCTCCTGCTGGTGCCCAGAGTCAGGATTAAACTCGGGGAGTCAGCATTTTAGACTCATGCAGCTAAAACCTGGAACAGTTTCCCTGAAAATGTGAGACAGACTCTACTTTGACTCTGTTTAAATCCAGGCTAAAGACGGTTCTGTTTAGCTGTGCATATGACTGAAAGGTTTTCATTTTCCATTCTGCACTCTACTCTTCTTTCTAATTCTCTCTAATTTAATGTCCCATCTCTATTTTATAATTTTTTATGATTATTTATGTTTTGATTTGTTTGTATTGTGATTTTAATGTATTTCTTATTCTGTAAAGCACTTTGAATTACTTTGTGTACGAATTGTGCTATACAAATAAACTTGCCTTGCCTTGCCATTTAGAAACTATGAAGGCCAGTAGACTCCAGTTAGACAGCATTTAGAGACTATGTAGACCAGTAGACTTCAGTTAGACACATTTAGAGACTACGAAGGCCAGGAGACTCCAGTTAGACACATTTAGAGACTATGAAGGCCAGTAGACTCCAGTTAGACAGCATTTAGAGACTATGGAGGCCTGTAGAATCCAGTTAGTCAGCATTTAGAGACTATGTAGACCAGTAGGCACCAGTTAGTCAGCATTTAGAGACTATGAAGGCCAGTAGACTCCAGTTAGTCAGCATTTAGAGACTATGAAGGCCAGTAGACTCCAGTTAGTCAGCATTTAGAGACTATGAAGGCCAGTAGACTCCAGTTAGACACATTTAGAGACTATGAAGGCCAGTAGACTCCAGTTAGTAAGAATTTAGACACTATGAAGGCCAGTAGACACCAGTTAGACAGCATTTAGGGACTATGAAGGCCAGTAGACTCCAGTTAGTCAGCATTTAGAGACAATGAAGGCCAGTAGACTCCAGTTAGACAGCATTTAGAGACAATGAAGGCCAGTAGACTCCAGTTAGTCAGAATTTAGAGACTATGAAGGCCAGTAGACTCCAGTTAGACAGCATTTAGGGACTATGAAGGCCAGTAGACTCCAGTTAGTCAGCATTTAGAGACAATGAAGGCCAGTAGACTCCAGTTAGACAGCATTTAGAGACAATGAAGGCCAGTAGACTCCAGTTAGACAGCATTTAGAGACAATGAAGGCCAGTAGACTCCAGTTAGACAGCATTTAGGGACTATGGAGGCCTGTAGAATCCAGTTAGTCAGCATTTAGAGACTATGTAGACCAGTAGGCACCAGTTAGTCAGGATTTAGAGACTATGAAGGCCTGTAGACTCCAGTTAGTCAGCATTTAGACACTATGAAGGCCTGTAGACTCCAGTTAGACAGCATTTAGGGACTATGGAGGCCTGTAGAATCCAGTTAGTCAGCATTTAGAGACTATGTAGACCAGTAGACTCCAGTTAGACAGCATTTAGAGACTATGAAGGCCAGTAGACTCCAGTTAGTCAGGATTTAGAGACCATGAAGGCCAGTAGACTCCAGTTAGTCAGCATTTAGAGACTATGAAGGCCAGTAGACTCCAGTTAGTCAGCATTTAGAGACTATGAAGGCCAGTAGACTCCAGTTAGTCAGCATTTAGAGACTATGAAGGCCAGTAGACTCCAGTTAGTCAGCATTTAGAGACTATGAAGGCCTGTAGACTCCAGTTAGTCAGCATTTAGAGACTATGAAGGCCTGTAGACTCCAGTTAGTCAGCATTTAGAGACTATGAAGGCCTGTAGACTCCAGTTAGACAGCATTTAGAGACAATGAAGGCCAGTAGACTCCAGTTAGACAGCATTTAGAGACTATGAAGGCCAGTAGACTCCAGTTAGTCAGCATTTAGAGACTATGAAGGCCAGTAGACTCCAGTTAGTCAGCATTTAGAGACTATGAAGGCCAGTAGACTCCAGTTAGTCAGCATTTAGAGACTATGAAGGCCAGTAGACTCCAGTTAGTCAGCATTTAGAGACTATGAAGGCCAGTAGACTCCAGTTAGACAGCATTTAGAGACTATGAAGGCATGTAGAATCAAGTTAGTCAGCATTTAAAGACTATGTAGACCAGTAGGCACCAGTTAGTCAGCATTTAGAGACAATGAAGGCCAGTAGATTCCAGTTAGTCAGCATTTAGAGACTATGAAGGCCAGTAGACTCCAGTTAGTCAGCATTTAGAGACTATGAAGGCCAGTAGACTCCAGTTAGTCAGCATTTAGAGACTATGAAGGCCAGTAGACTCCAGTTAGTCAGCATTTAGAGATTATGAAGGCCAGTAGACTCCAGTTAGACAGCATTTAGGGACTATGGAGGCCTGTAGAATCCAGTTAGTCAGCATTTAGAGACTATGTAGACCAGTAGGCACCAGTTAATCAGCATTTAGAGACTATGAAGGCCAGTAGACTCCAGTTAGTCAGCATTTAGAGACTATGAAGGCCTGTAGACTTCAGTTAGTCAGCATTTAGAGACTATGAAGGCCAGTAGACACCAGTTAATCAGCATTTAGAGACTATGAAGGCCAGTAGACTCCAGTTAGTCAGCATTTAGAGAGACTATGAAGGCCTGTAGACTCCAGTTAGTCAGCATTTAGAGACTATGGAGGCCTGTAGACTCCAGTTAGACAGCATTTAGGGACTATGGAGGCCTGTAGAATCCAGTTAGACAGCATTTAGAGACTATGTAGACCAGTAGGCACCAGTTAGTCAGCATTTAGAGACTATGTAGACCAGTAGACTCCAGTTAGACAGCATTTAGAAACTATGAAGGCCAGTAGACTCCAGTTAGACAGCATTTAGGGACTATGGAGGCCTGTAGAATCCAGTTAGTCAGCATTTAGAGACTATGTAGACCAGTAGGCACCAGTTAGTCAGCATTTCTAGACCATGTAGGCCAGTAGACTCCAGTTAGTCAGCATTTAGAGACTATGAAGGCCAGTAGACTCCAGTTAGTCAGTATTTAGAGAGACTATGAAGGCCAGTAGACTCCAGTTAGTCAGCATTTAGAGACTATGAAGGCCAGTAGACTCCAGTTAGTCAGCATTTAGAGACTATGGAGGCCTGTAGACTCCAGTTAGACAGCATTTAGGGACTATGGAGGCCTGTAGAATCCAGTTAGACAGCATTTAGAGACTATGTAGACCAGTAGGCACCAGTTAGTCAGAATTTAGAGACTATGTAGACCAGTAGACTCCAGTTAGACAGCATTTAGAAACTATGAAGGCCAGTAGACTCCAGTTAGACAGCATTTAGGGACTATGGAGGCCTGTAGAATCCAGTTAGTCAGCATTTAGAGACTATGTAGACCAGTAGGCACCAGTTAGTCAGCATTTAGAGACAATGAAGGTCAGTAGACTCCAGTTAGTCAGCATTTAGAGACTATGAAGGCCAGTAGACTCCAGTTAGACAGCATTTAGAGACTATGAAGGCCAGTAGACTCCAGTTAGTCAGCATTTAGAGACTATGAAGGCCAGTAGACTCCAGTTAGTCAGCATTTAGAGACTATGAAGGCCAGTAGACTCCAGTTAGTCAGCATTTAGAGACTATGAAGGCCAGTAGACTCCAGTTAGACAGCATTTAGAGACTATGAAGGCCAGTAGACTTCAGTTAGACAGCATGAAGAGACTATGAAGGCCAGTAGACTCCAGTTAGTCAGCATTTAGAGACTATGAAGGCCAGTAGACTCGTTGGACAGCATTTAGAGACAATGAAGGTCAGTAGACTCCAGTTAGTCAGCATTTAGAGACTATGAAGGCCAGTAGACTTCAGTTAGACACATTTAGAGACTATGAAGGCCAGTAGACTCCAGTTAGTCAGCATTTAGAGACTATGAAGGCCAGTAGACTCCAGTTAGTCAGCATTTAGAGACTATGAAGGCCAGTAGACTCCAGTTAGACAGCATTTAGAGACTATGAAGGCCAGTAGACTCCAGTTAGTCAGCATTTAGAGACTATGAAGGCCAGTAGACTTCAGTTAGACAGCATGAAGAGACTATGAAGGCCAGTAGACTCCAGTTAGACAGCATTTAGAGACTACGAAGGCCAGTAGACTCCAGTTAGACACATTTAGAGACTATGAAGGCCAGTAGACTCCAGTTAGACAGCATTTAGAGACTACGAAGGCTAGTAGACTTCAGTTAGACAGCATGAAGAGATTATGAAGGCCAGTAGACTCCAGTTAGTCAGCATTTAGAGACTATGAAGGCCAGTAGACTCCAGTTAGACAGCATTTAGAGACTATGAAGGCCAGTAGACTCCAGTTAGACAGCATTTAGAGACTATGAAGGCCAGTAGACTCCAGTTAGACAGCATTTAGAGACTATGAAGGCCAGTAGGCACCAGTTAGTCAGCATTTAGTAAGACTATGAAGGCCACAATTTAGATAATAGTATGCGAAGGGAAGATGATTGTGTTACTATAGCTCCTGTGAGTCCATGTTGAAGTGAGAGATGTACATAGAGGATAAATTAGTTAAATTCTCTTACAGGAGGGGCTGGCCAGTATTGAGGAAGTAATGCGGAAGAGCAAATTAGGTTTGGGCCCATGCGCCAATGAGCACAGGCCACTGAAAACAATACGCTGACATCTTGGGTTCACTTTCTAGATTTTCTTAAGAGTTCTATGGCCGGTGGTGGTGAAAACAGGGATTGATCGGCAAAACAGCGCTTTGAAAATCAGTGATTAAACATGCACAATCACTCCAAATACAAGTTCGGGTGAGTAAATGGAGCAAGGAAACAACATTGATTTTGCATAACAAGTCAGATTTAAGACCGGAAATGTCATAAAACAAACAGAACTGTCAAATTTTAGTGAGTAACCAAAGCTCATAAGAACAGTCAGGTTTATTATCTATCCAGAATTCAAGACTTCTACAAATTTAAATGAAATGTGAAACTGGCTATTCCATAAGACTATTTCTAAATAGAATAAATGCTTTCTATAGACCATAAAATCCACTTGAAACTAGGGATGTAGCGATCTCCATATGCCTCGATACGATATTTTCATGATATGCATCTCATGGTACGATATTTGTGATATTTTAGACTTGGATTTTAGACTATATTCTGTGGAGGCCAAGAAAATTGTGAATATACTACTTTTCTCTCATCATAATTCAAATAATTAAGATTTAAAATCATTTCCTAGCAGTTATTCATGGCAAAGGATCATGGTCTATGTAGTTTAGCTATAGCTGCACCAAAACAATAAATATGATGAATGAAACTTGTGATTTGATATATTGTGATGGCCCGCGATATTATTGTGAGGCTTTGGACGAGACGATTTCATGATATTTCAGTTATTAAGGTTACAACCCTACTTGAAACTATCCATCTTGTTTTCAAAATCCATTTTACTTCACAGAGGAATAACTGGATTAATAAACAGTCCATTGGCTGGTTTTACATAGCTGAAGATGATGCCAAAAATTGTATTGATTTGGTGTATTTTTCTTGGCTAAATCTAAAATTGGTCAATA
The DNA here is from genome assembly GCA_030686955.1 of Odontamblyopus rebecca. NCBI lineage: Eukaryota > Metazoa > Chordata > Actinopteri > Gobiiformes > Gobiidae > Odontamblyopus > Odontamblyopus rebecca. The sequence continues at coordinate 27,536,279 of CM060671.1, forward strand.
TATTCATTTTTATCTGCAACAATTCCTTTCGATTTTCTTTTCTTTCCCCTCTTAAACCCATATTATTTTGGCATATACTGTCGAATAGTTGGATGGCCCGATATCCCCTATCTAAGATACCATAACTCCCATTCTGGAATCTGCTGACTCTGTGAACCCTCTCTGACTGTAGGCGCCACTTATCTCCCACATGCATTACCTTACCACATCCCGCCGAGAGATAACCCCCAATAAGGTCGTTACCGTGGAAACAGCATGATAAAAAGCATAGATTTTAAAATAGTCACATAGTGCATGTTGAGTGTCATATTTTCTCGGCATAATCGTGCCCTCTAGGCCCTGATAATGTATATTTATGATAATAGAACACAAAGAGTTCACCTGCTGTTAAGTGAATGTTAATGCAGGATTAGATGACATGATAATAGATGTGATAGTGTCACACATTAAAACCAAAATAGGTTTGACTTGACCAACATCATTACTATTTCATTAAACGTTCTTATAAAAACAGATTTGTATTTTTAAGGCATTCTTATGAACATTTTTAGGCATTCACAAAACTTTTTCCTAACAGAAAATGTTCTTCTGGAAGAACATTCAGGCTCACACATAAGAACAACATTTTTACTGTTTTAGAAAATTATTATTCTGATAAGGCAACAAAAATTCTAATTCCTCCATGATTGTAAGTTATATATTTTCTTAAATTATTTCCTATAAATATATTACTATGAATGGCTGTGTGATCCAATAACATTCATCAGGAGTTTTCTCGAGCCTGTGTCTATTGGGTCTAACAGACTTTAGGCTGCAGTGAGCCTCAGTCTGTCCCAGCCCCAGTGCTCTGCATATGGAACAGTCACAGCCCTGAGCCTGGTCACCAGGCTGGACTCAACAGCCCCATCACCCCCCTGAACCCTTGACTCTGGTCATGGGGGCTCAGGGGGGTGACTCTTATGCACCCCTACACCAGCCCCACTTCCTCACTATTTACCGCGGGTTCGCGATTGTGAAAAGCGTGACAAATACAGTAAAAGCATGCTTATTTCAGGAAGTTTGGGACTTAAATATTCCCTCCCTGTGTATGTTCATGTGAGTTTGGACATCTGAAGCTGTAAAAGAGCCGTACTCTGTAGACGCTCCACCTCGTTCACACTCTACTTTGCGCTTTCACGTGTCATAATACCAAACCATATATTGGCCATATTTGGAAGCTCAGAGGGCATTTCTAACTAAATACATATTATTTTTTTATGTAAATGAAACATAAATGAGCGTGGAGGTTTTTGTAGCTCAGGTGTTGGTGAATTACCCGAAACTGTCACTTAAGAAGGAATTTGCAAGCTAAGAACGCTTTGTGAATCTGGTGTAGAGTTCTCTCAGCATCTTCTTAAAATGGAAGTTACGAAAATTTTTTAAAGAAAAGATTAATGAATGAGGCCCGTTGTCGTCAGTTAAAATATTTAGTAACTTCCCAACACTGGTCACCACATGCTCATCGGTTATAGGCCTATATGTCATGACCATAGACTGTAGCCTGCTAGTAGAGGTGACCGGGGCATGTCGTCACACTGCATTTGTGAAATAGCAGATTTGTGTATTTTTTGGGTCTTGTCCTGGATTTGAACTAATTTGACTTTTGTTTCCCTGCGTTATCTTTTTTCAACATGCAATATTTTGTTATAAAATATTGAAATCATGTAGTAAATACATATTTCAATATTAGATAACAAGTATAACTTTCTTTCAATGAAACTGATCAGATGAAAGTAACTTTAGCCACAACCCAGAAAAGTGCACCTGGGGGGAGTCACAATCCCAGCGGGGCAAGTTGTCCCACAGGCACACCCCCCCCTTAAAAAACAAAACCCCACCCAAACCTATGGATAATGTTCACATTTTAATGGAAGGATTTTTCTACTCACACTGAGGTAATCTGACACCAGTGTGAGCTCTAAAACTCACATTACAGGGTCTGGTCAGAATGGCTCTTTGGTCACTCTGACCCAAAATACAGGTCTGGACTTCAGATGCCCCGGTCACATTGTGCCTTCATTACTCGAATAATATGTACTGTAGGAGTGGGACGAGATACAATTTCCACAAGATGAGACGAGACTAGGGCTGGGCGATAAAACGATATGTATCTCAATAGAAACGAACTCGGTATCAATACAAAATATTTTAATAAACTGGCGTAAGTTTAGCCAGAGCCTTCTCTGGTTTAGCTCCACTTTAAATCTTTGTTGCGAAGCAGGCTTGGTTGAATGAGCAAAGGCACTCGTCCTCTGGTGCGTAGCAAATACTGGGACCATAGACAGTATAAAGAAAATATACAGTCTTTGATTAGGACCCGACCTGAACCCCGCACATTGAAACACATGTTGCACTCTACTGCAGTGGCCATAGTATTTTCATTTTGCTATTTACGCTCAAGTGCACTGTTTAGGACCTGTCTGAAATGACCAACGCACTCACAGGATACACAGACCCTTTCAGTGGAGTTTGGTACTAAAGCTGGATCATGGAGCGAGGAGCATCTGACACAGCCTATGTGCTCTGGACGCCTCCGTATAGATGAGGAGCTTTGTCTCTTCGTGTATGATTTGCGACCCATCTCGTTCATGCTGGAGCATCGTCTGTGTGGTTTCAATGCAGAACTATGGAAGTCTGGTATTCACGTGTCTCCTCCGTGTGCACAGGACACCAGGCGCCTTTTTCTTGTGTCTGGCTATTTTCATTTGGTAACACCTGCTCAGGAAGGTTAAGTTTAAAATAAAAATGCTTTAATCTGTATTTTTCCCTCCTGGTCCTTATTTTAAATAGGTCATACAGTGTCTTGATCATTATTGGTATTGACCGATATGAAACACTTATATCGCGATAGAGATTTCAGCCATATCGCTCAGCCCTAGACGAGACACAAGATTGGACCCACGAGAACCAGAGAAGATGACATTTTGACATCATTTAGGCTATAATAAATACTTGGTGAATTTCAGTTCCCAGTTTTAGCCACTATTTTTGATTTACTTTATTGAATATTTCTACTGTCATTGTCACCTTAAAAACTAACTTTAAATAATCGGATCATATTTCCTGCGTTTTTTACCGGGTCCTGTCTACTTCCCTCGCTGCCGATTCCTGTTGCGATGGAATCAGAAAACGATGCCTTTTACACCTAATAAACACACGCACCTCTGCTCTACACTATTTTTTCAATCCAACTGTAAAAACACGAGGAAAAAATAGCACGAAATCATGTTTACGATGTGCGCACAATCTTGAGGCAATTTTGTCTCATTAGATCTCGTCCCATCCCTAATGTTTTGTTGAAATAATGACTGTATATCCCCAAGACAGAAAACACACTCCTCATAAAGATATCATTCATTCTAGTTTGGAAAACGATTGATAAAAATGGGTGTGACTTTTCCCGGCGATGGGGCATGTTGTCACAACCGTCCGACCTCGTGTTGGAACTCTTTTAATTCTGGGTGTGTACGAGACAAAGAGATAGAGTGAAAAGACCAAAAACAGTTGAGATGTTGCTCTTTCCTTTGGTATACACGCTACATTTTGTGTTGTGTTCAGTTTCAGAGACAGAGATATGCGCCACGTTCCAAATAAGAAGTGAGCGTGGGTGTGATTCGGCTCCAATTCACTTTCTATTGAAAAACTGTTGCCTTTGCTAATTCTCGGTAATTCTCTGCTGCTGTCAGGCTCCTCATTTTGGTCTTAAAAGGTTCAGATTAACCCGCTCTACATGATTCTGCTGATTTTATTTTGCTATTTTGTTCATAAATCAAGGTGTGAACATTAAGAACAGACAAATCAGGTGCCTTTTTTCATCAAGTTCTCTTCCGCTAGCGTTTGCGACAGGTTTGATCGACGGCGTTGCTAAGCTCTCGGCTAAACCAGCGGTGCGAGGAAAGGGGTGTTACCTTCAACAGCCTGGCTCCTGATTGGCTATTTGGTTGCTATGATACTCGAGGTCGTAATTCCAAATATGGACCATGGCTTCAAATTCACCCCTTTAACTGCTAGTCTCGGTGAGCTTCATTTGACTGGAGCTGAACACTTCATCCAACTTCTTAATATAACGCATCACAAAAAAATATCGCACTCATTTTTTTTATCGTTGATTAATCATACAATTTATTTTGAACACTCCTCTATGGAAAGTGCGGATGGACCTGAAAGGCGGTGCAGGTTATTAGGTCAGTGATCAGGTCTGTACATACGCGGATGTGAAGACGACAGATGAGACCATGACTGGTGGTCAGCAGCAAATTTCTCTGCAAAAAACTGCCCGACAGGACTTTAGATAAAACTGAGGTAGTTTGCAAATATTGCAGCGATGAACTCTCTTTCCACAGAAGCACAAGTTTAAAATACCATCTTAAACTTTAGCAAAACACGGGTTTGATTCAGCGGCAGCAACGACGCTACTTGTACCAACAAGCCGAGCACGACAAACTGCGGCAATGTTGTCAACAAAACTACCAGAGATAGAAAAATGTCAATAATATAACTTTTTTGATAATAAATTGCCTTTCTGTCCAAATATCTTGGTCTTTTTTGGAAGAATAATTAACTGCGATTAATCATGATAAATCAACATTCTAAAGTGTGATTAATTTGATTTTAAAAATGAATCGTTTGACATAAAAAGTGTCATATTTTTGACACAAAAAGTGTTATTTTAACTATTTGAAAGTTAAATGGGGGTTCGAGGTGGGGTCATTTGCCAGAGTTGATATACCGTATTTTCCGGACTATAAGCCGCTACTTTTTCCCAGGCTTTGAACCATGCGGCTTTTAGAACGGGGCGGCTAATGTGGATTTTTCTTCCACCACTAGGGGCGCTCTAACCGGAATTTCAAAAACAAGATAGACAGAAAATTAATGCTAAGAAGAATACGCTACTTTTTATTTAGCAGATATAACATGCAGGACAAATTACTAACTGGTAATTATTTTCAAATCCTCGCCCCTTCATCATGAAAAGCACACGAAGGAGTTTGTATGATGCAAGTTTTAAGTTGAAGGCATCGATCTTGCTCCAGGAAGGAAACCGCTGTAGAGCCCTGCACCCGCGGGACCCGCGGGACCAACACAAAACAGTGCGGCGCGGGACCATGGATGTAATAAGAGCATCTGAAAGAACATTCTGAAAGCTTATTGCCGGCGCAGGCGGGAGCGGGACTGAAAATTGTGTCCCGCACAGACCTCTACCTGCTGCTGCACGTAAGCTCGGCGTCAGCGGAGATGATTAAAGTGACTTGTGGTTTCACTGCAATGAAGGTCAATTACCGGTTCTTTTCTGTTTTTGACCTCGTTTTAATCAGCACAGTTGCTGCCGTGTTAAGAGGCACTGTTCAGAAAGAATCTGTTCAGGTACATAATTGTACATTTACAGTACAAAATCGTTCTGTATATGCAGTAAATATCTCATTTTTCAATATAGATATCAGCGGCTTATAGCCTGGTTGCGGCTTGTATAACTTTTTTCTTAATTTTTGAAAAAAATTAGTGGATGCGGCTTATATACCAGTGTGGTCTATAGTCCGGAAAATACGGTAGTTGAAGTCCATTCAACTTCCGTTAAGAGTTAATTTGGCACCTCTCACCACCACTTCAAACTCCTGCCAGAGAAGACCAGTTTGAACCAGTTTTATACATAATTTCACCTTAAATTAACTAAAATAAAGTGTAAAAATAAAAACCTCAGTGTGTTGTTCAGCTAAATCAGGATAACTTTACAAAGTGTTATCTGTTTACTCTCCAAATGTGAATATAACTCTTGATTTTGGGGTTAAACGGGAACTTTGGTCCAGTGTTACTTAATGAACAATTCCAAAAATGTTAAATTAACTCAAGAACACTGGACTGGACTCATATAAACTGTGACAAAATGTTCAAATTGATTCTGCGCGAGTCAGTTTTAACACTGTGTACAGTCTGCGGTCATGACAGCGGTCGCTCAGGGCCGTCTCCCTGATGATTGGACGGCGGCCATGTTGGGTGAGTGTCCGTGCCTTTACCTCCACTTCGCTGGGCTCCCACGTGTCCTGCACAGACTTGACCCGGGTGATGTGAGGGATGCTCCGGTGCAGCAGAGAACACGCCTGACACACCAGCACACCCACGGGGAGAGACGCCCACTCCGGCTCTGCAACGACACCGAAGAGAGTCAATATAGTGAGGGGGAGAGGGAAAGGAGCGAAAAAGAGAGAGAAAAAAGGAGAGACAAAGAGATAGAGAGAGAGGAGAGACAAAGAGAGAGGCAGAAAGACAAGAAAGTAAATATATATGGAGAGAGGAAGTTAGAAAGAGAAAGGGGAGAAAAAGAGAAGGAAAAATAAGAGACAAAGAGAGAGAGAGGAGAGACAAAGAGAGGCGGAAAGAAAAAGGGAGGCAGAAAGAGAAGAAAATAAATATAGAGGGGGCGAAAGAAGAGAGAGAGGAGGTTAGGAAGAGAAAGGAGAGACAAAGAGAGAGAAAAAAGAAGAGACAAAGAGATAGAGAGAGGAGAGATGAAGAGAGAGGGGAGCAGAAAGATCCAAAAATGAATATAGAGATGAGAAGAAAAGAAAGACAGAAAGAAAGAGAGGGGGGCAGAAAGAGAAGAAAGTAAATATATAGAGAGGGAGGAGGAAGAGAGAGGTGAGAGAAGGAAAGAAAAAGTGGAAGAGAAAGAAAGGAGGTTAGGGAGGGGAGAGGAGAGAAGAAAGAGAGAGAAAATGAGAGTGAGAGAGGATAGACAAAGAGATAGGTGGAAAAAAAGAGGGGCAGAAAGAGAAGAAAGTAAATACAGAGAGAGATACAAAAAAGGGAGGGAATGAGAGAGGGAAAGAGTAAAAGGGAGGAGAGATGGGAGAAGAGAAAGAGAGGGGAGAGACAAAGAGAAATAAAGAGGGAGGCAGAAAGAGAAGAGAGTAAATATAGAGGGTGAGGAAGAAGAGAGAGAGGAGGTTAGGAAGAGAAAGGAGAGACAAAGAGAAAAAAGAAGAGACAAAGAGAGAGACAGAAAGAAAGAGATTGGAGGCAGAAAGAGAAGAAAGTGAAAAAGCGATGGGGAGAAAGAAGGAAGAGAGAGGAGAGAGAGGGAAAGAGAGGAGAGAGAGGAGAGAAAATGAGAGAGGTGAGAGAGAGAGAGGAGAGGAGTAGGGCAGGGATGGGAGAGGAGAGAAAGAGGAGAAGAGATGACGAGAGAGGGGAACAGAACGATCCAAAAGTGAATATAGAGATGAAAAGAAAAGAGACAGAATGAAAGAGGGGAGCAGAAAGAGAAGAAAGTCAATAGAGAGAGAGGGAGGAAGAAGAAAGAGAGAGACAAAGAAAGAAAAAATGGCAGAGAGAAAAAGAGAGTGGAGGGAAGAGGAGAGAAAGAGAGAAAATGAGAGAAAGAGAGAGGAGAGACAAAGAGATAGAAAGAAAGAAGGAAAGAGAAGAAAGTAAACAGAGATACAAAAAAGAGAGGGAATGAGAGAGGGAAAGAGTAAAAGGGAGGAGAGAGGGGGCAGGGATGGGAGAAAAGAAAGAGAGGGGAGAGACAGAGAAATAAAGAGGGGGCAGAAATAGAAGAAAGTAAATATAGAGAGGGAGAGGAAGAAGAGACAGAGGAGAAAAGGAAAGAAAAAGCAGGAGGGAGAGATGAGGTTAGGAAGGGGGGGAGGCAAGAAAGAGAGTGAAAATAAGAGAGAGAAGAGGCAAAGAGAAAGACAGAAAGAGAGAGAGAGGAGCAGAAAGATCACAAAGTGAATATAAAGAGGGGGAGGGAGAAGAAAGAGAGGAGAGAAGGAAAGAAAAGGCCGGGGAGGGAGAGAGAGAGAGATAGAGGAGGTTAGGAAGAGGAAAGAGGAGAGAAAAAGAGAAGGAAAGAGAAAGACAGGGATGAGAGACAAAGAGAGAGAGAGAAAGAGAGGGGGGCAGAAAGAGAAGAAAGTAAATACAGAGGGGAGGAAGAAGAAAGAGAGGAGAGAAGGAAAGAAAAGATGGGAGAGGGAGAGAGAGGAGACTAGGGAGGGGGAAGAGAAGATAAAAAGAGAGAGAGAGAGAGGCAGAAAGAAAGAAAGAAAGAAAGAGAAGGGCAGAAAGACAAGGAAGTAAATATAGAGAGGGAAGGGAGAAGAAAGAGAAAGGAGAGAGAGAGAGAGAGGGAAAAAGATGGAGAGTGAGGGCCGGACGGACAAGAAGAGATAAAAAGGGAAAAGAGAGAAAATGACAGAGGTGAGGAGGAGACACAAAAAGACAAAGAGAAAGGAAGGCAGAAAGCTCAAAAAGTGAACATAGAGAGGAGAGAAGAGAAAAAAGAGAGGGAGAGAGAGATAGAGAAGAGGTAGAGAGAACAGAGATGAGAAGGGAGGGCAGAGGAAGGAAGTCAGCATGGTGCGGTCACTTATGCAATCTTGTCACATACACTACAGTATATACAGCAGCAAATTCTGACTTATTTGTTTGGGTAAATTGCTCCTTTTTGCGTTAATAATCATCACTAATCATTTAAAATACGCACGTCTGATTAGCAAACGGCAACCGAGATGAGGATGGACTGATAAAGTAGAGAGTAACTTTGATTATAAAACCTTTTCTTTAGCAGAGATGGGTGATTTCGGGTTTAGGTTCAGGTTTAGGACCAGTTAAAGTGGTGAAAAGTAGAGGAATTAAACTTTCATAATCAACAAAAAGCCTAATTTATGACTGATTATTATTCATGCTGATAGTGCAGTTGTAGAGCTACTTAGCTGTGTGCGGTAACCTACTTTTTTGGTTAAAGACGGGGTGTTTTACTTCTAAAGGGGCGTTAACTGCTAACACGTAACATGTTCAGATCACCGTGTTAGCTTTTATGGTTTTGTAATGTATGTAACATGTATGTAACATTTGGCAAAAACAGTTTCACTTTCATTTCTGATGCTCAAAGTCCCCCCGCCCTTTGCTCCAGACTTGATGAAATGGACCTAGACTTGGGACGTAACTCGGACTTGAGGCCTGTGAATTGAGAAAACTTGATGCTTATGTTGTTATGTTTTTTCTCCTTGGCTTTTTAGTTTGAGGGTTGACTTTTTACCCATATTTGTTTTGTATTATATTTTACTTGTACCTGTCACTGTAATTGTCACTGTTTCTTATCTGTTTGTGTACAACGCTTTGGTTAACTGTTGTTTTTAAGTGCTCTCGAAATAAAGTTGAGTTGAGAGAAAATACAGGGTGTCCAAAAAATTTGATATTGTTTCGCAGGCCTTTAATTTTGGCAATTCTTATTGAAATAACCTCAGATTTTCACAGAATGTTTAGAAACTGATCAAGATTTTATATTTAATGTTATATTTCTGTTCTGTTTTCAGGTTGAGCCATTCACTCGCAAAGAGAAGTCATTCTGTGTTTTGGAATCTGCTCGGACACAGTCAACCAAGACTGTGCAGCCTCCAATGTAAAATATGGAAAAAGTCCCATAATAAACTTATGATGTTCAACACCTAAACTGTTCATCTTCATTGAGCTGGACTTAGTAGATTTCCTGGATAATTGCTTTTAAATTTATGTCAAATTTTATGGGACACCCTGTACTTATCTCTTTATAGTTGATACAGGCAGTGTTTCATTTTACAGGATCAAACTGGACCATGTACCACTTCTCTGTTTGGTACTTTGGATGTAACTGAAGTACTGTGATATGGTATCCTCAAATGTACTACAGTAATATATAGCACAACACAGTAAAACAGAGAGAACTACATAGAACATGATCCTTCCATTTCAGGTCAGACTAGACAACAACATAACTGTTATTCAGCACTTTTAAATCAGAATTCTTTCTATTCTGACCGTAATGATTCACACTAAGATCTTGTTAAGACATTTAAAAAGGGAAAAAAAAATTGCATTTCTACAACTCGTATATAAACATACCATGACTTTTAAAAGTCATATAAACTGCAAAAACCAAAGCTATATTTGGGATTTTGGTTTAAAGACTTGAAATGACTTGAAGCTCAAAACAGACAACTTGGACTTGACTTGGACTTATGGGCCAGTGACTCGAGACTCCACTTGGAATCAGACTTGAGTCGCTAGTTTTAGAACTTGAGACTTGACGTGATAAAATGGACTAAGACTTGGGACGCGACTCGAACTTGAGGTCAAAGACTCGAGACTCACTCGAGACTCACAAAACAATGACTCGGCCAATCGCTTTGCATCATGTTTTTGTACATTTACGGAAAATTGCCATCCAGGAGTATGGGCGATGTCGGCTTGTGCTTGTAGCGTTGGCCTGGGAGAGATCACTAGATTACTCAAACATGCACGGATGACATCTAAAACCTCTTCAGACATATTTTTGATAAGGGAACAACGTTATAACATCGTAGAACGCTCCAATATCGATTTTGCATGATACAATTAGAATGATTTATTACCCTATGCGTTGATGTGTGTGTGTAGCCAACCGAAGATCTATAAAGAGATCAAATAAGGCGTCATCAGCTTCTGCTTTTCACATAAGAAGCGCTATAGGTTACACTTCTAAACCCAGACTCTCGGGTCTCACACATTTGACTGATGTCACACTGCACTGTTCACATTCTGCAAAACAGCCCCAACAACAACTGACTGAGCCTTATGACAATCACAAACATGAAACATTTTGGGAGACTCGGAATAATCCTTCGTTCTGAGCTCCGTCTTTGCATCGTGAGTGGTTTTGGAGGTCAGTCTGGGTGTGCAATCAATTCAAAATGTATGAAATCGTAATTACTGGCACTGGGTTTTGTAATGTGTCTATTTTGCAATCAAAGAATATTCTCTGGTAAGAGAGCAAAAACATACATAATTGTGTTGTTTATTTTGGAAGTATATGTTTAATTGAAGTAAACATTAATTTCCTAGAAAAGAAGAAAAGGCACTGATACCAAAAAAAAAATTAAAAATACTAGATCTTTCACATGGGCTTTCAAATACTTATTCAAAGATATCCTGGTTGGACATACAGTATTCATTCACTATTTATTGATCATACTTAGTCCCAAAAGCCTCAGAAAGTTTGAGTTTGAATTTACACAAAGCTGAATTCTGTTGTTCTGTTGTTCAGTTTTGTCTCATTTTATTTTTGTTTATTTTTGTGTTCTGTTCAGTTTTGTCTCTTTTTTTTTTTTTAATTAAATGCGGCATGGTGGCTGAGTGGCAACACTCAGGCCTCACAGCAAGAAGGTTACGGGTTCGATCCCCGGGTCGCCCAGGCCTTTCTGTGTGGAGTTTGCATGTTCTCCCCGTGTCTGGATGGGTTTCCTCCGGGTACTCCCGGGTTTCCCCCATCAACCCAAAACATGCAGCACCCCTATGAACTAACATCAAGGACCATGACGTCCACCCTCCTGTGGGCTCACCACCTGCAGAGGGGTTCATGGGGGGGGTGCTATGAGGTGCTATGAGTATTGGGCAGCAAACTGCCCCCGCGACCCAGCCGGATTAAGCGGGAGAAGATGGATGGCTGGAATTAAATGCAGTTTTCAGTTTCTACACTGGTATCGGTTGATATCGTGAATCAACAGATACTTGAAGCTATAGTATTGACTCGAATCAGTAGAGGAACTGAAAAAGTGGGATAGAAGCATTGACTTAGGTTCAGGAGCAGGACCACGCCTCAGTCGCCCTCGCCTCCTCTCCAGCGAATCACAGCTCACTTCTACCACACCTCAATTTCCCAGAAGCCTATTTGTAGCAGCCTATCCCGGCAACCCAGTTTGTCCCGAATAACTCAACCCCACCCTCCCAACCCTGATCTGTTCACTTCCAGACATAAGACGCCTACGAGGGGGGTCCCGTCCTGCTGGGCCATGTGAAGATTGAGACTGAACCCCCATCCTGAGTCTCAACCCAGCCAACCCACCTCGTCTCCATATAACAAACTCTTTTTGCTTCACATATGTTGTTGGTGTGGTCCTTGCTAGTGAAAATTGACTTGAGCACGTCAACACTGTTGTCTCCTCATCAAAACATATGTAGTGTCCCAGTTTTGACCTATAAAACTGTGAGAAGCACCCACTTCACTGTTGCCATGGTATCAGAAGGACATTTTCACCAAACCAAGTAGTTTGGGTGAATATGACTGTCAAGGATGCCCGACCATCCCCCACCTCCCTTCAGCTCTCTGCTCCCTGGAGCTGTCACTGAAATAAAGATTGAGACGTGTTCTGCAAGGAGAGGCAATAATAAACTTCTCCACAAAAACTCTCCAAAAGATCAAAACATTTCTCCTACAAAGAAACCAATTTACTAAGAGTGGGATGAGACAGAAATTTCACAAGATTAGAAGAGAACGAGACAAGACAATAATTTAGAATAAATCAATCAATCATTTAGAATATAATGATGAATTAATAATAAAAATCATCCAATAAAGTCATTTTCATCCTATATAAGGCCTATTTAAACCCCTGTGTAAATCCCCACTTTTACATTATACTGTAATTAATACTACAGTATGTCTGCTACACTTTATTTTTATTATTCAAATGCTTAGACTAACCCTGGACCTGCTCGTCTGCAGAGTGTGCACAGTGCAGGGGAGGAGCACTTCTCTACTCTTTTCTCACTTTAAACTAAGTTATGGTGAAGGCCTAACACTCTTTAAATGAGGAAAACACTGCATGTTCCGTTCGAATTAAGACGCACGTGCATTTCATTACCGTTTTCAGCGATCTTTACCAACTTTAGCACTGATTCTTTGCATTAATATTGGTCCTATCACTACAAAATAAAAAAAATAAATAAATAAAAAACAGTTTAAAGTGTTCTCTGTCTGAATATATGAATATATGAGCTAAGTCTCTGTGTGATGGAATCTTTAAGCTAAAGCTGCTCAAAGATAAGCAACTTTCCAGAGCTTGAGCGAGACACGGAACTGTTTCATGCCCGAGCCAAATGTAAAGACCGGGATAAAATCTCTGACATGAGATCTCATCCCATCCCTACAACTGACTGAAGTAAATTCAGATAAACTAGCCATAACCAAGACACAAATAAAAGACACAGCTGTGTGAGCAAACAATCTCAGCTAATGACTTTCTCCAGAGGAAGAATAATGGTGTATACTGTTCATGCTGTGAATATTGCCAATGTTGTTTGGAAATTGATCTGTTAATGTCATGTGAAGATCTTTTATTTCCGTAACTGTTAATGGTTCATAATGCAAATGTGAGAGGAAATTCACAGAAACATCCTCTAAAATCCCATTCAACTTTAACTAAGTCACACTCATGCTTCACCTCATTCGCCTTCCCCGCTCAGACTTAAGTGGGTTAGGGTTACAACACGTGCTATCACTGACCAAACCCTGACAGTTCATCTCGGACCTTTGACCAGAGCACAGAGCAATTCCTTATCTTCTCTGCTGGACAAAGAACATTCTAGAGAGACAACGCCCGAGGAGTTAAAACTTCCAGTTCTCTCTTCCGAATGCGTGCCTTTGACGTGTTTTTTGATGTGTTTTTATCCAAATGACTGTTTTCCAAATATTTTTTTTTACATTTTTGTAGTCAACAGTTTTTGATTTAACTGGCCTTACTGTGTGACCAGTGCTGTTCAGACCTCATGGACGCTGGCTGGGAAGGGGTCTTCTGCTCCTCTTTAAACACAGGATACAGCGTTCCTTCACTGCCTGATGCTGTGCCTGATGCTGCCTGAGCCTGGAGTTATTGTTCAGATCATGTGGCCTCCGTTGATCTCAGCTCCTCTGATTATCCAGACCTGACGCCCTGAGGTCTTTAGACCTCCAAACCACTGGACCTCTGGACCACACCATGATGAACAAAAGAAAGAGAAAACACTCTCCCTGGTCGTATACGCCTCGAGACTGAACACACAACCTTAGAGAAGTCTTAAAGTTTATGTAATCTCCAGTCTAGTGGAGTCTAAACTCATTGGCATACTGTATTTCATATCTAAATGCTTCTGTTTATCTTTGTCAATAAATATTCATAAACCACAGTTTGCTTTGGTGAACCATGATGTTATTTCCAGATATTATTTCCTGATATGAACAAGAAACCTTCAGAACAATTGTTTAGTTAATTATTAATTAATTAATGAACTTAGATAATTCATTTTACTAGATTGGTAATATTTCTCTTATTTGTTGAGTGGTGCCCCAAAACTACTTACAAACACTCACAAAGACCACGTGAGTCCTGCTTTAACTCAGAACTCTTAATTCCAGTCTTTAATATCAATACTAATACACATACCTGGAGTTGTATCTTGTTACACTTACACCTGTTTCATTAAAAGTCTTCTCTGAGCACTCAAAAGTGCTCTGTTGGCATTTTGCAATGATTGTTGCATCACAGGTAAAAATCTGGACTTCCCCTACACAGTTTTAAGTTCATAATCCATCACCGGATTTTTTCTACAGTCAAATTGTGTTCACTGACTCAAGACTCATAACATTCACAGGATATACAGGCTTCAATTGTTTATTTTCTGATTGTCGTCTAAATACTTCACTTCAAACAGAGATGCAATTTCTAAATGTGTTTTCCAAATGCAAACATTATTTTAAGTTGGAACATGTGACGTACTGTTCCCAAGGTGACCAGAAGCACGTTTAAAAGGGAACTAAAGCCACGAGGATGCATATGTATTTGTCAACATCCTCTTGTGTTCCGTATTACATCTTCCTAATGGCCACGAACCCGCCGGCCCCGTGTAATACTGTTATGAGCTAATGCAAAGTAAATGAACCTTACAGGGCCCTCACTCTGGCACAGCGTGGCTCGTAGAGGACGCCATCCAAATGTGATTGTACAGGGAAATCCTATTTAGCCCTGCTCTGAGACAGGAACCCAGCTGTCCGATCCTATCACCCAGGTAACAGCCACGTTCTGATAACATGGGGACCACTGCATGAGCCAAGACGTGACAGAACTTTATGCAAGCAATATAGAAAGAGATGGAGTTTTTGAATGTAGTTTTGATGTTTTATACAGTGGCATTTGCAGGTGTTTGATACACGATGGATCCTGTACGTAAAGATACAGGAGAATAGGGTTGGGCAGTATCCAAATTTTGATATCGTTAAACTGTCTCAGCATTTTGTTATACAGTATTGCCATGACTAATTAAGAATTATTTTGTAGCATTCAGGAACAGAAGAGCAGCATTGTATTTGAAGATGAAGCACAAGTTCTGATCAAACCAAACTTTGCAGCGCGTTCAATCGCATCAGCATCAGCGCACGAGACGTTTTTATTAGCGCTTATACTGTATGCAAACGAGCCAAAAAAAATGTAACTAAATGTGCGCAAAGCTGCATTAAACACATTATTACTCAAGGTCTATAATGAGCGGAGCACCGGAAATGTAGAGCGGTGAGAGGACCAATCACAGCCCTTATTGTCTGCGTCGTTTTGAGGCGTAGTTAGAAGGTTTCGGAGGTGCACGGCGGTCAGTGCAGATGCTGTGCGTGGGGGTTGCACGTCGACGCAAACAAGTTTTGATGCAGAACCATAAATTGGGCTTTACTGTCTCCTCTGTGAAAGTCTGACTTCGCCCTCGAGCGGGAACTTTCTCCTCTTCAGCGCCTCGTCCCCTCTCGACTCTCGGCTTCAATAAAACGTGTCACAAACTTTTCGGCTCAACATCACACACGAAGCGTCAGTCAGGTTTTTTTCTTCTTCCTCGCTGCGTGTGGATGGAAATCTCCGAGCGTAAGGTTGTTTGAAGAGGAGAGAGAGCGGAGGGGAGAAAGTCCATCCTGTGGTTTATGCAGATTTTTTTAATGATGGTGATGAAACTGATACTACATAACGGGAACTACAGCAGAACTTATCTTATATTTTCATTGCAGGATGAATAGGTTTGCATTTTATGATTGAATAAAAGGTTTTTCAGAGTTTCCCACAGAAAATAGGTTAGGCAAGGTGATTCACATGTTTCGGATGAATGCAGTCAAGGCGGCCGCCATAACTATAAAGCACTGCAGGAAACAGTGATTTTTTTCAAAGTTTACCTTTTAAGAAGAATTTTCAGAAGAATTGACATAAAGACTAACTGCGGTCAAACTTGGCCTGCAATGGAGCTATGAAATTAAAAAGACTGCCAGGAGATGGGAAGGAGGCCAATCCTGTCTATTTCCTAATATTTAAAGTCAATGAAATCATACATTTATTTTTATGAGCAAACAGCCATTAGGTTTGGCTCTTAATCACCGATGTACATTCATTTTTGGCTTGCCGAGGAGGTTTAGAATGAAGGATAAGGTGCACTTTATTGTCCCCATAGACAAATTTCTCCACTGCATTTGATCCATCAGAAGCAGTGGGCACACTCGAGGATCTCCATCTCTGTGAGTGCGTGAACATTAGAGATGCAACAATTCGATATCATATTAAATCGTTTGATACTAGTCTCACGATTCGATACACATGTTCGTTTGATACACGTGTCCCTCCATGCGTGCTTTGTTGTCATGTATTTTGGTCTGAAAGGAAAACATTTATCGCCGTGTCCTTCTCAGACGCAACAGAAAACGGCTCCATAGGTGAAATATTCTAACAGAGGAGGGTGTTATCTTTCACTCACTTTTTATTTTATGTTGATAAATCCAGAAATGACAAAGATATTCATTTTTGAAATACTTTAGAATCGCTCTTGGCTTCATTATCGACAGTCCGTTGCGACATTTCTATGTAATATAACCTAGTTTTAGTGTTCAGAAAGAGGATGGGAGGGAGCAGTGTGCATGTAAGAGCCATAGGACTATATCCATGAGCACAGGCTGTAGCAGGGCATTGTGGGAGAAGCTACTGTCAGGCACTGCTGGAGGGGACATCTCAAAACATATAGAAATATATCGTAACCCGTGTATCGAGATACGTATTGAATCATGGGAAAACCATATTGTTGCATCCCTAGTGAACATGTGCTCGAGTATCCCGGTTATAATCGGGTTTTTTGGGTATCCTGGTTACGTCAGTGTCCATGTAAACACAGTCTGCTTTCACGCCAACGAAAATGAACCCAACTAAGAGCTTCTGGTTTGAATGGAAAGTTTGGTGCACCAACTGCTGACGAAAGCACCCTTACACACCTGGCTCACTTCTGACGCTGTGAGACTCTGTATTTTGTTGTATTTTTTAACTGTCAAAAACACCTTTTACTGAAGCTGTGACAGAGCTCCACAGCCTCATGTTTTTACTTGAATGTACATTTTGAAACCTGTTAAAAAGTCAGGGGTCGCCTAACTTTTTTCACTGGGGGCCACATTATCACTCCTAACTGTGATGGGGGCCGGGGTCAGGTCGGACGTATAACAGAATTGTATGACCCAGACCAAAATGAGCATCAGCCTCATTGTGTAGTAGAAATGCCACAAAACTATATCAACACAGAGTTCCTGGCACATATTTGTTTATCGTTACTAGTGGTTTCTAAAAGTAGCAAGTACTTCACACTTTGTTTTAATTTGAAATATCACAGATATTCCATGTATTGATTTCACGCTGTCACGGTTTGATCTCGAGCTCGTCTCGTGACGAAAATTTGGCGCAAATTCGGCGGCAAATGTAGAAACGTCATAAAATTATTAAATATAAAGATAAATACTTCATATAAATATCTAAAAAATTATATATAAAAAATTATATTAAAAATTATATATAAAAAATCAACAAAATATACAAGATGCAGACATGTTATTATTTGCCTTAGCCTTAGTTTGATGACCCCTGCCTTAAGTTAACAAAGTTGCTACATGTTTAGCTCCTTGCTGTATCTTTGCTGTAGTTACCATAGCAACCACTCTAAACATCCAGGATACTCTGATTCCTCATGTATACACAGATATGAGTTTCCTGGTTTCCCTGAGCGCATGTTAACGGCAGATCCAGAATACTGTCATCACCGGGATAAGACTCATAACAGGGATACTTGTGCGCACTCATTGGATTTACATGGGTATTTTGTTGATTTTTACACCAGATGCCCTTCCTTTCGACTGCCAGAATGTCCAAACGGCCTTAAAGTATAGCAAGAAAGTCATCTTGCTCTGAACGCACACCCACAGATGCTCACCGGCATCAGCGTAGCACCCAAGGGGGCCACGCTCACACCCAAGGAGAGAGAAAAAAATGTATGTGCTATTTTTGTACTTTCTGTAGAGTGTAGAAGTCATGATCGTGGACACTGCGGCAGAGCTGGCGAGGAGGTAGGAGATAGGAGAGAGGGATAAGGACACAAGATTAATCACATCTGAATCAAAAATCGCAGTTTCAATAGACGCAATGAGCAAATCACAAAGAAATAAAGTAAAATTTGAAGTACTATATTTAGGCTGAGTTCTTCTCTCAAACTGAAAACATTCTGTGCCACCTTGTGATGTCATGTGGCCATACTCCATGCACCCTCACGAGAATCATTAAATATGGAATTGCCAATTTCTACTCAACAAAAAGTAAAAAGTAGCTGTTAATGTCACAACTCCAGATAGGTTTTTGCTGAGGTAAAGTATTATAACGTGGTTTAAAGCTCACAAGAGTACATTTCGTGCACGCCTTTAAATTGTTCAGTGTGTCAGAAGATATAGGAAAGTGTGTGGGAACCTTCTAAATCCTAAAGGCGCAGTGAGGTTTAACTGTAATCCCAAAGTGATTCATCGCACATAAGCGTGACGAGCCTGTCAGGTTTCTGTTAAAGTTATCCTTTAATGGATGTGAGGATTTGAACGGATCCAATATCTGTTATATGGTAAGTCTTTTAAAGTGGGCAGATCGTTGAAGGAACATAAATTGGATGAAAAACACCACCCCATATAGATTACGTTACGTTTTACTTATTCATGTTATACTATTGTTTTCTTCCAAACATGCTCACCGGGGCATTTTTTTGTTTTACTAACCAACAAACAAACTAAACAATATCCTCAACTTGTAAATTTTTCTGAATATATATTCCTGTCATGCTAAACTGACAAATTTTTCAATGTTTTCTACTAGGCGTGTATCTAAGTCTCACGTTACGATATCGTCACGATATGATCCTCACGGTACGATATTTATTGCGATATCATGGTGATATTATGGGGAGGCTCATGATAATTATATTCTACATAATAATAAGACTGACATTCTAAAATGCTTTGACCAGTCATTTGGTACAACATTTATTGTCATTAGAGATGGAACGATATCCAAATCTCTCTGTACAATATTTTCACCATATACATCTCACTGTACCAGATTTATTGCAATATTTTGTGGAGGCACAAAACTGTGAATCTGCTCCTTTTCCTTAAAAAATGTCTTCACAAGACTTAATCCAAAGAATGAAGATTTCGTAGTGCTTAGAACAGTGGTTCTTAACCTGGGTTCGATCGAACCCCAGGGGTTTGGTGAGTCAGTCTCAGGGGTTCGGTCAAGACACACACCCAACTCATATGATTCATGATGACACGCCCCGTTTGGCCGTTATTGGCTGCAGGAAATTTTGTGCATGCAATAGTCTGTGACTGTCGTGATGGTGTTGTGTAATGTCTTTCTTAATATTTTCCCGTCATACTAAGTATGTCGAGCAAAAAAAGAAAGTGGTCGGACGAATATGTGCAGTATGAATTCACATGTTTGCACCAATAAAATATATACCGTATTTTCCGGACTATAGAGGCACCGGTATATAAGCCGCATCCACAATATTAAAAATATATATATAAGAAAAAAGTTATACAAGCCACAACGGGGCGATAAGCCGCTGATATCTATGTTGAAAAATGAGATATTTACTGCACATACAGAACGATTTTGTACTGTAAATGTACATTTATGTACCTGAACAGATTCTTTCCAAACAGTGCCTTTTAACACGGCAGCAACTGTGCTGATTAAAACAGGTCAAAAACATAAAAGAACCGGTAACTGATTACATTCATTTCTCCTGTGCAGTGAAACCACAAGTCACTTTAATCATCTTCGCTGAAACCATTGACGCCGAGCTTACGCGCAGCAGCACGGTAGAGGTCTGCGGGACAGAATTTTCAATCCTGCTCCCGCATTCTTCAGTACCCGCATCGTGCGCTCGCCCTCCTGCCAGCGCCCGCAATAAGCTTTCAGAATATGTCCCATGCCGCACTGTTTTGTGTTGGGTCCCGCAGACCCAACACTTGGCACCTGCCAAGTGGTTACACTCTGTGTACTCTGCTTATGTGGAGCAGCGAGCCTGTATTTTTTTCTCTCTGATTTTATTCTCTCGCATGTGAATTCACTATCAACTGAAGAAAGGAGAGTTTATCGCTGCTTCCTGTTTCTCGTCATGGACTTTACTTTCTAAGACGCCAAAATAAATGCGCTGCTATAAAAGAAGATGACATGTTTGGCCACAAAACTGCAGCGATTTTTCAGGCAAGTCCTTCTAGCAGCAGAGCAAATAAGCTAGAGAGAATAAAATATCAAAATTGAAATAGGCACCGAGGTTATATATAGGAAATAGAGAGCGAAATCTTTTTTTTTTTTTTTTTACATTTAAATGGAATAATGACATAACAAATTGTTTTCCTATGTTATTGTTTTTCGTTCTTGATTGAAATTCAACAGAACGAATGATAGATGGACCGTCTATAACACTTTAACACAACACTGACTGTACATTTCAGAATCAAAGGCATTTTCAGTATGACTTGCGTGCTCCTCCGTCTCTTATTATTGTTCCGAAAGAGTCTGACCCACAGACACAGTTTGGCATGAGCAGCGGTGAGGTCATCAGTGTGAGTCAGCCTTCACTCATGGAGACAAATGTGGTCATGTGACTAAACCACACATACACACACCCACACACATCACACAACACAGGCACAGGGCTTCCTCCTTCGCCTACATGATGAGAAGGCTGCTCGTAACAGTTTACACGGAATAGATAGAGACAGAGATATTTATGCTGGTCTCATATGTGGATTTTACATTTGGGTTTTGTTATGTTAGATTCAAATCGATATCTACGAAAGCCGGGTGGGCTCACAACAAATGCAGAAGCCGCAACAAATACAAATGCCACAACACAACAAAAAGCCACAATGCCCCCAAAAAAAGCCACAACGCACCAAAAAAGTCACACAAAAAAGCCAAAAAAGTCACAAAAAAAGCCAAAAAAAAGTCACAACAAAAAGCCACAAAAAGTCACTAAAAAACAGAAAAAAACACAACCAGGGTTCTACAGTGCACCCATTTTACTCTGCTCTGTGCGGACACGGACATAAAATTAATATTGGCGTATTTGACAAGGCGGATGGACAGGTGGGATGTTTAACCTGCCCTGTGATGCAGGCTGAGGGTGGCGCTGTGGACAAGCCGCGAGTAAATATTTGCGAGTAAATATTTCGTCGCGCAAACGTGGAAAACAAAACAGGCGCACATGTGCGAGCGCTTCTGCAGCACAATAAGGAGAACTGCGCACAGACGTAACGTAACGAGTTAAGTGTTCTACATGTGTCAAACATTAGGGGCGCACTCACACTAGGACTTCAGAACCGTGCCCAAGCCTGGATCGCCCCTAAAGCGCGGCATGCTTGCCCAGCGTGAGCACAACCGAACCGTGCCCGGGCACAACACCTCCGACCGCGCACGACCCCAGCATACGAGCTCCGCATATGCGCCAATATCACTCATACAAACAAACTCAGCTTCAAAACACACCCACACCCACCTTAAACGAGGAGCGCGCACCGCAGCAGGACCCACACCTGTCCCACCACTCAGTAGACACCCCCGTGCCGCTGGACTTCCTCCTCCGCTAAAGCGATGGTTTTGTCTTGGTCTCGTCTCGGACTCGAGCACATTTGGACTCGGTCTCGTCACAGACTCAAGGTCTGAATACTGAGTCCGATCATATTTCATTACGGCCGCTGCAGTCCGCAATAAACTTGTACTGGTGTGCGGGACCTGTGCGCTGGAGCCCGCGGACACTGCGGCACCGCCAGTGCGCGGCTTGTCCACAGCGCCACCCTCAGCCTGCATCACAGGGCAGGTTAAACATCCCACCTGTCCATCCGCCTCGTCAAATACGCCAATATTAATTTTATGTCCGTGTCCGCACAGAGCAGATCTACGGCACAGAGCAGGTGATATGTGGGCTGAAGTTTGTTTAAGAAAATGTCAAATAAATCTGTTTGTCACAATGTGCTTTTTGTTTGGTAAATGTGCAGAGGCTAAAAACCACTGTAAAACCAGTAAGAGAATGTAACTCCAGTTAGGAATTTGAAAAAACAGGTTTAAAAATCCTACCTACATTTTTCACTTTGAAGCAGTTTTCTGTAAAGCGCCAGTGGAAGTTCTCTTAAAGAAGAGGTTCTCAAACTGTGGGTGAGGGTCCAAAAAGGGCCACAGTGTTTAAGTGCAGTACAGTTTATTTGAAGTCTAAATATTAATCAGATAAAATGAAGATATATTTATAAAAACATTGCAATCATGCAGGAAAAGTACAGTCATAATTCTTTTGTGTTTTCTGTATTAAATTTATTCAGTGTTGGTGTGGGCAAGTTCTGCACTGTAATAATCATTCAAAATGAAAACCTATTTGTGCCCCCATTTTTTTTCTGTGCTCCTAAAATTTTTGACTTAGGGGCACATGTGCTCCTGAAAAAAAAGTTAGTGTAGAGCCCTGGCCACAACACACCAAAACAAGCCACAATGCACCAAAAACAGCCTCAACGCATCAAAAAAGACACAGCACACCAAAAAAGCCACAACGGAAATGGCCAACGGACCAAGCGAGGAGGATCATGCGGGAAGTGAATGGGAAAAGTCGAAGAAGAAGCAGAATGTGAAAAGTAAAGGAACAGAGAAGTGAACGCAGTTGGAAACGTAAGTTACCGTAATTTATCGTGGTTAAAATCGATCATTTCCTGCTTGGTCCATCAGAAAAGTCCCGGGGTCACTTCTGCTGTGGCTTTTTTGGTGTGTTCTGGGGTACTGATTTCTAACACATAACATATTTTGATTTTTATTCTTTTAAAAATGTTATATTCATGGAAAAAACATTACCATGTAACTCTCTGTGCTAAGTCACTGTCAAAACACAATCATTCTGCTAATGAAGTTGTTGCTCTATTGCTGTATTTTGTTTCTTTGTATTGTAAAATTTGTCTAGGCTTGTGGGCTGAAGAAAACTAACTGTAAATAGGTTCGAATAGGACCCGGGAGAGATCGCTAAGTGACTGAAACAAGCACAGATGACATATAAAGCCTGTTCAGGCATGTTTCTGATGAGGGAACAATGTTTTTACATGGTAGAAAGCACAAAACAATCAACTTCACATAATACCCCTTGTTTAATATCAGTCATTGAGTAGAACTGCCAGATGGAGAGGTTTAATGAATCATTTGTCACGTTTACATGAGAGCTTTAAATCTGAATAAAAATGATTTAATTCTGAAAAAAAAATTAATTCCACTTTTAAAAGACCATGTAAAAACTTGAAATGAAAATTATTATTCGGAGGTAAAGTAAGTGGGTGGTTTATTCCGATTTTAAAGCTGAATTCATTTATTCCTGGATCATGCAAACATTATTCTTCTTAAAAATAATCCCGGTGGTTCGTGCTCGTTCAGACTTTCCTCCACGTCTCTTTGGATTTGTGAGCGGGATGTGGGAGTGGGCTGAGGTGTCGCAGCCTCAGACTCAGTTTGTCCTCTTCCTCCTTCTCCGACACTCTTCCCTTCTCCTCCTCAGCTCACAGACGTAAAGCATGAGGAGAGAATTCTCCAGCTGCTGCTTCATTATCATCGGAACCACTGCGGAAAAAGTCTGGAACGTGTTTGTGTCGGCGGCGTCACGACAAACCGAGATGACAGAAAAGCCGGTAGCAGGTAAAGTGTGTGTTTTCTTCCCAAAGTTGTAAATACGTTCGTGTCGCTGTCCAATCAGAACCCTTCCCCACCCCCAGACGCTGAGCGGAATTAAATAAAGATGATTTAACGTGTTTTCCATGTAAACCTCAATTCAGAATTATTATTTCCATGTCCGTATTTTAATTCCAAACTATTTCATTCAGAACAATTCATTCGAAATAAAAAAAACAACATGTAAACGTGGCCATTGTATGTCTTCGAAACACGCAAGCAGACCTGAGGTGATCTGATGCGGTCTACAAAAATGTTAAAACTAAAAACTATTACTATAAAAGTGCACATTATTTATTTACGAAACTTGGTATGGTTTGGACTTGTGACGAAACGCACCCGTCTAATTATGACATCACGGAAAGAACCTGAAGAAAACAACCAAACAAGGGAATTTTTTTTTTGTCTGAAATGTACAGCTATAGTTATTTATAGTGACTGGAATGCCCCTTGAGACGCTGCAAAATCTAATCTTCAAGGCAATCTTTTTCTGGGCTTTGTACATACACTCAATATTTGTCCATTTTTTAACACAAATTGAACTCTTTTACACTAAAATTTCCCCCCAAAAAAGAAAAAAAAAGGAAGATGAACTGTACAGCGCTATTAAAACTACACACAGTGAAGTAGCAAAAAAAAAGTTCAGAATAGGCCTATATCAGAGAATATTTTAACATATTGCGTCCAACAAGTGTGCCATTCAGTGTCAGCATGTTGTTCGTATAAATACATATTAAAAGGAGTTCGCTGTAGAGTCGCCGTGGTCGCAGGCAGAGTAAAGGAGCAACATGGGGCTTTACAAGAGGGCTCCTGTGTGCTCACATCTGTTCATTTGTATGTCGGCTGCTTTCACAAAACACAAAGAGGCCGCTTATGGCGCTGGCGGGGGTATAGTTAAACCAACCGAGTAGCGGAATGCACATTTTAGGATGTTAAGTACGTTTGAAAAAGTGGACTTCAACTGCGTCTAGGAAAGTAAAAAGCACATTAAAGGTTTTATATCGCACAAAATGGACTCTTGTGGGGTTTAAGATGTGTTATAATGCTGTTACGTCCTCAAAAAAATACCTTAAATTGTGTTTTGTTTCATTCACACATGTTAAAACTCTTTATAATGAGTCTGTCTACATCTCCAAAGCTCAAAATGCTCTGATTTTTGAGCTAAACGTGTCTTTCCCCACTGTATCGTAGCTCAAAATAAGTCAGCTGTGCACCGGAGTCCTGCACGGGTTGGGGACCCGCGGATACCCGACGGGTGAACCGCAAATTTGAATGAAACGGGTGAAAATGTTGTGCTGTGCTGGACGCAGGAGAGCGCGGGTCTAATCTGCGGTTTACAAAACATCATGTGCTACAAAAAACAGGGCTGTATTTTAGTGAAATGCACAAATGTCATTGTTTTTACAAAATAATTCAATGTAAAATCGATATGTTTTTGTTGCACGTGCGCATTCCCACAAATCTCTGCCACTTTCATTTTCAAACCACACATGCGACGTCCTGCGGTTCAAAATGACTCCCGATGAGCTGAAAAGTAAATGAGCGAGTGGAGAGTGTAAAGCTGTGGCTCTTTTTTGGCTCTCGGACTGATTTTCATTCGGGTGCGGTTCGGGTGTCGGTTTGTGTTTATAGCGGGTCGGATCGGGGGCGGAATTTTATTTCAATTCTGTCGGGAAACGGGTCGAGTGCAGATTGAGGTATGACGGGTACGGGCGGGTGAGGTTTGTCAAAATCAGACCCGTGCAGGAGCCTTTATTGTCACTGTGCACAGTATAATAAGGTGTAAAGCTGCTCCACATAATAAAATGATGGAATAATAAAACTACTGTACAATTACTAACTACTACACATAAGATACTTTACAATAAAACTTGTGCAAAAGCTGCCAGGGGTACACAGACAGACACGTAACAGTAAAACAGACATGAGACTGAAATGTCTAGCAGCATTAGAGTTGTAGACCATAGTCAGCATCAACGGCAATGAGTTTATACGTGCGATTCTCATCTTCTGGACGCCAGGTTGCGTTTTGCCATTTCGCTTGCGACAACTAGCGTGCCAACAGTGCACTTCCTGATTCTCTGACAATAAAAAAAAAAGCTTTCTAATGAAACGCAGACAGTACACAGAGACTTATTTTGACCCCAAGAGCTGCTGATTTAATATGTCTGTATTGGGGTAAGACAGACTTTGCTCAAATACAAAAATGAATGGATACGTAGGGCTTTAAAGGTGCATTGTGGAACTTTTCTGGTGGAGAAGAGTCCATCAAATGAATATGGTATTGACCTTATTATCAAATGAAACAGAAAACGCACACAAAAGCAAAACAAAGCAGCAAACAGCAAAATAAAAATGAAAAAAAAAATGCATAGTGCACTCAGACAGCCGATGTTTAAAAGCTTTTTTTTTTTTTAATTAAATAACGTTTCCGCAAAAAAGCCTTTGTCAGATCATTTTTCTTGCTTTGGACCACAGTGTACTTAACTTTTTTATCTTTAAGGACACCAAACCAGACCAAGTTACAGGTCAGATCTGTGGAGAGGCGACGATACTCGCAGTCAGAGCGCCTTTTTTCTAGATATTTTTAAGCTATAAAACCACTTGTAATTTAATGTAAATGTAAAGTAGAGCTGTTTAATGTCATACTGTGGAACATTCTGGGCAGAGCAATGATGTATCCATAGAAACAAGCAGGTGACGGACCCCCAACCGAAAAGTTACATACAGTACTGCACCCTTAAAATTAGACGAACCAATTTGGTATTTTTGCCTGTTTATGGATCTTCACAACACAGAGAACTGGTTTCCATGGAGAACACAATGCCCTTTCAGTGAAAATGTCATCAAATGTCATCTGATCTCAAACTTTTCCCAGTTATGCAACAAAACTATCATCCAATCAACCGAGCAGGACTGTTTTTCAGACGTAGGCGTGGCGAGGGCAGGCTTTGGTTCTCCTCCAGCTGAACCTTAATACTGTACGAGAGGATCTGAACTCCACCCAACACAAACATCTAATTGGAAGGAGAAGCGGCAGAACGAGGAACCTTAGATCATTACCTCCAAAATAAAATTAAAATAACACAGGGACAATGTTGACACCTTTTATCATGTTTGATCCTATCTCTTGTCTTGTACCGGTTATTTATGTCTGATAATTGCGAGTTACGAAGTTCAACAACCGGAACGTTAAAGCAAAAGGCGCATTGTGTAACTTTTCCGGTGGAGATGTTATTGCTCTGTCTGGAATGCTTCACAGTATGGCATTAAACCTTTCTATTAGGGATGTACCGATCCAGAGCTTTTGGCACCGATACAGTTTTAAATATGGATAATGGCTGATACTGATCCAATATAATGCTTTTATTTACACAATTTAAACTGTGCCGTTATAACAATGAAGTATTCCATGGTGAAATTTGCCCCATTGGAATAAAATTGTAACCAGATATAACAGGGAACATAAAAAACATCATCATTTGTTATATTAGTATAAAATTAAAGTCTTAAACTCCTCCACAGCACCTCCACACAGCAGCTCCAGAACATAGTGACAGTGGTACTTTTTACTGCATGTTTTTGAAATCTACCTTGATCAAGCAAATTTCGTGTGTCCTTTTGAGGGTCTGAGCCTGAACAAAGGTCTGGAGGGTCATTCAAACTTGTTATAAATGCACAGATTTGAATTACTCACTGTTTTGACCCTCAGTCTATGACCCTCGATTGGCCGTCACGCTGGTCTGTGTTTTAATATGTGGCTCTTGATGAAAAGTTTGGACACCCTGGTATTAGACGATGCTTAATCTCTGTTTCTAAAGACTGCCCTAAGCACATGGTTAATAAACATAAAGTTAGTGCGTTTGGCTCAGCTCTGCACCTGTCCAAAGTCACTGTTAGGGCTCCGTGAAGACATCGCAGAGGTAAAACAAACACTAACTATGTTTTTAGGGACTTTAGAGCCTCCTCCGTCAGTGTTTAAGCCTCCCTGGGTGTTAGCTGTAGTGCTGAGGACACTGTGAGTGTTTATCAATTCCCAGGATCCTTCCTCCAAACACCACTCTGGAGTCAACTATGAAGCAAAGCCAAGTGTCCTGCTCACAGCTCCTGGAGTGCACCTGGATCAGACTCCGGAGGAAGCAACTGGGCCGTGTCACAGGACCAGATTGGCCAGAGTTTTAATAAACGTCAATAGTTCTACAAATGTAAAATGTTCAGAGGGGTTTTTATGTGTCCACAGGCATTAAAACATTTGACAAAAAAAGGCTGAGTGAATCATCGGTTACTGAGTTGTTTAGGCTGATCATTAGCCTACAGAAATATATGCACATGCTGAAACATTTTCAGATGATAAATGTATTTCCAGTCCCGTTCTTTAAGAGATTTTGCTGCATTTGTCCTCATTTGAATTCACTGATCTGATAATAGTGTGATCTGCAGCAATGTGGCTAAAATAGCAAAATATTTATTCTTTTTTATTGTAGAATGAGTTTTATTTGATTAAAATCCACTTGACTGCTGAAAAATAAAGTTGCACGGCATTGTGGGTAACTTGCAGGATCCACCCGTGCGTCCTTGGTAAAAGAGTCAAACGGAGGAATCGAGCGGAGGGGTTTGGGTGAATTGGAACACCATTTGGCAGAGCTCTGATGACGTGGATTTGTGAGTTCAGAAGACGAGGATTTTGGGAAACAATTGGGAAACACCCGTATGTCCTCTGCATCTGTTCACCGAATCCGATCCAAGATGATACACAAAAAATGGCTAGATCAACGGCCGATACTGCCACCGATCAGACAGAATGTTGTTTTTCTAGATATTTTTGAGCTATAAAACCATCAGTAAATGAATAAATGTTAGAGCTGTTTAATAGAAAAGCTACACAATGCAGCTTTAAGTGGAAGGAAAACAATTCATGCATTTGCAAAAAATTTGAGCTTAAATCGTGATTCTTACGCTATAAAAGGATCTTCCTATAAAACAGTGTATTTCCGCAGTCAGACGCAGCCTTTGTTCCCACCTCGCTGCTGAGCTGAAGCTGGTCTCTGGAGGGGCCTGCTGACTGCCCTGTCCTCTAGGCCTGCTGATGTACTGACAAAGTCCCGCAGTATTATCCCCATAGCAACCGGGATGTAGAGCACCAGGAAGAATAACAGAGAGGCAAGTCCATAAGTAGGGATGAAACAACAACCGAAATATGGTGGCATTGTAGCGTCAGTACATCACAATATATCGAATCCCAAGTCTCTTTGCTTAAATGAATAGTTCTGATGCAGAAATAGCTAAAAAAAAAACAGAGGGAACTACATAGACCATGATCCTTTGCTCTGTTTCAGTGCAGACGACATGAAGAAATAACGGTTCTAAGCACTTTGAAATCTTCATTCTTTGGATTAAGTCTTGTGAAGGCAAAAAGTCGCATATTCACCAAAAAATATTACAATAAATCTGGTACGGTGAGATGTATATGTTGAAAATATGGTACAGAGAGATTTGGATTTCGTTCCATCCCTAATGACAATAAATGTACCAAATGACTGGTCAAAGAATTTTAGAATGTCAGTCTTGTTATTATGTAGAATATCGTAATATCGTGAGCCTCCCCACCATATCACCACGATATCGCAATAAATATCGTACCGTAAGGTTCATACCATGATGATATCGTATCGTGAGACTTGGATATCGTTACACTTGGATATCGTTACACCCCTATCCATAAGTGGAGGGTCCGTCAAACACTTTTATCCTGGGAGATGTTTGTCTTTGTCTGGAATGTTTCACAATGTGGCTTTAAACCTTTCCATCTTCATGGAGACCAAACCAGACTAAGTTACAGGTCAGATATGTGGAGAGGCGACCCCGCTCACAGTCAGAATGTTTGTTTTTCTAGGTATTTTTGCGCTATAAAACCACCTGTAATTGAATACATGTAAAGTAGAGCTGTTTAAAGTCACACTGTGGAACATTGCAGGCAAAGTTCCTACTGGACACTCTATGTTTTCCATACATCATCATGCAGCGTGCATATGACGTAGGATCATGCCGGAAAGCCGGAAACAAAAGTAATTTTCTGTCTTTTACGGTGGGAAAGTTATGCGCAGTTATATAAAACATATTCCCTGATATCGTACACACAATCTGGAAGGGTTAAACCAACTGAATTTCGGAATCATGTGAGGGTCATTCTGCTTTTTGGATAATCATCTTGAAAACCAAAACACCTAATTATAACATAAACTCTTTTTCCATTGTGTCCCCTGTTTTTGTAACTAAGAATAAACCAGTATAAGAAATGTCATCAGTAAAATCTATATAATTTTTCCCAGTACAGGTCTATATTTAATGCTCACTAAAATCAAGCGTATCCTTTGTCTTCCTCTGCCTGGAGTCACTAATGGATGTGTAATCAGGAGATAAAGCTCAAACGGAGGACAGGTCAAACCCGATTGTCAGATCTTGATGGAGCGAAACCGTGCAAGTCCACTCATGTACACAGATACTGCGACTACTGCACAAATACTGCATGATGACACAAAGTGATTTTAGGCGGTGCATTGTCCCGGTTTTAAGGTGAAGAAGGAAAATGAGTTTAGGATTGACTAGAAGACAAAGAAAAGGGTTTCATAATTGTCCTTGTGAGGGAACAGTTCATTCGCCGCTCTCTCACCGCTGTGTGAGAAATGATTGGGATGTGGCTTGAATATTTTGGAGAAGAAATAAACGTTACAAAGCAAAACTAGTCAATTATTGAGAAAATACACTTGTGAGTTACGATTTTTTTTAGTTCAACTCCGACATCTCTTTGAATTAGTTTCGGTTGAGTACAAATCAAATCTTCTCCCAGCGCCATTCCAAATCGGTTTCAATGATAGTCCCATAATCAGGAAGTGCGCTATTAGCATGCTAGTTGTAATCAGCATCACCGTAATGTTTTTTGTTTTGTTTTGTTTTGTCAGCTCATAGATTCCAGATGCCCCAGATTCGGTCAAGTTGTTTTTGACCGATCTCGGCGTCTTTTGCCCTATCGACACGAAACGTGGCACTGCACACGCCCGTACCATTAGGATGACACCCTCCGAATTTGACATCCGTTGGGGCGAGTGGTTCGAAAGTTTCGCATGGAACAGACAAACAGACAGACATGCCCAGCAGGAATAGATAGATGTGTGTACTGTGCAATTATAGCTCATAATGTACAGGAAATGAGGAGTGAATGTTCTTTGTTTATCTGGGACTGTAGAAAAGTGGTGGGGTTAAATAAGTAAACACAAGTAAACTCTGTGTGACATTTACTTTTGTGTATTGTTATGTAAAATAAGCAGTTATTTTTTTTGTATTATATCTATGTATTTACAGCAGGGATCTCCAACCAGCAGCTCTCCACCCCCTTCCAAATAGCTCGCCAAGGGATTTCTGAATTCTGTGTATTGTGGATAATAGGGGTGTGCATTGCCTTGAGTCTGACGATACGATACATATCATGATATGTGTCACAATTCGATATATCACAGTATATCCCAATAATAAAACAATGGATGGTATATTGCAATTGATGAATAATTACTTTATAATATTACTTAATAATACTGTCAATTACACCTTCACAAGAACATAATTACATTAAATAATAAGTACAGTTTGATTAATTGCCATTGTAACTATATCATTTTGATGCCTAACTTACACCGATAAATGGATAATGGTTTCTGTTTTATAAGCATCTAACTGTTCCCCATCTAAGGCTTGTCGTGGCCCTTATATTTATATTTATTATAGTTTCTTAGCCACTGCTGAAATTGGCAGCTCTCTGGCATTTTCGTTTCGTAAAGTAGCTCACTGGAGAAAAAAGGTTGGAGACCCCTTGATTTATGGTTTCTAATCTCGTTTTATGCATTACTGTCCCAATAAACCTTCATTCGTCGTAATGGCAACGAGTTTATACGCTTGTTTCACCCCTTTTAGAGGCCAAGTTATAATTTGCTGTTGCGGTGATACTAGCAACAACTAGCATGCTAACGCCGTACTTCCTGATTCACATAATAAAAAAGCTTTCTGATTAGATGCAGACGGCACACAGTGGACAGTACATGGGAAAAAAATTGGGATAATGATAAAAAATGAGACAGGCTTTTGCTAACATTGTGTCACCATGGTAACCGCTGAAAATTCCTCCATAGACATACATGTAGATTTTACTTTTACATTTTAGAGCAGGACTGAAAAGTTAAAGCATTTTTTTATTATTATCTGAGACACATTTAACATATTTGTAATTCGAGCAAACAAAATGGTAACACTTTAGATTAGGGAACGCGTATTAATAGCTAGTTAATAGTAAAATGCATAATAAGTACTTAATTACATCTTTATTAGTTTTTATGAAGTACTTTCAATGCATTTTTGTCTAAGGTCATATTTTGCGAGTACTTACCCATGAACTATTTTCTTCAAATTAAATTAGTGGAGATAACTAAAGATCTCTTTCTGCATTCTCTGAAATCTTAATAAGCATTAATAAGTGTTTAATTAATACCAACTAAGAGCTAAGTAACAGCTAATTTCCATACTAAATACAACTTAGTTCGCTATGAATATGTGGTCTTTAAACTAAAGTGTTACCACAAAAATATATAAATAAAACCGCTATACTTAAGACCTCAAAATATGGGCGAAATACATTTACTTTTTAAATAGGTACTTTGCTTTTCTCCATGAAGATGTAGTTATAACTTGGTCTGGAATGCGTAATACGGCATTAAACCTTCCTATCTTCATAGAGACCAAACTAAACCAAGTTACAGGTCAGATCTGTGGAGAGGCGACACCGCTCCCAGTCAGAACGTCTGTTTTTCTAGGAATTTTTGAGCTCTAAAATCACCTGTAATTAAATAAATGTAAAGTAGAGCTGTTTAAAGTCACACTGTGGAACATTTCAGGCAGAGCAACGACGTATCCATAGAAACATGAAAGTACAAGCAAGACCGCCAACCGAAAAGTTACATCGTGCACCTGTAAGTAGATTTTTTCATGTGATACTTTTACTTTTACATGAGTATTTCTGCTCTGGTGTCTGTACTTTTACTTAAGTAACAAAACGGAGTACTCCTTTCGCCAAAGTCATCTGGGGTCAGCCGTGTTTACTTCGGACGACGGTATTTGCAGTGTTTGGACGGGTAATGAACCAGTGATGGTTTTCTGTAATCCACCGAGGGCCAGCCAATGAGAAGGCATCAATAATTCACATCGCCGCCATTACGCGCTATGAATTATGGGCCAGGGAAGTCCTCGCGTCTGGAGCGGAGAGGAGCCAAAGATGAAGAACGGTTAGGATGATAAACGACTACTGTAACTATTTTGGGCTTCAAATGAAAAGAGACGAGCTCAGAGTAGCCCCATTATGGCGCTAGGGGATTGGACGATTTACTACTACAGTGTCCATGTTTATATGATGTTTTTTTTATGATGAAATAACTGTTGGGAAGTAAATAGTTAAATCAGATAGTTAAAGGGCCCATATCACACTGTTTTCTGATCTATGTTATAGGGCCCGATCGATATATCGGTTGGCCAATATTTTCATCCGATATGGGCACGTGGAAACATATCGGCTATTGGCCTAAATCTTGCCGATATGGGCCAATTGTCCATGTGGGTGTGTTATACCTCGTTATAAAGCTCAGACTCTTTACATTACGTCAATTTAATCCAATTTACAGACCGATAAATGTCCTGATATGTCGCTACATCAGTGTTTATCCGAGAAGTCATTTGTCTAGTGACGTCGTACTGCCCCTGAACTTACCCCCACTACTCACCCCCACGTGCGCTTGTTTACAGCCGCTGCTGTAGCTCGCACACATAAACAGGCTGTTTTCTCTTCTATTAGTGAATGTAAAGTGACTATAGTGGTCATATATATGTTACTGGACACACACTGATATGTAAATGAGCTGTGAATAGAAGTGTGAATTATCGGCATTTAGCAGATCATTAATTACCGCGGCGCACACGCATTTACCGCTAAAGGCTAATAGCGGTAGTTTATTTACAGTACTTTGTTTACTGCTTAGAATATCATAGAAAAACACCATTAGGCCGAGCGACTCTTTAAATATGACGTAAAGAGACAGAATAACAATGTCGCCTAAATAAATCCAATCTGCATCTTCTCTCTCTCCTTTCACCCTTCTTCTATCTTCTTCCTCTCCCTCCCTCTCTCTCCCCCTTTCTATCTCTTTCTCCTCTTACTCTTCTTACATCTCCTCTTTTTCTCTTCCTCCCATCTCTCTCCTCTCACCCTTTTTGCATCTTCTCTATTTCTCTCCCTCCCTCTCTCTTACACTTCCTTCATCTCCTCTTTCTCTCTCTCACCCCATTTCTATCTCTTTCTCTCCTCTCACCCTTTTTGTATCTTCTCTATTTCTCTCTCTCTCTTTCTCCCTTCCTTCCTCTCCTGTCCCTCCCTCCCTCTCTCCTTTTCTCCCTTCTTCCATCTCCTCGCTCCCTTCCTCTATCTCCTTCCTCCCTCTCTTCTTCCCTCCCTCTCTCTCCCTTCCTCCAGCTCCTCTTCCTCCCTCTCTCGCTCTCCCCCTTCCTCCATCTCCTCTCTCTCCCTCCCTCTCTCCCTTCCTCTATCTCCTTCCTCCCTCTCTCCCTTCCTCTATCTCCTCCTTCTCTCCCTCCCTTTCTCTCTCCCTCCTTCTCTCCCTCCCTTCCTTTCTCTCTCCCTTTCTCCCTCTCTCCCTTCCTCCCTCCCTCTCTCTCTCATCATTCTTCCAACTCCTCTTCCCCTCCCTCCCTTTCTCCCTCTCTCTTGCTCTCTCCCCCTTCTTCCATCTCCTCTCTCTCCTTTCCTCACTCTCTCCCTTCCTCTATCTCCTCCTTCCCCCTCTCTCTCTTTCTCCTCTCTCCCTTACTCCAGCTCCTCCTCCCCCCCTTTCTCCCTCTCTCTCCCTCCCTTCCTCCCTCAGTCTCTCCTCCTCTCTCCCTTCCTCTATCTCCTCCCTCCCTCTCTCCTCTTCTCTCCTCTCTCAGTCTCCCGCTCATAACACTGGTCTGATCCCTGTGGGGCTCCACACTGGGATGGACGCCCGGAGCTCGGATCCAGGGCCCTCAGTGATGTCTGGATCTTGGCCTGGTTCTCGGTCTTGTTCTTGGCCTGGCACATACGGCTCCGGTGATGACTGGCACTGACACTGGCACTGACAGGAGAGTGATAATAGAAAGAGAAAAACAAAGCAAAACGACCCACCTGCACTGGGGGCTGTCAAAAGTATCGAACATCAGACACTAAAACTAAGATCGAAACTAAACTCTTTTGAGCAGGTATCGATACTAAAAAAGTCACATTCAGAAGACAAACATGAGCCTTTCCTGAACGGCTCTGGAACGATCTTCAGCTGTATCAGAACAAGTATAAGAGCGTATTTTTGCTCTCCACACTCTCTAGTATCTGTCTACAAACAAGCTCTTAGGATCCTCGACAGAACCGCCACAATGGCCATGTCAAATAGTTCGGAGTTCAAATATTCTTCTTTGAGTTCACATGGAAATAATAATTCTGAATTGAGGTTCACATGGGAAATACGTGAATTCGCCTTTATTTAATTCCACAGTGTCTGGGGGTGGGGAAGGGTTCTGATTGGACAGCGACACAAACGTATTTACGTCTTTGGGAAGAAAACCCACACTTCAGCTGCTCCCGGCTTTTCTGTCATCCCGGTTTGTCGTTACGCCGCCGACACAAACACGATCCAAACTTTTTCCACAGTGGTTCCAATGATAATGAAGCAGCAGCTGGAGAATTCTCTCCTCACGCTTTACGTCTGTGAGCTGAGGAGAAGAAGGGAAGAGTGTCGGAGAAGGAGGGAGAAGACAAACTGAGTCTGAGGCTGCGACACCTCAGCCCACTCCCACATCCCGCTCACAAATCCAAAGAGCAGTGGAGGAAAGTCCGAAGAGACGACTGGAGGAGCCGGATCGTCCGGATCGCATCAGAAGGACGACCCAACGAGCACCAACCACCGGGATTATTTTGAAGAAGAAGAAACATTTACATGATCCAGGAAGAAATTAATTTAGCTTTAAAATCGGAATAAACCAAACACTTACTTAAGGATTAAGTTTAATTCTGAATAATCATTTTCATTAGAAATTAAGTGTTTACATGGTCTTTGTAAAGCAGAATTAATTTTTATTCAGAATTAAAGCTCTCAACGAAACGAGGCAACGCGACAAGTAACATCACTGCAAAATACTTGACAGACATAAAGTGCTAAGCTTAGGAAAGACGATTCAATTTGGAAATTTGCAACTGTCATTCAAGGCTAACAATAAGACTCCTCACCACTCAAAAGGTTTGTCACGTTAACATCTGTGGCCAGTGCAGCACTTAAAAGAAAAAACTCTCTTGGCTGATCAGTATTCTCGTTCCAAACTAGAACAGAATAGAGCAAATGACCAAAGACTTTAAACTATGCAAAGACTTCAAAAAGTTTGGTGCTGAATTAAGAACATAGTTTTGAACAACGCAGAAGTGCCAACATAAACTAACAACTAAATAATTCCTCATTAAGGGCACAGAGGGAGCAGGGTGGGAATGGGATACAGACATACAGGGTGTCCCAAAAAATGTAATTCAATTTTTTCACAGGCCAATGATTTTGACAATTCTTGTTGAAATGACCTCAAATTTTCACAGAATGTATAGAAACAGATCAAAGTTTTATGTTCAGCGTTTTATTTTTGTTCTATTTTCACGTTGAGCCGTTCACTGCCAAAGAGAAGTCATTTTGCATTTTGGAATCTGCTGAAGCACACTCACCCAAGACTGTGCAGCTTCAATGCAAAATTTGGAGAGAAAAAAAACACCAACTGGTTAATAAAGAAGTCCCTTAATAAACTTATGATGTTCAACACCTAAACTGTTCAATTTCCTCGAGCTGGACTTAGCACTTTTCAAGATAATTGCTTTTAAAATGATGTCAGTTTTGGGGGGCACTCTGTATTTAATGTCATTGTACTTTTTATAACCATTTGCATACAGATTGTTAGATAGTTTATCCTATTTGTGTATTCGATGTT
The DNA here is from genome assembly GCA_030686955.1 of Odontamblyopus rebecca. Classification (NCBI taxonomy): domain Eukaryota; kingdom Metazoa; phylum Chordata; class Actinopteri; order Gobiiformes; family Gobiidae; genus Odontamblyopus; species Odontamblyopus rebecca. The sequence goes on from CM060671.1 coordinate 27,573,256, forward strand.
TTGTCTGTCTCAGGGAAAGCAGATGCAAATAAGCTCAGAGATTTCTAGTCTGGTACAAAGCATCTCTTCAATGTTTCTATGATGAATGCTCCTGTACATGCTCCCTGTCAAATAAACCAAATAAACTAAGTTCCTAAGCTCCCTCAGAGCTCTATCACAACACAATCAGCGCGCATCCCGCTAATGAAACTACTGCAAAATCACATCAGGTCTGTTGTCGAGTACAGTTTGGTGTGATGTTTTTGTATATTTATGGAGATTTGTCGCGTGGGAGCGTGGGTGATGTAGGCTTGTGGGACAGAATCTTACAGCTAAACGTAAGAAGAGTTTAAATAGGGCCTGGGAGATATTACTAAATTACTGAAACATGCATGGATGACATTATAACGTCTTCAGGGATGGGAATGTAAGAAAAAAAAATAGATTTTGAGTAATACTCCTTCTATAGTTAATTGTTGTCAAGGTAAATGCTTATTACATCGTGTATTGTGTGGTAAAAGTTAAAGCAGAACTCCAGCACGTTTGAAGCTAAAGTCCGTTGCTAGAGGTGGTGGAATTCTGTCAGAAGCCAAAAAACGGCACAGATCAGTGTTTCCTCGGCGGAGATCTCGCTGTGGCAGTGAGTCTGTCAAGGCAACAAACTAGTGTAGTGATGGGGGCAAGTTCTTAACTTCCACGTAAAACACCAATTTGCTTCACACTGAAGAAGCTTAACACCACTTTAACCCACCTCACAACAGCCACGAGTCTAACAAACAAAACGCTCTGCCTGGTTCACTCATTAGTGTCTGGAAACATTAGAAAACAACTTTATAAGCAGCCTTAGCCTTACCTCTGTTGATTTCCCACTGCACATGTGAAAGCCCAAAAGACTCGATTGTCGACTCCAGCGGCGGTGAGAGGCTCGAGCAGCCAGAAGCAACAAGTGAGGATCAACTACTGACGGTGAAGAAGAGAAACTGAAAGTTGTTGAAAGAAAATGGTTCGGGAATATATTTTTTTGCATTTTTAAAAAATATATATATAATTCACTCGTAAATAAATGTGATTAGAAACGACATCAGAGGGAAGTGTAAGGCTGATTATAAAGTTGTTTTCTAACGTTTCCAGACACTAATGAGTGAACCAGGCAGAGCGTTTTGTTTGTTAGACTCGTGGCTGCTGTAAAATGGGTTAAAGTGGTGTTAAGCTTCTTCAGTGCTTCTGACAGAATTCCACCACCTCTAGAAATGGACTTTAGCTTCAAATGTGCCAGGGTTCCGCTTTATGAAATAAATGAGACTGTAATAAATGTTCATAATTGTTACTGAGAATCATGGGAAATCAACTGCATGACACTATCCCACACGGTTGTTTCTGTGTCACGGTGCGTTATAAACTGGGCGGGGCTAAAAGTTCAAACTGAAACACGTCCCTGACTCATGGTTTGAAATCAGGAGCTGCCCACACTGTAGCTCTTCCAGAAATGCCCTTTATTTTCTGTATGTGGATTGTACTTTCTGTAAGGATTTTATTTGTTTTTATTTTATATTTTGTAGCTTCTCGGCATCAGTCTTTAACCCTTCAAGTCCAAAGGGCAATTTTAGTACATTTAAAAGTCCATTACCCCCTAATGAAGTGTTACATATCCTTTTTTCAGCACAACCTGTTATTTCACAATCTACTGCTGTTGATGTGTCATATGGCTATAAGAGAAGCTATAGGACCAGAAATACACACTCACACTCAATTCACACTCTTTCATTTAAAACACACAGTATAAACAACCTTTTGGACATAACAAATGCTTAAATTAGGGCCTTAGCTACAAAAGTGCAAAATATCAAGTCTGTAAGTAAACCAAATATCCAAATCTCTCTGTACAATATTTATTGCAATATTTTGTGGAGGCACAAAACTGTGAATCTGCTCCTTTTTCCTCTAAAAATGCTTCACAAGACTTAATCCAAAGAATGAAGATTTCAAAGTGCTTAGAACAGTTATTTCTTCATGTCGTCTGCACTGAAACGGAGCAAAGGATCATGGTCTATGTAGTTTCCTCTGTTTTTTTAGCTATTTCTGCATCAGAACTATTCATTTAAGCAAAGAGATTTGGGATTCGATATATTGATGGTCCACGATATTATTGTGAGACCTTTGACGATACGATATCACCATATTTCAGAGATATCAGTACATTTTATTTCAGTCACAATTACTAATCAATTGTAAACAGATCATCGCTTTTACGCACAATAGCTTAGTTTTCTTTTTCATACATACACATTGCACTGGATTTTATGTATTTTTTAAATGCCGTCATCGTACTTAATCTTTTGATTTCTTTGTCAAGACTATACCATAAATTTACTCTTTTCACAGCAATTTTCACAGGTGATTCGCTCCATAACCTTGGTTCTAAATCTGGGTTTTTTAAACAGCTCCTTTGACGATACGATATCACGATATTTCGGTTATCGTTACATCCCTAGTAATTAGCCATTTATTTGCGAAATAACTGCACTTAGAGCGGCTTTTTCAATTGTTAAGAACACAAACGCACAGAGCATCGACCGTTTTGACTCACTACAATCTTTGGCAACATTTAGGCCAATGAAAATGGACAAAGCGTATGTGTTTTTCAGTTCTTATTGCACACTTGTTTTCCCGACGTCATAACCATTGTGCATGTGACATAGGATGATGCCGGAAACATGAGAAAGAGAAAAAAGTACGTTTCTATCTTTTATGGTAGGAAAGTTATCTGCGGTTATCTAAAACATATTCCCAAGTAGAGCTGGGCGGTATGACCAAAAATTGATATCACGGTATTTTTTTAAATTATCACGGTATCACGGTATTTAACGGTATTTTTGTCTTTGGCTAAGTGGAGTGTGATAGAGTTGGTAATATCATTCCAACGTTTGCTTTTCTTGTCATAGACGGTCCCTTTAGACGGAGAATACGAAGATTGCATGAAAGTAAAATCTGCATCTTCTCCCCAATCTCTGCGTAACGTTGGCAGTGCAGCACAAAACACTACACAGACGTCCCTGGTGGGCGCGCGTTTGCTGGGGGGCCGTCTGTGTGGTGTTTTGTGGCGCGGCCCATTTTTCGGGGGCGGGGTGCGCGGGCCGTGCCCGGGCGAGGGGTGAGGAGCGGGGCTCCGCGCACCCGCGCTCGCTCGGGCGCGGCTCCGTGCACTCCCGCTCTGCGCTCTCGCCCGGGCGCGGCTCCGCGCGCTCCCGCTCTCCGGGAGGGGGGCCGTGTCGCGGGCACTGCGCGGGCGGTCCCTTTGGCGGGCGTGCACCACTCAACTCGCTATCCTTACCTGGCTTGTTGGCTTGTTTGGTGTAACACTGAAAAACAGCCCCCGCTCAATCTACCGCTGTGCGACGTTCCGCCGCTCTGTGTTGCCGACATATGCGCGCACACACGGTATGGCGGTAAATAAAAAATTCATATCATAAAAATAACCGGTATACCGGTTCAAACGGTATACCGCCCAGCCCTATTCCCAAGTATCGTAAACATTAGCGCCAGGGTTAATCACTTATTTTCAAGACGCCACATTGACGCCGACTCTTTATTGTGATGACGTTTACGGCAATGTCAGTTCCCATTGGGCACTGCAGTTTTCTAACGCGGTCTTGCATCTTTTATTCTAATCTTTTATGATTTAAAATACGCAAATTATAACATTATGATCATAGTAGACACAACCGCGGTAGCTCAATGACTAACTAGCAAATGACTAACTATTTAAAGAATTTATTATGAACCCAACATTCCATTGACTTGCGTAGGCGACACAGGTTTAGATAATGACTACTTTGCTTTTATTATCAGGCTATTATTATTTTCTATCCTAATCGACTGCTTCCTCTGGGCCAAAATGTGCCTCCACACAAGTCCTCACAAATGCTCTGACCAGCACTGTTAGTCCTTTAGCAAACAAGCTATAAATAAATACAGCGCGCAGTTGAGTCAAGGTGAATATTTTGTATTTCATAATGCTGAGAAATCATGTCAAGGTGAGTAGTATTACGACTAAGGGATGAAAATAAAGTGTAGAAAATGGCTTCTTTCTTTCGTTTTATAAGTACTGTGTGACCCTATTCACACTGGTGTTACTGCGAGTTAGTTTTAAGTGTCACCCAATCTTACCCGGGTGCATTTACTGCTGTTGTGCGCATTAGCAAGACACTATGCTTCGTTATAATGCAGCAGGCTATGTGTGTATGGACTAGTGTTGTCACGATACCCAAGGTTTTAGACTTGTAGTATTTCTTTAGACAATAGAATTTGATTTTCGACATTAAATCATAAGAGTTTCTTTTAGTTCTCATTAAACAGTGCAGCCTTATTAACCTTGTATGACTCTACAATTGCACCATATCTGATGTACTGGGTGGAAATTTGGAGGTCGACATGTAAAACTCGCCTACAGCCATTATTTATTTTAAAGAAAAGGGATTTGAAAATTATCACCGACAATCATTATAGAGAGTAGGGCTGGGTATCGATTAATATTTTAAGATTCAGAATCAATTATCACCATTCAATTTGATCCGATCTTGATTCAGGTTAGTGTGATTAGAACCATTTTGGAGCTGTTACCTGAGCTGTTCCAAGTGGTGTATTTCCTCTGTACTTCACCTCCATTTGGGCTTCAAATCTCTTTGCTTCCGTCTTTGTCTTTATTGTTTCTGAAACCAAAAAGGTGCCAGACGGAGCTTTGAGTGTTTCTGGGGTCTTCGAAGTCAGGACTTGGCTAACGTGGCCACTAGTGTTCGACGGCATGTTCATAGTTTTGATGTAGTCAGAGCGCTCCTGCGAGAATTCAGTGACACGATGAGTGGGGTTAAAATTCACCAGCGGAAACTGTATTAAAAATTAAATCGATCTTTGGACATACGAATCGATCTTAAGGAATTAATATGAAAATTGATTCAGAATCGGAAAATCGTTTTTTTTTTCAACACAGCCCAAATACAGAGCCATCCAGTTATTATTATTTGTTCCTGTATAAAGCAAAGTGTGGAGTGTTATCTGTAAATACTCAAAGACCTGTGAAAAGAATTCATTTATGGAAGAGTCTTGACAAAGACATCAAAGGGTCAAGTACAATGATGGCATTTACAAAACACATCAAATCCAGTGCAATGTGTGTGGACGAAAAAGAAAACTATGCTATCATGCGTAAAAGTGATGATTTCTGTTTGCTGGGATGTAACAACAACCGAAATACGGTGATATCGTATCGCCAAAGGTCTCACAATAATATCGTGGACCATCACAATGTATCGAATCACAAGTCTCGTTGCTTAAATGAACAGTTCTGATGCAGAAATAGCTAAAAAAACAGAGGGAACTACATAGACCATGATCCTTTGCTCCGTTTCAGTGCAGACGACATGAAGAAATAACTGTTCTAAGCACTTTGAAATCTTCATTCTGTGGATTAAGTCTTGTGAAGGCATTTTTAGAGGAAAAAGGAGGAGATTCACAGTCAAAATATATCGCAATAAATCTGGTACGGTGAGATGTTTATGGTGAAAATATCGTACAGAGAGATTTGGATATCGTTCCATCCCTAATGACAATAAATGTTGTACCAAATGACTGGACAAAGCATTTTAGAATGTCAGTCTTGTTATTATGGAGAATATCGTAATATCGTGAGCCTCCCCACCATATCGCAATAAATATCGTACCGTGACAATATCGTACCGTGAGACTTGGATAACATTACACACCTAGTTTTAAAGCAACTCTCAGTGTTGATGTATTGTCTGGAAACGGGAAGAGTGGGCAGATAACACGAGATGACTCTTCTTTCTTCTCCTTTTCATTCATTTCTTGCATGTTTAAAGTTATGACACTGCGAATGTCTTTTTATACTTTAGGAATGAAATAAACAAACAAATTAAAGAAATATATAGTACCGAGGGGCCTTATATCTGTGTCTTATATACTCGTCTATGTGCTCTTCCAGATCATTCCAAAGATATTCAGAAAAGGCTCATTTCTGTCCTGTGAATGGAACTTTTTTTTTAGAATCAATAGCTGCTCAAATGTGTATCTAGTTTCGATACTAGTTTTAGGCCATGTACACACGTAGCCAGGTATTTTTAAAACCGAACATTTCCCACCCTCCGTTTATAAAAATTGTTTTATCCACACCACCTCGTCTTCGAAAAAAATACCTTTCACACATAACCGAACATCTGCGTTTTCAACCACATTCATACGGATTCCAAACCTGTAGATGGCGTTATTTCCATTGAGCCCTCACTTCACTGTCACTTCCGCCTAAACTTAAACAACAGAAAACATTTTGGAGTATAAACTTCAAAAGAAGCAACAAAATATTGATTGGGTCTCAAGAAACGACTCCGATCCATAGTCTGCTTTGGCTTTTGCAGTAGCCTAAACAAATGTCGCACGTTTGACGTCAGGGCAGATTCATATTTTTTGGCGCAGACAGTGACGTTTTAAAACGCAAAACCCCAGTTATCTCTGTCCACACAAACTGGCATAACCGGAGTTTTCCCTGAATACTTTGATGCATGTTCGTGTGGACGACAGGTCAAAACGCAGCAAAACATCTTCAGTTTATCAGATACCCGGCTACGTGTGGACAAGGCCTTAGTTTTTAATACTTCTGACAACTCAGTATGGACCTAAAAATGGGTGGTTGAAGCTCACATCTGGTGTAAAAAAACAAAACAAAAAACTGTAGATGTGATTTTGAGTGATCGCCTTGTTATTGTCAATACTGCGATAGCCTATCATTTCCCTAAAGCCTAAAATTAATAATGTCATTGTCGTAGCCTGACACTTTAATAGGCCTATGACATAAATCGTATTACTGCTTATTGCTTGTCAAGAATGTTCCACGGTACATATTAAACCTGCCTATCACGAGGGAGACGAGCGGGTTACAGCCCTACGCTACATTACAGCTCAGATCTGTGGAGAGTCGCCCCTGTTCACAGCAGGAATGATTCAATTTTTGATGGAGAAACGCCGGATGGATACGTTTAAAGTCATACCGCGGAACATTCCAGGCAAAGCAGTAGCGCCGCTGTGGAGGAAAGCAGGTGACAGGCCCTCCGCCAGAAAAGTTGCCCAGTGCCCATTTAATAAAATAAAAACAAATCAGAATTAAAAAATAAATAAATTTAAATAAATGTAATTAATAAAAAAACTAAAATAAAACTAATAAATAACAATAAATAATAAAAATTACAAAAAAATTACAAAAAATAAAATAAAAATAAATAAAATAAATAAATTAAAATAAATGTGATGAATAAAAATATAAATACAAATAACCAAAAATAAAACAAATAAATAACAATAAAAAAAATAAAATAAACTACAAAAATCAAATTAAATAAATAAAAATAACCAAAAATAAAACAAATGAATAAAAATTTAATAAATTTAAATAATAAATAAATTAATTAAAATAAAAATATATAATACTTACATTTAAAAATATATAAATAAATAAAAATATCAAAAAATAAGACAAATAAATGAAAAATACAAATAAAATAGACAATTAAAAAAAATGAATGAATGAATAAATTCATTCACGGCACAGTGGCTGAGTGGCTAGCACTAATGCCTCACAGCAAGAAGGTTGCGGGTTCAATCCCCGGGTCGCCCGGGCCTTTCTGTGTGGAGTTTGCATGTTCTCCCCATGTCTGGATGGGTTTCCTCCGGGCACTCCGGTTTCCCCCATCAACCCAAAAAACATGCACTGTAGGTGTGAAAGTTGTGTGAGTGGGTGATGGTGGTGGTCGGAGGGACCGTTGGCGCCGCTTGGCTTGGCAGCCGCGCCTCCGTCAGTCTGCCCCAGGGCAACTGTGGCTACAACAGTAGCTTACCACCACCGGGTCTGGAGTGAATGAAAAATGCTGTGTAAATCACTTTGGGGACATGTGTCTGTGTAAAGCGCTATATAAATAAACCTTACCTGACCTAAAAAACAAATAATAATAGTGTTTGCTTTGTGGATGCTGACACCAGACTACATAACAAAGCCACATGCACAGAAGCACTCGGTGTGTAATTATGGCACGGTCAGTCCAAAGTGCACATGTTATAAGACCATTTTAAACGCAACGAGTCCTCAGAATCTAACCTACTTCTTTAGTTGTGGTGTATTGGGTCGTCTAGGCTTTTTTACATGTTAAACGGGCTAAAACTATTAACTGTTTGTCTGAATATATCCACAAAAAACAAATCATAGTGTAACTTTTATTACTGCAGGCATGTTTACGACTCCAATAAAGTGTAGGCTACTTCCTTAATAGAGCGTAACAGATAATCAATGGCCTATGCATTCTTGTAGCTGCTGAAGGGTTGTCAAAAGCGTGAAAAATCAGATACGAAACGATACTAAAAGCAGTATCGAGATTGGATACTCGTTTGAGCAGGTATCGATACTGAAAAGGCACATTCAGGACAGAAATGAAGCTTTCCTGAGTATCTTTAGGATGATTTTGAGCTGGAGAACAAGTATAAGAGCACATAGGCAAGTACACGTCCACGGACCACTAGGGAACCTAATACCATTTACGAGTTTACGTTTCTTATTGTGGTATCAGAATCGGTATTGAATATCGAGTCTATTCTTCTAGCATTGAAACTGATTTGGGAATTTCAGCATCATGACAACACTCGTTTGCAGAAATGAATGACAGGTTTTGATGCTTTTGTGCATTGAAATTCGAGAATTTGTGCAAATTTAGAAGATTATTTAGAATTTGAGCAGAATTTGTTCATTGAAATTGAGTGTTTATAGCTTTTTAAAAGATAATCAACGTCCTACGCGATGTTATAGTTTGCAGTGACATTTTATTGCCATGTTTTACAAGATGAGCAACTTTTGTGCATTCAGATTTGTTCAGATTTTACGCAAATTTAGAGGATTACTTTGAATTTGAGGAGAATTTGTTGAACGTCTCGGACCTTTTAAAAGATAATCAATGCCCTATGCAATGTTAATTTGCAGTGAGGAACATTTTATTGGCACGTTTTAAGCAACTTTCAAATCTGTTCATTCAAATTTGTCTGATTTTGTGCAAATTTAGAAGATTATTTTGAATTCGGGGAGAATTTGTTGAGTGTCTATAGCCTTTTAAAAGAAAATCAATGTCTTATACCATGTTATAGTTTACAGTATAAACAACTTTTGTGCATTCAAATTTTTCCAGATTTTATGCTAAAATTTACATTATTTTGAATTCGAGGAGAATTTGATGAGGGTCTAGAGCTTTTTAAAAGATAATCAATGTCGTATGCAATGTTACAGTTTACAGTATAAGGAACAATTTATTGGTACGTTTTAAAAGGCTGAGCAACTTTTGTGCATTAAAATCTTTCCAGATTTTATGCAAATTTACATTATTCTGAATTCGAGGAGAATTTGATGAGGGTCTAGAGCTTTTTAAAAGATAATCAATGTTGTATGCAATGTTAATTTTCAGTGAGGAACATTTTATTGGCACGTTTTAAGCAACTTTCAAATCTGTTCATTCAAATTTGTCAGATTTTGTCCAAATTTAGAAGATTATTTTGAATTTGAGGAGAATTTGTTGAATGTCTAGAGCCTTTTAAAAGATAATCAATGTCCAATGTAATGTTAGTTTGCAGTTAGTAACATTTTATTGGCATGCTTTAACTTTAACTAATTTTTTTTTTTTCTTTCGTGCAAATTTAGAAAGTTATTTTTAATTTTAGGAGAAGTTTGTCATTCAAATTGCAGGCTAGTTCCTTCACAGAGTGCTGGAAGCCTTGTAAAAGATCATCAATGTCGTTTCTATGTTATAGTTTATGATATAATAATGAAAGAGATTGGATTTGCAACTTTTGTGCATTCAAATATATTGTCATTCTTTGTCATTCTTTACCAGTTTTGGACTCTTATTTTGAAATCTGAGCTGAATTTGCCTCTTATGGACAAGATTGTGAATTTTGCTTACCTGAATTACCGCAATCCGCGCACGTCTCGTTCCCGGGTCTGGTTAACACATCCTGGAGGAGCTTGCTGTCGGTCGTGTCCCTTTCTCCGGCCATGGCGAGGAGCACGATGGGTCCCCCCCCTCCCCGGTCCGGTCCAGCCTCACCTAACCCCGCAAATACGATGGGAGGAAAGGGAGAGACGAGGACGCGGCGACGAGACTTAGAGCATCCGCCGGGGACTGTCCAAAACGCGTAAGGAACGGCGGGAAACGCGGAGGATACGGGCGAAAGTGCACCTGCGCCTGTCACCTGCGGAGGACGCCGGGGGATGGGGCTCGGATCGGGGACGAGGCGCGGTGTCTCAGCCCGGTGGAGCGCTGGTGGCTCACTCGCTCTGACTGCATAATAATGAAGCAGTGCAATGGGCTTCGTTCCGCCAGCCCGGACTGTCTGTCTGTAACGAGACGCCGCCGCGGGGGAAAACGGGGCAAAGCGCGACATCTAGCGGTAGGCGGGGGCAGCGCAGCGTCAAAGAAATATTCCTTTTTTTTTTTTTTTTACTTTATTTATGAACGTTTTCAGTTTAGAATATAAAATAATAAAAAAAAGAATATAAATTAAATTAACAAAAATGATTCAATACATTTAAATTTAAATCCTATATGACTTACATAATAAAAACGTGTAAATAAAGTAGTTGTACTTTCTTTGTACTTTCTTTATTATATATATATATATATATATAGTATTTATATTGCAATTCTCTTTGTAAATTTTGTACATTTCCTAATTCACTTTATATTATTCACTTTATTCATGGGGTATTATTTTTTATTATTATTGTTATCTTGATTGCATCACTTTTTTTCCTTTTTTGCACTAAACTGTCCTGGAGCTACTGTGACTGTTGAATTTATCCACTGCGAGATAAATAAAGTCTTATCTTATCTTATCTTATCTTAGTTCAATAATAATAATACAAATTATAATAATATAAAGAAAAATATAACTTCTTTTTTTCTTTTAGTTATTTAATGTTTCCAGTTCTTTTTTCCAATACAAAGTCATACAAAAGTTTGATTGAACAGCAGTGCAAAGGCACAAGAGTTTGAGCATGCTTTGGTTAGTGCGGTAGATGGTGAAACTGAAGAAGCGAACTGTAATAAATGAAACTGAGGGTTACATTCACACTCGCACACGCATCACAACAAAATCTGGACTAAACCAGAACCAAACCAAGTCTAAATCAGGACGAGTGTGAACAAAAATGGACTCCTACGCAGAACTTGGACTTAAAGCTCTTTTTTAACACCTGAAAACTGTGATTCCTGAAGTCAAAAATTGGTCCCTCATTTACAGTATCTCACAAACATACAAACAAAACAGTAACAGGGCTGCAAAACTAATCACAATCGTATCAAAATAACAGTTTGACCCTGTAGTTTAGATCTGTACAAACATGCTCTGAAATACCTGGGATTCCTGGATTATTTTGCCAATTCTCCTGAGTACGTTAAAAATCTGAACTTTGAACAGAATTCTCTTAATAAAAACTAAAATTGCAAACCTATGCGCAGCTCTTGAGGTTAAAATAAGTCTACTATATTATCGAGAGTAATTGGATCATCAGGAAGTGCTCTACTAGTTGTTGTTAGCATTATAGTGAAGGCAAAACTCCGCTCTGGTTTCTGAGAGTTGTGAAACGTGCTTATAAACACGTGATGAATAATTACGATACTTGGGATGCATAAGGTAAGTGAGGAATAACTCTGGACCACTGAAAACACATTTTTAAGAAGTAAAAATTAAGGTACAGCGTCTTTACATCTGAATTCTGCATTTTTTCCCTCATATCTGTAAATTCTGTGGTATAAACCTTGCATTAGAGATACGCTTTTCATTTTGCAGCCCTAGTCCTGGTTTAGTCCAAGTTTAGACCAGATTAAAAGCACAGAAACAGTACTGTAGACCTTTACGGCATTTACATATTTATTTATTGACATTTTCACATATTTACATATTTATTTATTTTTTATTATTTTTTATTTTTTGCCGGCGGCACGGTGGCTGAGTGGCAACACTCAGGCCTCACAGCAAGAAGGTTGCGGGTTCGATCCCCGGGTCGCCCGGGCCTTTCTGTGTGGAGTTTGCATGTTCCTCCCTGTGTCTGGATGGGTTTTCTCCGGGCTCTGGTTTCCCCCATCAACTCAAAACATGCAGCACCTATGAACTAACATCAAGGACCATGACGTCCACCCTCCTGTGGGTTCACCACCTGCAGAGGGGTTCATAGGGGGGGTCAGGTGCTATGAGGATTGGGCAGTAAACTGCCCCCGCGATCCAGCCGGATTAAGCGGGAGAAGATGGATGGATGGACATATTTGTTTTTATCACAGTATTCAAAAGGTTTTCCCATACAAAAACAAAAAACTATTAACTGTTTGACTGAATGTCACCACAAAAACTGAATCATAGTGTAACTTTTATTACTGCAGGCATGTTTACGACTCCAATAAAGTGTAGGCTACTTCCTTAATAGAGCGTAAAAGATAATCAATGGCCTATGCATTCTTGTAGCTGCAGAAGGGTTGTCAAAAGCATCAAAAATCAGATACGAAACGATACTAAAAGCAGTATCGAGATTGCATACTCATTTGAGCAGGTATCGATACTTAAAAGGCACATTCACGGGACCGAAATGAAGCTTTCCTGAGTATCTTTAGGATGATTTTGAGCTGAAGAACAAGTAGAAGACCGCAAAGACGAGTATACGTCCACGGACCACTAAGGAACCTACTACAATATAATAATAAAATAATAATATAAAGACGTGTGAGATGTTTGCAGCAGAAATGATGTAGTCCAGAGAACATATGCTTGGTTATGTTTTAATGAAACATGAGTTCAGCAAAACAGTTCAGGATTTGTGCTGTTTTTATCTTACATATCTGCTTGTTCTTGTTTTGCCTTGAATGTTCCCCAATATGGCATTAAGGTAATATTTATAGAGAGAGAGCAGACCTGGGCATTGTACAGCTCTCGGACCACATACCTATAGGTCCTTTGGTTGACTCTGACCGGCCCTTTTATTCTCATTTAACATTACAAAATATTTACTAATTTTACCTTACGCATTAACTAAAGCTGTATTGCTTTTAAACATGTAAGAAATAATACTTATCCATCAGCTTACCTTGAAAAATATGCAAGTTTGTAGTGCAGAAGACAACAATATTTCCCTGTGCAAAGTTATTACAGTGTCACTTGGAAGGAACAGATTAACTGAGCAGCTTCACCGTCATTGTCACCATGCTGCCACTCTGCAACAAGACATTTCAAATGATTTATCACAACAACAGGACATAAACGTGTGGCCTCTGACTGGAGTGTATTGCTCAGGGACATAGTGACACAGTGACAGTCTATATTCAATGTTTTTATTTTGAACTAGTAACATTCTTAGTGGGCCAATTCTGAACTCACAATGCAGCTACAAGAAAATGAACAATAAAGGTGCACTTTTCTGGTGGGGTTCAATAAATATGTTATTGCTTTGCGTGGATGTTTCACAGTATAGTACTTATTGATGACGTATAAGGATTTTCAACGGGCACATTTTAAAATCCATCCATCTTCTCCCACTTAATCCAGCTGGGTCGCAGGGCCAATCCTCATAGCACCTGACCCCCCGTATGAACCCCTCTGCAGGTGGTGAGCCCACAGGAGGGTGGACGTCATGGTCCTTGATGTTAGTTCAGGTGCTGCATGTTTTGAGTTGATGGGGGAAACCGGAGCCCAGAAGAAACTCATCCAGACACAGGGAGAACAAACTCCACACAGAAAGGCCCGGGTGACCCGCCAAGGATCGAACCCACAACCTTTTCACTATGAGGCATGAGTGTTGCCACTCAGCCACCATAAAAATAAAAAATAAAAAAATAATAAAAATAAATAAATAGAAATTTTAAATAGAAAAAATATTAGTTTCTACTGAAGTTGTTCAAATATTTACAGTGTCAGGTGCATAAATCTATGTTTAACATTTATATTAAGCATTTTTAGTGTTATTTTTATGTACATGAATTCGCGATGACCTTAAAAAATGTCATATGGTGCGATCAGAATAACACTTAAAGTTGTTTTATTTTCTAAAACATGGTGGCGGCTGGTGAATAGAGTGCGCCGTGCTCTCTAACTTAACCTTGAAAACAAAACAAAATAAATAAATAAATAAATTATAAAGTTATTTTGCATTAGGCTATATGTTTAATATTTTGTTTCAAATTGAATGCGTATCTGCATAGACATGTTTTTATCATGTTAAATGTGCTCATATCACTGTATTTGAGTCACGTGGGCAATTGAGTGCGCAGAGACTCTGCGCCCCAATGGAGCAGGTCTATGGAGGGGCCTGAAACATTCAGAAATTACGTCATTACGTTGCTTCTGCCCATTAACATTAGAGCTCTCAAATTGTCCTGGAGCGCAGGGTGGGGGCGCACTCAAATCAACTGATTGAATCAAGTCTTTAGAAGCATTATCACAATTCTGACCTATGAGGATTCAGCTGCTCTGTCCCGCTTCAGCCCAACTCTGCACTGGCGGCTAATGCTACAGGCTAATGAATGGAGAACTACAGAGCTGTGCGCTATTGCTGCTAGTTACTTTCGCCTAAACCGAAACAGGAGAGCGGGAGGAGAGACCTAAAGCACGGGACACACTGACACAGACTGGGTCCCTGGGCACGGGGAACTCGCTGTCACCGGTGGGGCACTCGCTGCCTGAGCTGCGGCAGTCGCTTGCTGCCCTGTCGTTTCTGGGCGTAAAAGTTTGACCTGGGCGTAGTGCAGAGGGCTTAAGTCCACCCGGTGCCCTGGTGCTGATATGGACTGGCGTAACATTCAGACTGAAGTGGGACGTAGGATTAAGACGAGTTTTAGAACCAGCTCCTGCACTCGGCTCCAGGACCTTGTCTTGTGGACCGGACTGGACTGGGACATACTGTAGACAGAACCAACAGGACAGTGGGTAGAGGACACACTCTGCATCAGTCCCCTGGAGAAGGTAAGAGCCTTGTTTTTTAGATTTGGGGCAAATCTGAGGACGGAGCCTCACAGGTAAACTATTATAGTGTTAACAGGTAAATGCGTAAATGAATGAGCGACGGAGCCGCTCTGGTGTTTCTGCTGTGTGCTGGAGGAGCAGTGCTGATGCCGGGATGTGACTGGAGCCTCATTTTTGCTGCATTTTCATGAAGTTACGGGTGCTGGTTGTCGGGTTGTTTGTGAGCGATGTGTTACGGTGTGTTGTTGGAGTTGGGTTTAAGTGGTCTATGGTTTGAGCAGGTGCATCAGGTTGTGCTGCTGCGTAAACTTTGCGCTTGGCTGTGCGTTGTGCTCTAGATAAAGTTCAGCCAATAGTGACTAAAATGACTGTTTCTGGCATTTGTTATAATTTTATATAGCCTATACATAATACATATATTTATAATACATATTTATAAATTTGACTTATGAGTCCCTCAAAAAATTATACTACCAGCCGCCACTGATTGGGATATTAATCTAAGTTGTGAGTAATATGAAGTGTATAGAAACAAACTGTTGCATTTCTTTAGGTTTTTAATGCATATTGATATTTTCTTTTGCTGTCCAATATTTTGCTGTCCAATATGACAGTCACCTGCTTGTGTTTTATGAACAAACCACTGCCCTGAAAAATGCCTAAAGAATCCCATTCACCCAAGTCGACTTTGTCTGTTATTCAAAATCCAGCCATAGAATTCCTGCTGTTATTAGTCGCACCACATGATGCACGGTCGCACCACATGACACTTTAAGTACATGGGGCCACATAAGAAACAGAACATATTGTGGAGCGCCGCTTAATGCTTAGCTAAATTCTGCATAATATGAACTGGATTTCTTTATAGAAAAAACTGTAAATGTTGTTGTTTTGACGCACTGGTCAGACTGGGAAGAGTTTATGTTATGACTAAGCAATGAAAAAGTCAGGTTTCAATGCAGCTTTAGTCCATGCATGAGGTAAAATGATAAAATATGTTTATTTTGTAATTCCAAATTATCTTAATTATCCGGCTGGGCCAAGTGAAGATTGAGATAGAACCCACACCCACAAGTCTCAACCCAGCTGACCCACCTCGTACACTTGTTGGCGTGGTCCTTGCTAGTGAACAATGTTTTAGTGAACTGCGTAGTCTCACCTCATATGCACTTTAAGACTGAGGTACATACATCTCACTTAAACACCCTCTTACTTTTCAGGCTGTCCCCAGTGAGTTGGATAATGCACTTTGCCGGGAGGAGGCTCTGGGGCTGCGGAAAGAGCGATCCAGTCTATGGAAGCTGGACACGAGGACGATCTGACACCTGTCCAAACCAAAAGCAACATCAACGTCAGTGTAATCAGTACAGGGAACCCTTTTTTAGCTTTTGTGCGGATAACATTGGTATCCAGCGTAATGTTCTTTTTCCTGCAGTCATTAATCCACAAAGCTAAAGCAGACTCCATCCTTACAATGGTCTTGCTGCGGACAGTCACAACCCTTTTTGCATCCTTGTTAAAACTTATTGCTGCTGTCGTCCTTATGTTATTTTCCTCCTTCTTTATGAAACGAACCGAAGATCCATTTATTCCGTAACGGGGCCTACAGCCGCATAGCTTCTACCGTCCTTCAGCATGTCCAGAAGTTTTACTTTTTCTGCGTTAGCATCTTCCTCTGCCTTTTGGGCACATCCGGAGGTGCCTTTGTCGGTGCAGAACATTTCGTCGACATTGTGGGTTTTGTCATGGAGAAAATTTGCTAAAAATTTGCTGTTGACACTGGTCTAAATGAAAGACCAATGTCAACTTTTTTCACTTCTTGACTATAGTTCCTTAGCCCAGTGGTCCCCAACCCCCGGGATGGGGACCAGTACCGGTCCGTGGATCATTTGGTACCGGGCCGCCTGCCGCCCACGAAATAATTAATTATTTCCGTTGTATTTATTATCTGAGTCTGAACAATCTTTTATTTTGAAAAATCTTTTCAAATCCCATCACACCCCCTAAAAAAGCTGTAACGTTAGAAAAACAACACGATCTAGTTGTAAACAGGAAGGAAAACAATTTGTACGAAACTGAGAAGTCCCGTTTGGAGGAGGTGGGTCAAAGCGGGGCACATCTACACCGATGGTCTCACTTCTTTATACAGTTATTCATGTTTAAATAATGTACTTACTTCTATCATGTTATTGCTTTTTCTGTGGAATAATTATGGCCATAAAATCGTGCAAATGTTTTTGTATTTGTATTTATTGTTGTGAATTTAAAACTGTTTCCACCTGACTGAACTGACTCTTGAACACTGAACATAAAGGCCCATATGTTATATTATTATAAAACATAATATACAGAGCAGTGATATTATTGATATTTTATAATCCAATTCATAATCCAATCCAATCTTTGATGTGTTGCTGATTTATATAATCTGGTTCTTCACATTTATCCACGTGAATGCAAAATATAAACTTTACCAGACATTTACAGGTGGTTTTACAGCTCAAAAATATCTAGAAAACATTCTGACTGAGTGGCGTCGCCTCTCCACAGATCTGACCTGTAACTTGGTCTGGTTTAGTCTCCATGAAGACAGAAAGGGGTTAATGTCATACTGTGAAACATTGCAGACAAAGCAACAACATCTCCATGGCGAAAAGCATTTGACGGACCCTCCACCAGAAAAGTTACACAATGCTGCTTTAAAAGTGCACCATGTAACTTTTCTGGTCTGTCACCTGCTTGTCTCCATGGAGATGTAATAGCTTTGCCTTGAATGTTATTTAATTATGACTCTTTTCTTAAATTGAGAAAATCCCTTGAAAACATAAGTTCTTTTCTTACTGTTACTGGGGTGGCCTCTTCACAGATCTCACCTGTAACTTGACCCACTGACCTACATCCTTAGAAACAAGCAGGTAACGGACACAGTGCACCTTTAAAGAAATTATTTATTATTGAATATGTCTTGTTTCCAGGGAGTACGTCTTTCAGATTTTCGACTACTATGCCTGCTCTGGAATCCCTGTTGTGTTTATCACTATATTGGAGTCAGTTTGTATTGGTCAGTAAATCTAGTATCGGAATTAGATCCTCATTTGAGCAGGTATCAATACTAAAAAAAGTCACGTTCACAGGACAGAAATGAAGCTTTCCTGAATGTCTTTAGAATGATCTTGAGCTGTATCAGAACAAGTATAAGAGCACACAGACTACATGGGAATAGAAAAGAAAGTCCTACGATTTAATGTCGAAAAATCACATTCTATTGTCGAAATGAAGAGTGTGCATTATCATTGTGGTATCGGAATCGGTATCGAATATTAAGCGTGTTCCTTAGTATCGAGTTTAAAATTTCAGTATCGTGACAAAATCACTTTGAGAGCAGCTTAAAACTCAACAAAATGCTTTATTTGATTACTCAAGGGGAACAGTGTTTTCTACTTGAGAAAAGAGAACAACCATGCTCATGCTGAAAATAAATAATGATTTTTTTTTTGTTCTGTTCTGCTGATGCAAACTGCAGTCAGTCTAATGCAAGTGAGGAGGACAGGCACTGGGCCACTGGCCTCTGGTCATCCACTGATAAACTATAACTGTCCATGGTCCATGGACCTGGTGAGCTAAAGGATGGACCTGGAGTACTGGAGGATGGACCCGGTAGGCTGGACGATGGACCTGGTGGGCTGGAGGATGGACCTGGTGGGCTGGAGGATGGACCCGGTGGGTTGGAGGATGGACCTGGTGGGCTGGAGGATGGACCTGGTGGGTTGGAGGATGGACCTGGTGGGTTGTAGGATGGACCCGGTGGGCTGGAGGATGGACCTGGTGGGCTGGAGGATGGGCCTGTTGGAAGGGTGGCTGAGTGGCAACGCTCATGACTCACAGCAAGAAGGTTGCGGGTTCGATCCCCGCGTTGCCCAGGCCTTTCTGTGTAGAGTTTGCATGTTCTCCCCATGTCTGGATGGGTTTCCTCCAGTTTCTCCCATCAACTCAAATGACGTCCACCCTCCTGTGGGCTCACCACCCGCAGAGGGGTTCATGATGCTATGAGGATTGGGCATCAAACTGCCCCCGCGACCCAGCTGGGTTAAGCGGGAGAAGATGGATGGATGTAAATTCACTCATGTTTTTTGTCATGTTTTATAGTTGAAATTCCCACTAAAATATATAATGCTAAAAGTGTTAGCATGTCTATGGGATGATAATCGCTCCTTTTATGGGCATTTTTATGAAGTCCAGCTAATGTTAAATTATTAAACAGTTCCACATTGTTTCATGTAGCTCTACTTATTCTTTGTTAATTTAAATGTGAAAACATAATTGTAATATGCATTTATTTTTGTATGTTACAGTTTTACAGTCAACTCTTCAGTAAATGTCCAAAACAGCACTAGGCTTCCTGGGTGTTTTTGGAGAAACTGTTCACTATCTGTAAAGCAAGTTCCTAAATGCTATTGGAGGCAGAATAGTTTGATTAAACTGTCACACATCATTTCTAAAATAAATGTTCCACTACAACAGGACTCCGATACACAATTCAGGTGTTTCACCAAAACATATGAAAGTTTCCTCAGAGTTGACATCATTTCCAGTAGTCGAGGAATCAAATAACGCATTTTGTTGAGTTTAATCTGTGTGTCATATATTCAGTGTGTTCTTAGCTTCTGAAAGTGCCTTCATAGGCCATGAATGCTGCATGTGTGCAGACACCACATTTTCAAACATTCATTTTTGCAGAAATAAGGCAGAACACCATCACATATTTTAGATATGCTAAGAACAGACATCTAATATTTCTAGAACAGTCCATTTAATGTTGGTGGGTGCTGTCTTTTTTGGTATAACATGGCAAAGATGGCACCAAATAAATTTTTTCCATTTTTAAACCTTGATATCTTCTAGAGTGTTCATCACAGAGGCCCAGTTTTAAAACACAAAGTCCACAGCGTGTGTGGGAAGGTGTATGTTCAATATCAAACCGCTGTCTTTGAAATTGCACTTTCCACAGTCCTTCAAAGATGCCCTCAAAGTTGAAGAGTAGAATTTTCGAGCAAATTCAAGCCCCAGAAATAAACTGTGATAAACTAAAAGCACATGTGTAAAAGTCCGTATTCTACAAATACATTTGCCATCCATCCATCCATCCATCCATCTTCTGCTTATCCAGGGCCGGGTCGTGGGGGCAGCAGTCTAAGCAGGGGCTCCCAAGCTTCCTCCTCCCCAGCCACTTCCTCCAGCTCCTCCGGACGGACCCCGAGGCGTTCCCAGGCCAGCCGAGAGACATAGTCCCTCCAGAGTGTCCTGGGTCTTCCCCGGGGCCTCAAACGGTGGGACATGCCCGGAACACCTCCCCAGGGAGGGCGTCCAGGAGGCATCCGGACCAGATGCCCGAGCCACCTCAGCTGGCTCCTCTCGACGTGGAGGAGCATCGACTCTACTCCAAGCTTCTCCCGTGTGACCGAGCTTCTCACCCTATCTCTAAGGGAGCGCCCGGCCACTCTGCGGAGGAAACTCATTTCGGCCGCTTGTATCCGTGATCTCGTCCTTTCGATCATTACGCAGAACTCATGACCATAGGTATGGGGAAGGAATGTAAATCAAGAGCTTCGCCTTTCGGCTCAGCTCCCTCTTCACCACAACGGTCCAATGCAGCGATCGCATCACTGCCGACGCTGCACCGATCCGCCTGTCAATCTCACGCTCCATCCTCCTCTCACAAGTTTTCTAGCAAAGGGTCCACCACCTGCTTGTCTCAGTGGGGATGACATGGATTGTGCTTTTGTATCACATTTAACTTAGGTCCTATATTACGCAAAACGCTGATACCTCCTCAATAACGTGACCTAATCCTGTGTTGTGTTTTGTTTCATTCACACATGTTTGAGTAACATTTTATTATTAGTCCATTTCCATCTTCCAAACTGCTCAAAATGCTCTGTTCCACCATGTGATGTCATGCAGTGGTAGTTTTCAAGCTATGTTTTACCTTTAGTTCAGTAGAGATTGACAATTCCCGGACTAAAAAGATCCAAATGAAAGAAAAGTATTTAGATAAACCTCCGATAACTAATCTGAAGTATGATATATTTCTACAGAGAAATATTCCTATAAACGATAATATCGAAACTATTTTATGCCACTGATTAAGGTTAAACAAAGCAAGATTATCCCAGTAAAATCTTTTTAAATAGGCAGTGTCATTAAAGGACTAAAAGCTGCAACAAATAAACAGCAGAATGAACTGAAAATGAGACATAAAAGTGATATATTCAACCCTGTACTCTTATTGTACTACATCTAAAATAACAACAATCTCCATGCTTTTACGAAGAAAATGTACCCATGTCCCAAAATATATAGTTCCAGTTTTCACAGATTGAATAATAAATTGATATTGTTAAGATTATTATTATATTTATCAGACCAGCCCCTTTTCTTAGCGGTGGTCTTAGTGTCAGCCTGTGTCTTGTGTTGCTTCTACAGCCACACACAAGGCCGATGGCGCAATGAGGGTCTGCGGCCACTGGAGGGCGCCACACTCCACCGGGCCTGCTGCCTCACCCAGCACCTCACCATGTTCAGGGCCAGTCTGTTCGTCCACCCTGGAGCTGCACAGCTGCTGCAGGTTATGTTCAGGTCTACTGTGTAAACTTACATAGAGGATTTGGGATGTATAATATACTAAAATTTGGTGGAAAATTTGCTTAAAATTCGAATTTTATGTTAAAACTTGAATAAATTAGACTTGGAATTAGCTATACAAATCCTTCTGTACACAAGACTGTAAGGTTTTGTGCTTGAAGGTGCTACTTTAAGGGCTGATCTTTATGTCCCTATAGGAGAAAATGCATTTTCAAGTTGCTTAAATTAAATATAAAAATATCTTTCCATGCAGGGTGGATAGTTTTGTTGTCTCCAACTGACCAAAGAACATGACATTTAAAAAGAATAGTTTTGCCTGTAGTGTTTCGCCTTATAGAAAAGGACAGAAGATGGAGCATGGTCACATTTAAAATAGCACAAGCAACCGAGGCCATGTCCATTGGCCAAATTTGCAGACCTGTCCCCTCACATAAAATATAGTTTTTTTTAAGACCAACATGAGGCTAAAGATGCCTGAGCTAACAGCTGCACAGGCCCATAACACTCTCCTCCAGTGTTTCTGCTGGATTATATGATAAGACTAGATTTCTTTCTAAAGTGACCACACTTGTTGGATGTGGGAAAATGTGTTCACAGGAACGATGGGGAGGGTGCGGTCATTTGCCAAAATGGTTTTCACTTCAGTGAATGGTTCTGCAGTGTTTGGTGCCTGTTTCCTCATTTAAAGTGCATTAGGTTTTGTCTCACATCCAGTAACAGCCATTACAGAGCAGCTGTTAGTTTTCAAAGACCTGAATGCTATATTTTGGTTTAGTTCCAAGTGATGCTTGCAGATTGAAAAAGGAGCTTTCTGTATATTTCTTTTGTAGTAAATGTTCTAATACACTCCTCACTGTGTCTTTCCTTCAGCTTCAGCAGTCAAACAGCTTCATTAACTTCCAGTTCGCAGAGCTTCTCTCTGAGGGTTCACAGTGTGCTGCTGTTCTCACTCTGATCATCCTCAGGGTAAAGACCTTTTTTATCTTTCAGTTTCTTTCACAACATATGGCCTTTCCACTTATGTGCAGTATATGTCACCACATACTGTAAGTACCTGTGCTTTCTACTCCACTACATCTTCTTACTGGACTGAAAAGTAAAAAGTACTTTTTATTAAAATGATTAATTAATTGTAGCTAATCTGTGGTTACATCATGACTAAAGATTTTGAGTTGATTTGTTTTGTTAAGTCTCAAATGTAATGACCTTAACTGTGTGTTAGTTCAACCTGTCAGGCACTTTAAGTAATGAGGAGTATGAAGAGTAACCGTGTTTTTACTCAAGATACTAGAACTATGCTGTCTAAAAACTACACTATGAGAAACACAATTTTATTAAAAAAGTAACTTGAGTAAATGTAACCGAGTATCCAGCTCCGGTTGTGAGTTTTACCTCCAGTGTTGATGTGCTGTGTGGGTTTTTCATCCATTTCAATGCTGCAAGAGGCAAACTTAAGTGTCCTAAAGGCTGAATAATGCATGATCCCTGACCTCTGTGTCCTGGCCTGCGGGTGCCGGGGACCCTGCTCTTCGTGTGGAGGTGGGTGGTGATGGGCAGGGTGCTGCACAGGGCCTGGAGAGAGCTCGTGGTGCTGAACAGTCCGGGGGCGGCTGGATCAATACCTGTTTAGGGCAAAGCTTTGTTTCCAGATATTAAGTGAAAGTAACAACACCATTTTATAGCTCTTTATCCTGGGATGTCTGGATTCATTATTTTAAGTGTGTATAACATTCATACTGAAAATAAAATGAGCCACACTGTGCAATGTTACGGGATTTCCACCTACTTTTCTCCATGAATTTATGTCATCTAAAGCTCTACTGTGGGACATTCCAGGCAAAGCAACAGTAAACTTTAGGATTTTTAGTGCTGGAATAGGATTGTCAAAAGTATTGCAAACTAGATACTCATTTGAGCAGGTATCGATACTAAAAACGTCACATTCACAGGACAGAAATGAAATGTTTTTGATTATCCTTGTAGTACTGGAATATTTTAGCTCACACTTTTATACAAAACTTGAATATGGTCATTTTAAACTCTAATTTGTGTGTAGTCTGAGCTCTGGGGAATCATAAAAGAGTGGAAACAACAGGTTTAAACATCTAAAAATCTGATGAAACAAATGATCTTCCATAGAGTTGGTATACGGTCTACTGATATTGTGATGAATACTTCCACCATGCATTCTGTTTTGTGCAGATTTGTAAGTGTGCGGTCTGAGCCTGACTTTACCAGAGAATGTAGGAGCTCTATACATTCTGATATGGAGAAGTCTGGCCTCTTCCATATGGAAAACAGTCGACCAAAGCTGCTGATGTGGCTCCAAATACAAGCTGCAAAGACACCACTCAATATAGCGGCTTCAGACTTAGTGACCGAGGACAGTGTGGTCGGTAACATTGTCAGTCTGAACGAAACATCTGTGTATTGAAAACTGTTTTAGAAAAGGCACTTAGACTACAGAATGTTGCACTAGGCTCTAGCCCAAATGTTTTAGATCACATATTTTACCATATGGGTCTCACTTTTGGGTAGGATTGATTAAAGGGGAACTTGGGCACGTTTGAAGCTAAAGTCCGTTGCTAGAGGTGGTGGAATTCTGTCAGAAGACAAAAAAAAACGGCACAGATCAGTGTTGCCTGGGCGGAGATCTCACTGTGGCAGTGAGTCTGTCAAGGCAACAAACTAGTGTAGTGATGGGGGCAAGTTCTGAACTTCCATGACTGGGTCTGAGCGGGTCTGTGCCATCCTCTGCGCACTGGTTGCGTGTGAAGAAAGTGAGAATGCACAGTGGAATATACTGTAGATCTGGGCGTGTGTGTTGCCCCTCCCCAGTGGCCTCACAAGTTGAAAACCTCTGTATTAAACCATTGAGTATTTAAGCCTCAGACGTACCAGTCTCTGGGGACTGGGTTCACTTTACAGCAGGGGTGTCAAACTCATTTTGGTCCGGGGGCCGTATGCAACCTACTTTGATCCCAGTAGGGACTGCAGACGGAAACTAGCTATCTAGCTATAATCTGGTGCAGAACATCTCTGTTTTTTTTTAACTTAATGTATCTGTACATTGTCCCTTCAAATAAAGACTAAACTAAACTAACTAAAAAAGGGCCGGATCAGAAAACTCAGTTCTCTCTTCAAGTTATTGTATTTTTCTCCGTGTCTCGTAGTGGTGTTTAAGATTATATTCCTCGAGCAACGCCACTTGTTCCAAACACACTGAGCACAGATTTCCCATTCACCTCTGTCAACAAATAAGAATTAGACTATTTTTCTTGGGAAATCCTGAACTCAGCATCTGCTTTTCTTATTTTTTGACATTTTGCTGATGAGGGTCACAGTTGACAGTCAAAACGATCGTCCTTTAAGAGCGTTTGGAAAGAGGAAAGTCTTCATTTGTGCTGCTCTGGTGGGAGTTGCAACGTACAGAAACGCCGGAGACGCTGCTATGCTAAACGGTGCAAAAAATTAACAGAAAAATCTGAAAATTTTAAGTATTTTAATAGAAAAATCAGACGAGGGCCAGATTAAGGGTCTTGGAGGGCCGGATCTGGCCCCCGGGCCGCATGTTTGACACATGTGCTTTACAGGCTTCAAAAAAGAAACGTACCACTTCGACGTGTCCTGCAGGGGGCAGCGGTATTCATTATGTATACAGTAAATGCATTTTCCCCTTGCTGCCACATGCAGAGCCGTCCTGGAGTCAGTCTTTCTGCTCCATCGAGGACAAGGCGATACTGCACATGCCCAGGCCTTAGACACAAGAGTGGATTAAGACAGTTGTGACTGGAGTTTAGAACCAGAGAAACCTGGTGTTATGAGCATGGTGTATTTGGATGTATTAGAAATGTGCACACCTCAATCCTGGTTTGAAGTGCAAATGGAATTAAATGCAATACAAAAACATCTTGTGCCTTATTAAAAAGATTAAAAAGAACATTCATAAATACCACATTGTACACCATATATGCTGTACACTTGAACAAGTTACTTTTTTATTTTTTGTTGAATTTGTTGAGCTGTTATTTTTAAATATTCAGATTAGTTTGTTTGTGTATCTTTTTGCCCTTTTCATGACATATATAAAAATAATTAGTTTAGCTTTTATTTAACGGGCCAGTGTCAATGCTCCCTCTATTTTTTTTCAGCACTGAGCAAATTAAAATGTGTCTGAGCGGCCTCAGCTCTATGAGCAGACTTTAAGAACTGTACAGTATATGATCAGCATAATGGATAGTATTTATCATCATGCTAATAATCACGTGGGCAATATGTATTTATTTATATTTATTAACTGGGATTGTGTTCCCTACATTGAAAATTTTAGCCGTCTGGGCTAGAAAAGAACAGAAACATAAATTTGATATCAGCAATAATGACTTCCTCAAGCAAAGATAGAGGGACATGACACACTTCTAAACTGTGACACAACATGCATTAAACACATATTGATGCTTAATTGGTCAAAACATACAATAAAAATAATATATTTTAAAAATGATACTTGTTCCTCCACTTCTGCCTTGGAAACTCAAATCAGTGGTATTTAAACTGTACCCGTGTTTGGGGCTTGTGAGCATGTGCAGTAGTGCTCGGGAGCTCAAATCGACAGGACACCTGTGGAATATGGTTTTCCCCGGGACAGACCATTAAACTCTGGGACAAACAGGTAAAACTGGAACAGGTGGCAAACTATATTCATTATATTGTATTCTATGCTTTTCTGTGTTGTAAGTCATGTGTAATACTAAACTCCACACACCTTCACTAGAATCATATGGATCATTTCAGCACTGGAATTGCCCATGTCTACTGAACAAAAGGTAAAAGGAGCTGTCTGTTAACTTGAAAACTACAACTTCATGACATCACAAAATGGAACAAAAATGTAGACAGGCAGCAGTAGTTTCCCAAAAATGTTTACTTGAGTACTTTTCTGGATTATTACTTACCATTTCTATTTGGTTAATATTACAATAGTACAAAATCTGTCTTTTCTACGCAAATCTGATCTTTACACAACCCTAATCTATAATATGGATGGACAATAAGATTCTGAGCAATATTAAAACTACTATTGCAGGAGCGTCAGCACAACCCAGGGGAGCGCCAGGTCGGACGAGTGCGAAGCGCGGCCCGCGAGAGTCGCTTGATGCCGCTTGCGGCTTTCATTTTTATTGTTTGTTTATTTGTTTATTCTTTTCTGCTCTTCGAGCTCTAATTTGACCCCCTGAACAAGCTCAAAAACTAACCAAAATTCAGAAGTGGCAAAAAATTTGATAAAATATATGTTGCATGTTTGGGTATAAAAAAATGGTGCGACAGCGCCACCTGCAAAAGTCAAAATACATTGCGCCTATGGGAGATGGCCCCACGCCAAGTTTGTTGTACAGTCACAAAATTCGGTACAGACATTCTTCATGTGAAGACAGAAAAAAAATATTATTATGGCCATGCCCCCTGACAAACCAGAAGGCGGCCATCTTGGATTTAAATAAAAAACATGCTGAGTCAGCATTTTCGCTCACATCGCATATGATCGTACTCCTCTGAAGGAGCTTCGCCACAGGGGTGAAAATCGACGTACATCAACTAGAGAAGTGGGGCTTAAAAAGTTAGCTGAATTTTTTTGATAATTGTCACGGTTTACGTGCGGCGAAGCCGGAAATTTTGTTCAGATTTTTTGCTATTTTCCAATTTCCAAATTTGCTCCCGTTTGGCCATACGAAGTCACTTGTAATCACTTGTAAAACTTTCGTACCAAAGCCTACTAATTGTGACACGAGCAAAAATGGTGTGATAGTGCCCCCTGCAGGACACAATAAAATTTTGCATGGAGGGTCCAAATTTTAGTTTTTCTAAAATGTACCAAATTTGGACCCCTATGAACTAACATCAAGGACCATGATGTCCACCCTCCTGTGGGCTCACCACCCGCAGAGGGGTTCATAGGGGGGGTCAGGTGCTATGAGAATTGGGCAGCAAACTGCCCCCGCGACCCAGCGGGATTAAGCGGGAGAAGATGGACGGATGGATGGATGGATGGATGTACCAAATTTTGTAGAAAATTACTTTAGGTCATCTCAATCAAAAAAGTCAACATAAACCATATGGTATTTTAATCATGTTTCCATGGTAATGCGCCAAATCTCCAACGTTATTCTAATGGGAGAGATGAGATAAATTCCCATTCATGAAAAATATTTTACTGTCACAGAATATTCTCAAATTTGGCACAATGACTCTTCATGTCATCCCAATCAAAAAAGTCAATGACAACCATATGGTATATTTCACTGGGTTTCCATGGCGATGCGCTAAAGCGCCAATGTTATCCTAATGAGAAAATTTCGACAATTTCTTACATTTCAAAGTGATATAACGACTTATTAGCTTCATTGAACAACGTGAAATTTGGCACAGTGATACTTCAGGTCAGCCCGAACAAAAAACTCCGGGGGTGTATTTTGTACGGTGTTGCCATGGCGATGTCCCAAAGTGCCTATGTTTGTCTATGTTAGCACATCAGCATCTCCAGTGTGTGTGGACCAGAGGTCACCAACCCTATGCCCGCGGACACCCGGTCGCCTGTCTCAGTCGCCCGCCACTGTTCTGTTTCTAAAAATAGAACAGGTCGACTTATCCACAGGTTGTGTACTTTAATCCAAAGCCCTCGTTAAAACAGTTCCAAACCTTCCTAGATCAACACAAAAAAGTCACGTAAATCCCCAAAATCACTCAACAAAAAAAAGAGTAAATCCACAGGGCCACAGCGGCGGAGCGCGTTCACCTGCGCAGCTCGTCAGCGCGTTAAGGTGAAGTATTTGGACAGGTCTCACCCGCTGCACTGGGTCCTGACTCTCTGCTCCTCAGCTCCTTTTTTCTTGGTCCCCATCGGTTCGTTTCGATTAGTCCGTTTAAGGTCCAAGGTCCCGGCCAAGCGCCAGCGGCACAGCGGTGAGTTTGGGGCGGAGTGCGTGCGCTCACACGTGCGCAGATATGTACGATTAGGCGCCTCAGCTGACGGGGCGATGAGGTGATCAGATAAACAATAACAAAACACAGCGGCCACAAAGCACTTTAGAAATAATTACATGTACAACTTATGTTGCCTGTGCTACAGTACGAAACTGAGAAGTCCCAGTTGGAGGTGAGCCAAAGTAAGGCACATTTACTCTGGGCATTTACAAAGAGAAAGTGTCCTGCACTTTGCCTCAGTGCAAAAAGTTCTAAATGACAATGCATCTGCATCTGTGGTGTTTGATAAGGTAGCAGAAAAATACTGCAGAGTGATTAACAGACTGATGCAAGAGTTTGAGAAGAGTGATTTTGATCAAATGGAGCCATGTGTGTCATTCATTTCAAATCCCTTTAGTGTCAGTGTACATTACCAACACAGCTGAGAAACTAAGTACAACCTTCAACTTGGTTGCAGGGCAAGTAGAAATGGAAAGAGTGACTTTTCAAAATGACCTACACCTCAAAGCCCATCTGGGTAACCCAAACTTTTGGAACCTAGTGGACACAGAGATATACAAAACTGTCTGTACAGCAGCTATGAAGGCTGGTTGCCTTTTTGGATCCACTTATCTCTGTGAATCAGCCTTTTTGAACTGATTCACATTTGCAGGAGTCACTGAGAGTGGCAGTGTCCAACTATACACCAGAATACAGCAAACTATAACAAAATGGAGTGCCAAGATTCTCATTAACTGCAACATAGTTTAATAGAGTGTTTTTGTTAAACACATGTTACCAGATTATTGCTGTTACCAGGATGAAGTGTCTGTTTTGTTTAAAACAAAAATGAGAAGAATACTACTATTAAGTATACTACTACATTACAACATAATTACTACATTACATTACTACATTAATAATGAATTTGTGACACGTTCATTAATTTGCAGAAATGTTGCTTTGACAAAAGTGATCAAGTAACTAACAAATGGTTACTAATGCAGGTATAGAATGTAATTGAATAATACAGTGTAATAGTGTATTTTTTAGTCTTGGATTATCTGTATTCAGCTGGTAGCCCTCGTAATATTTGATATTAAGGTAGCCCTCAGCTCTGAAAAGGTTTGTGACCCCTGGTGTGGACTTTATGTGTTTAGTGACAAGTTCAGTCCAAAGCGACAATCACATGAAGGCAAGTGGCTCATCAGCGCCACCCGGGGGAGCGCCGGGTCTGCGGAGGGCGAAGCGCGGCCCGCGAGGGCCGTTCGATGCCGCTTGCGGCTTTAATTTCTATTATTTCTTATTAGGCCACATACTTTTCCCTGACCATGGCCTGAATCATGCTCATTTTATGCTACTTTTACTTTTATGCTGCTGTCTACAATTGTTGCACTGTCAAAAGGTGCGACCTCTTGTGCAAACATGCAGAATTACAAAAACACTGGGGACTTTTGCCCTAGTCATCCTACATCGTGTTTCTGCAGTGCACATGGGCTGCAGGTTTCAGTACAATGTTCTTGAGGTTCGCATGGCAGCGGGCGCCGTGCAGCAGGACTAGCCCACTAATACTAGCACGTCTCCGGACATCTCCAACGGCTCCTCTGGGCTGGAGATCCCCCCAGCACGGTGGTCGTTTGGCGCGGTGCTTCAGGCTTCTCTCCCGTCCCTCCCCTGCAGACAGAGCGGCGTGTGTCCTCCGCTGCTCGGTCAACTCCCGGAGGTAACCAACTATCACCACTGAGCTAACGCGGCTAATGCTAACCAGCTGTTAACACTGGGCATTTCGCTCGGGGGCGGGGTTTAGCGTCCCAATGAATGCACAGCCGTGTCCATGGCAACCGCGCATTCGGCCGAAATGCCGAGTATTTAGTGAGTAACCTTATGCTAACAAGGTTTGGGTTAACTTTATACTAGATAATCTTGTATCTTGCTTTCCTTTCTGTAATAAATGGTAGCGCACAGATGGACTGACAAAATGCGTTTGCTATCAGTGAATGACAAGAGCTAAAATGAATGCATGGACGTTACTCTTGCTCTGTTTTTATATAGGCTAATATAATTAGCTAATAATTAAAAATGGATAAAAAAAAGAATGAAGAAGAATGAAGAATTTCAGTGAACGAAAAAAAGAAGCATATGGCTGTCTTTTAACATTTGACAACAAATAATGGCATTATTTATTGACTAATTTAATTCCCTGTCACCAGTTTTAGGTCTGCATCACAATGCAAAATTCGCTGTAAAAATGATCTATTATCATTCTGCAGAAAGCCTGAGGGACAGTAAGAGTTGGTCTGTGGGCCGCATTTTGCCTCTGAGCCATAGTTGGGGCACTCCTGATATAGACTATAGGCTACATTTATAAGCAAAGAAGGATATTCAGTGTCAGCGCCTCTCTCCAATGATTTCACTGTAAGTGTAGTGCCTGAAAAAGAGAAGAGGATATGTTTTGTAACTATGCTCATGCCTATTGGAATGACAGCTCTGTATTCATATGCTTACAGCTACAACCACTATTAACTGTCTTCATCCATTGTAAAATCAGTCAGACATTTCATTAATAATACATAATGTATGGAATGCATTACAGCTATAATAACTATGCTGTTAAGCAAAGGGTTTTCTAAGCATTAAAGCACCTGTGGAGGGTATTTACCATGGTTTTACATGGGTTAAGTGCTAGTTTGTTGGAAAAACAATTTGGGAAAAAAGTACAAAAACAGAGGAAATTGCAAAATACCTCTACCTATGCCATTAACACTGAAAATTCCATCCAAAATGCAGAGAGAATTCACACACAAGGCAGTTTAAACCTCCAATAAACAAAAGATGGTGTTGTCATGTATTTGTTTCAGTGTAATCATACAGTGCAATTTAGACACAGTTTAATCCTAATGGTTGTTGTTAACAGTTGCGGAATTACCTCTAGATATATCACCTGTGCTGTCCCCACGTGCTGTGCTGTAGAAAGTAAAATTATTAAAAAAACAACAACATCTTTTTATATTAAAGTACTACTCCAGTACTCCTGTCTGTATGCACTTTAAAAAGTCTTTAAAATGTGTCTGTCCCCCTGACCCTCACTCCTGCTTCTGTGGATGTGCTTTTTTTGCAGCTCAGTGAGGATCAGGATGGCCTCAGAAGGTGAAGAGTCGTCTCACAGACACACTAACAGACTGCTGAAGGAGCGCTCTCCTTATCTGCTGCAGCACGCACACAACCCTGTCGACTGGTGAGCCTCTTTGCAATGTCTCACACTCATCTGACCTGATCTAGTGTGGCTCTATGAAAGCTATGCGTAAAGTTGCACTATGTAACTTTTCTTGTGAAGGGTGCTCCACCTGCTTCTATCTCTTTAGTAGGGCTGTACAAAACTCCTGTAGTTGAATAAATGCACATCAGAGATAGATAATGGTACATGGCATAACATACCAGGCAATGCAACAACATCTCCATGGAGACCAAAAACTTACATGGTGCAACTTTAAATGGCACAAGAGCCAACATGATCTATTGTGAATTGTTTTCTGCTGATTTGGCATGACATTGCAGTTTAGCTCACATTCCAAATGATGATGTGTTCAGGTATCCATGGGGTCAGGAGGCATTTGACAAAGCCAAGGCTGAGGACAAACCCATCTTTTTATCAGGTATGAGAGGTACTTTTTCATTTCAGAAGCGGGAGTACTTTGTTCACTGCAAATTACTCTGATCTGGCCAAGATTTTAAACAACTTAGCCCTCACACTTACTCCCAAACTGCCTTTAATAAATGACGTTTCGATCAGTGGATCTTCGTCAGGTCATCT
Organism: Odontamblyopus rebecca; assembly: GCA_030686955.1. Taxonomy (NCBI): domain Eukaryota; kingdom Metazoa; phylum Chordata; class Actinopteri; order Gobiiformes; family Gobiidae; genus Odontamblyopus; species Odontamblyopus rebecca. Next base: position 27,605,693 of record CM060671.1, read on the forward strand.
TACATCTTATGTCGTCCTTACTCACACGTGTCAGTATTTATTCTGAGGGATTTAAAAAAAAAAATTGCCTTATGCTCATTTTCAAGCATGTTTTTCTCATAGTCCGTATATATGATTGGACAAAGTGAGTGTGTCGTCACCACAGCGTTCAGCGTCGCTCAAATGAGGCTCCTGATGCTCACGGTTATAAGAGCGAATTTGGATCCATATTTGGAAATTGCTATGATGCCGCGAGTATCATAGCAACCACAAGAGCCAATCATGACTGAGGTTGTTAAATATGCTCGCCCGACTCACCGGGGAGCAGCGATGCGATACTCTGCACCATTCTACATGAACCGCTGTATTTCGGTGATTCTTGAGAATAATAAGGAAACTTTTAGCTTTTATCATCAAACTTTAAATAGTAAGTTTAAGTCATTGATTTATGTTGTATGTTCTGTTGCGTGCGAACAACAATAGAGTTGGAATTTAACGAAATTCACTTTACTTTGTTAGTTAAGTTGTGCTAGTTAAGATTCTAGTAACGTTAGCTGTTGTAATTGTTTGATTTATTTTGTGATTTTATTTCAAAAATAGTCAATCGGGGCAGGAAAGCGGGAAGGGAACTTACTTAGCAGTGAAACAAACTAGCTGTCAATGAAACCTGTTGCTAACGCTAGGCGACAGGGACTTCGGGGAATGAAGGCGTCTGATTGGTCCGTTATTTATGTTCATATCATGATTTAGGAACAAAATAACTAAATGAAAAATTCAGGATTATGTGTCGCGAGTTCATATGAACATTTTAAAACCAAAATGATGAGGCCACAGCAGCAGGTCCAGAAAGAGGAGCAATAACATCCCAATGTAAATCAATGGGAAAAAGGGAGAGAAGGAGCCGGAAGAGCCTCCTGGAGCACTTCCTGTTTGGCACGCGGCGGCTAACGCTTTAGCTATGTCCACTCATATATACAGTTTATGGTTTTTCTGTATTTTAGCTAAAAGAAACAGACAATACATTGACCTCTTACTGTTGGTGTGTATCAAATTGGTCAAAAATAGGGACAAGTGGGATATTTCTTCTATTAAACTGGGACAAATCAGTGGTTTTGGAGAAATCTGGTCACCCTATACTCAATACTTCTACTCAGTATTATTGTGAAGTAACAGTACAATTTCTGGCTTCTCTACTCACCTCTGATCTTTACATAACCGTAATCTCTGTATCTTTGTTCCTGTGTGTAAAAGTGGGCTATTCCACATGCCACTGGTGCCACGTGATGGAGCGAGAGTCCTTCGAAGATGAAGAAATCGGTCAAATTCTGAGCGACAACTTTGTGTGCATCAAAGTGGACAGAGAAGAGCGCCCCGATGTGGACAAGGTCTACATGACGTTTGTGCAGGTATTTTAAAGGTGCATTGTGTAACGTTTCTGGTGGAGGATGGTTTTATAGCTCCAACAAAACAGTTCGGACCTGTAACTTGTTCTGGTTTGGTCTCCATGTAGATAAAAAGCTTTAATATCATACTGGGTTTGATTTTGTTGACTAAAATATGCCATATTTTTGTTGCTTAAAGCTAAATAAAAGTAATAATGACAAATTAAACTGGAAAAGTAGGTCTTTTTATCAGCTAAAAGTACAGATTTTAATAATAATGACATAATTTAATGAAAGGAACGGCTTGAGACTAGCGCCAAGTTTGTCTTTTCAGTTAATAAAGGGTGATATCAGATGATTTTTGTTTCGATCTGATACCAAGTAATACCATGATGAGTATTGCAGTATCGATCAGGTACTGATTGTTCTGCCCTCGCTATATGTGCTTAACACAACTATACAAACGGCTATAATCCTTCTTGACATTAAGACTCTGAAGACGTTATCTCTTTGTCTGCAAGTTTATTGCCGTGGCAAGAAAAGGGGAAACTGAAGCCTTTAACACATACCCAATAAGCTTGGAAAATAAATACGGCATGTCAGTCACAAATTGGCTTTATATTGTTATGACATTTTAGCTTTTTGTAATAGTCATCTTTAAATGAAATGCACTGAATTGACAAAATCATACATGCAATGCCACATTTAAAATCCCTTTCATATGAACTAAAATGGCTACAGAGCAGTTTACATGGTAACACTTGGTAATAGCAATGCAGCAACATCAATTTGTAGCTTCCTTCTAACTTAATATTCTATGTTTTTCCATAAAATAATGATGTGCTAATGACGATATTGTAACAAACAATCAGAATGACCAAAGGCATAAGACGTGTGCAGATGTGTCTGGATTAACTTGGGTGAAAACAACACTTCTCACAGCCAGGATTTGACTGAATTTCCTCATTTTAGTGCCACATGACCAATTAATAAAACTATTCACCTTCATAGCCTCATAGGACCTGGCATCCACACACAGCTCTGGGAAAAAAAATAAGAGACCAGTGCATTTTTTTTGTTCTGAAATCAGCGTCTCTACATGTGTTTGAGCCGTTTCATTCCAGCGTCTGTTGAATTCAACACAAACACACCTCATTCTGCTTCATGAGGCTCTGATGTGTTAACCTGAACCCAACCTGATTTAAGGAGGAAAAGGAGAAAAACCACTGTGTTCAGCATCATTATTATTATTCCACCAAATATTAATTTCTGAACTCTTCCTAAGTTCAAACATTAGTATTGTGTTGTTTTAAAAATGAAGATGATCTTGTTTTCTTCACATTATTTGAGCTCTGAAAACATTTAATCTTTTTTTTGTTATTTTCACCATTTGTCATTTTCTGCAAGTAAATGCTCTAAATGACAATAATTATATTTGGAATTTGGGAGAAATGTTGTCAGTAGTTTAGAGAATGAAACAAAAATGTTCATTTTACTCAAACACAAACCTATAAGTAGTAAAATCAGAGAAACGGATCATTTTGCAGTCGTCTCTTATTTTTTTCTAAAGCTGTATGTCCAACACATTTTGGCTTGTTCAGGTACTTAATAAATAGTTTTTTGCAAATCATTATTCTATTGTGACTTCATTGTGTTCCATCAAAATGATTAAAACATAAAATTAACGTTTTATATATCGTATATGGACTCACTTTTCTCAGAAACCGCATCATGTAAAAATATAACTTTTTGTTTTTGCTCTCATCAGGTCCCAATCAGCCCAAATAACAAAGAGAAATCAATAAAGCCATGCAAGAGGTCAGGTTCTAGGAGGTTTTAAAGGGGCCACAACACAAGATGCATGAATATATATATAAGAACTAGTAATTAGCGCCCTCAGCTGGACAGAAGTAGAACAGCAACCGATACTAATCACTTCTGTATTAAAATGTACTGAAACTCCTTCACCTTGGCGTGATAATCTTCACCCCAGTTTAAATTATTTTAGTTTGAAATATATGTACAGATTAACTAAAATGAACTAAACTAAATCAACAAAAATGTAAAGCATAGATCAGGGGTCATCAAACTCCTCCCCTCTGCCCCCCCCACTTGAACTGACCCTATGAGCCAATCCTCAAAAGTCATGGCCCATTTTTTGCTTTCTGACAAATAACAACATGTCTGCATCTTGTATTTTGTTGATCTTTTCAATAAAAAATTATATTTATGTGAAGTATTTGTATTGAAATAATTCTATGACGTATTTACATGTATTGACACAAAATTTTCGTGACCTGACAAGCTCGAGATCAGTCAACGCATGTGAAATAAATAAATGGAATATCTGTGGTATTTCAAATTAAAACAAAGTGTGAACTACTACTACTTTTGCAAACCACTAGTAACGATAAACAAATATGTGCCAGGAATTACTTATGTTACTACTTAAAACTTATGTTAATCCAATTTTCCTTTTACAGAAAAGAGCTGTAAGAATAATCAGCGGAGGTGGATACAGAGACTCAACAAACCCAATATTTATACAATTAAAGATACTAAAATTTAATGAATTGGTAGAACTACATATTTAAAAAAAATTATGTATAAAGCAAATCAGTAGATCTTTTGCCCACCAATCTCCAAAGAAAATTTACAGAGAGAGAAAGTCATTATAACTTGAAAGGAATTAAAATCTTTAAAAAACCCCGGTTCAGAACGACAACAATGGAAAAGTGTGTTTCAGTCGAAGGTGTGAGCTTATGGAACAGGCTAAATGAAAAAATCAAAGCTTCAGAATCTATTCAAGTGTTTAAAAGAAAAGTCAAACATGATCTGTTAAAAAAGTATGAAATATGAACTGTCCTTTTGTGTAAAATAACAAGAATTTAACATTGTGTATAAATGCAGTTGGAACTGTCGAAGTATCAGAAATGTTTTACTTTGTGTGAAAAGGGGGCAGATTTACAAGTTTATTCTTCTTTCTGCTCCTTTTCATTCACATGGATGTATGAAACATGATTATTTTGTATTCAACTTTCATGAATGAAACAAAAAAAATAGTAAAAATAGTAATTATGTGATATTGATACAGTATTGTGGACGGCTGTGGCAGGTTAGTCATTTCTACTACACAACGAGGTTCATTTTGGTCATACAGTTCATCAACTTCAGGAGCGATAATGTGGCCCCCAGAGAAAAAAGTTTGGTGAGATTTTAAAAAAGCAGGAGAAATGGTCATCAGTACTTTTGGATCCCTTAGTAAGTACTGATGTATTGATATTATTCTTTGCGTAAAGCAGGGGTGTCAAACTCATTTTGGTCCAACTTTGACTCCAAAGGGGCCGGATCAGAAAACTCATGACATATATACCCCAAAAATAGCAATAAGTCCAAATATTTGTGCAGAGAAACACAAATCTATTACAGAAATCTTTTTTATTTGATTTTATTTTACAAAATATTATAACATGCTAGGTTAGGTAGCTCCTTTCACAGCAGCATCACTAACCTCTTGGCCCCTGGGTGAAAACAGATGTCTGTTTCTTCAGTCCCAACAATAATTATAATTCATTGGATAATTCATTTCTCTTCTGTCTTCTCAATGCTCTGTTCAAGTTGTTGTATTTTTCGCCGTGTCTTGTAGTACCGTTTAATATTATTTTCCTTGAGCGCCGTCACTTGTTGCAAACACACTGAGCACAGGTTTCCCATTCACCTCCATGGACAAATAAGAATTAGTCCATTTGTCTTAGAAAATCCTGCACGCAGCTCCACTTTTCTCATTTTGGACATTTTGCTGATGTCACGGTCACAGTCAAAACGATCGTCCTTTAATAGTGTTTGGAAAGAGGCGAGTCTTCATTTGTGCTGCTCTGGTGGAGGCGCCACACACAGAAGCACTGGAGATGCTGCTATGCTAAGCTGCGCAGAAAATTACCAGAAAAATCTGAAAATTGTAAATATTTTAATAGAAAATCAGCCGAGGGCCAGATTAAAGGTCTTGGAGGGCCGGATCTGGCCCCCGGGCCGCATGTTTGACACCTGTGGCGTAAAGTGTCGTGTTGTGAAATGAAACACTGCTCTGAGGTTGTGTGTATCCACCAGGCGACCAGCGGAGGAGGGGGGTGGCCTATGAGCGTGTGGCTGACTCCGGACCTCAAACCCTTCATCGGAGGGACCTATTTTCCACCCAGAGACCACGCCAGAAGACCCGGCCTCAAAACCGTCCTCCGCAGAATACTGGAGCAGGTACTGTCTTCTATTTCATTTATACTAAAATGAAATGGTAGAGTTTAGTACAGACATGGCAGACATTCTCGCTAGGACCTAAAACACTAAAAATATGTTCAACTCATCTGCCTCATTCATCATTTACTGTTGCCGTATCACAAATGAACTCACCCATTGTGATGTACTTGCTTCGCTCTCCAATTTTATTTTCTTACTCTGTGATAAATGTAGGATTCAGGAGCATAAATTAATATTGCGATTTGAAATGTCATAAATTATAAAACAGACAAAAGTGTAAGTCTTCTTTAAAGGTGCATTCTGTCGCTTTTCTGGTAGAGGCTCCGTCAAAAGCTTTTCTCCATGGAGATGTTATTGCTTTGTTACAGGGTTCCTACAGTGTCTTAAAGAGTCTTAAATAAAAGCATTAAATTTTTATATCGGGGTCTTAAAATTTGTGCAGAACGTAACTTCTCCATATCACATTTCTCCTCCGAAGTTTTATTTGTCAACCGCCATTATTTGGTTAAATAACTTCGCCTAAATAAAGAGCGTCTGAAGCAATAATTGAGAATGCGACGCAGCCTCAGGTCCGACTACTCTGAACGCCTCACTGAAGATCTCGCGCTACAGAACCACAAGAAACAAGCTGAGCTGAAGAGTAAAATCAAAGACAACAGAACACAAAGTTTGATTAAAGCCGTTATGTTGTTTTTTAATGTTAGTTTACGTTACCGAGCGACACATTTCATGCTGGAGCTATGGGGAAGCATCTCTACTCCTTCATATTCCTTTGTTTGAGAAATAAACGAACACAAATTCAAGAATTTTGTTTTTCTTTGGTGGTAAGTTTATGAAATAGGTATTACATTGTTATGTAAATGGTCTTAAAAAGGTCTTAAGGCCGCCACACACTACAGGAGAATTTGCCAGATTTTGGCTGTGATTTCTTCTTCCCGAGTTCAGGGAGATGTGACCCGACTTTTTGTCTCCGTGTCCGATTTTGAAGCCGCTGCTCCTCATGTGTGGAGTCAGTGTCAGATCAGAACCACCAAACATCAACAACGCGACGGAAAAAGACGATAAAACAGAGTCAGGGGCAGAGGAGCGACGGACACAGAGACGCAACAAACAAACTCGGGATATAGTGAGAATAAAGACTTTATTATTACTCACCTAATGTAAAGTGGAACATTTGAAGAGCAGCGTCTCATCCACATTATCCATAGAAAGTGTCCTCTACAAATAATGACATCCAGTCCACAAAACCTCACTGTGAATCCATTTTGAAGCAGTTGTTCCTCATGTGTGTTTGTTTACGTCCACAGAGCATAAAGCTGCAGATCAGTGACAGTGACTCTACTTCCTCTGGACTTTATCTCCAATCTTTTCTGCTTTAAAATCCTGTATCTGAAGTACTGCTCCACATTTCACTCAGTCTCAGAGCGAGTGGTTTTACTGTAGACAGGAAACAGCTGACGCCACCGCGCTCACAGCTTTATATCCTGTGGTCCACACACAGATCCTGCTGCAGTGTTTGAGATCGGAGATTTTAAGTCTCATAAGTTTCTCTTCATGTCTGTGGTGTGTGCTTTTTTTGCATGTTTAAAAATGGTTTAAGACTGAAAAATCCCGTAGTGTGTAGCAGCCTTTAAAAAGACTTGAATTTAACTTGAAAAAACCTGTAGGAAACCTGTGTTATCTTCATAAAGACCAAAGCAGGTCAAGTTACAGGTCAGATCTGTGGAGAGCGACCCTGCTCACATTCAGAAGGCCTGTTTTTCTACAGATTTTGAGCTGTAAAACTACCTGTAATTGAATAAATGTAAAGTGGATCTGTTTAATGTCACACTGTGGAGCATTCCAGGCAGAGCAATGACATCTCTATAGAAACAAGCAGGTGTCAGACCCCAAGTCAAAAAGTTACACAATGCACCTTTCATACATGAAGCATATATATGGCAAGATATGAAATCAATACAAACCTAGAGCCATAATAAAGCTCTTTACTAGTAGTAAAGCTGTTCCTGTACCTGGTGCCCCCTAGTGGCAGAGTAACCGCACTGCTCTGGAGTCCAGTGGAGAGAGGATCCTGTCCGCTCTGAGGCAGGGCACAGCAGTGAGCGCACAGTCCGGGGCCAGTGTCCCTTCAGCTCCAGACGTAGCACGGAGCTGTTTCCAGCAGCTGGCCCAGTCCTACGAGGAGGAGTACGGAGGATTCAGAGACGCTCCCAAGTTCCCCAGTCCAGGTACAGCCCACTTTATTTATTTATTTTTTTGCTTTCTACCATGTTTTAACATTCCCGCATCGAAAATATGCCTGAAGAAGTTTTAGATTCTGCCCAGTGCTCAGGACACAAGCCTACATCAGCCACACTCCAACATAACTATTCATAACTATATAAAAGCCGGATACAAAACAATACACAGGACGCCATTATGTAGCTCCTTTTTCTCACTATTATTTTTCATGTATCACACCTCAGGACATTATGAGTTCAGGTCTTTTCTTTCAACTCGCCCCGTTCAGTCTTAAGACCTTTAGGACCCCTTTTGTGGAGCCCACCTTGTGTGAAATAATATGAGTGTTAAAAGTGGAAGAAACATTCTTGACATGATGTGAAATACAACAATATAAACTTACAAGGGTTTATGCAGTTATGTTTACAATTGTTTACAATGTAGCAAACAATCAGAAATGCACTCGCAAAGACAAAATCTCTCCACAAACTGTGGGTGCAAAACTGATTGTGACACATGGGCACAGAATTACAGCTTCATATGTGCATAGAAGACTTCCCCAATTTGTCTGCTTCAAATGAAGCCCAAGATGAGCTCTGCATCTCCATTGGGTCACCTACTGTAACAGAAGTAATGTACCACACCCACAAACTGATGGAGAGAGTTCTCAGTCATTGGCCATAGAATGCATATGGGACCACTCCATGAGAAAACGACAGATCAACTTAACTTTAATGGAGTTTATTCAAACTTGCCTCAATTCATGTTTATATATGACATATAATGAAGTGAAATTTGAGTCTTGTATCTTCAAAAGTTTGAGTTTGGGGGAGTTTAAAAGGGGGTGCGATCAAAATCAGACCTAGCAGAAAGTAACTTTCCTTAGCCATATACTTTGAACTGTTTGTGGCAGATTATTATATTTTAATCAAACGTTTGTACTATTTATATAGTGTCAACTTTTTAGATAATATGTTATACATAAGTTAAAGTTGTCAGTTAAAGCAACATCAGTGTAATTGTGAGACGTGATCATTGACATCATTCTATTACCGTTCAATGACTTGTTATTTACTGAAGCATAATCTTGTAATAGTAATAGTGAAATGTGCACTCATTTCTATCTATTTTAATTTAATGTGATCCTGTCTCAGGTGTAAACTGTGGTCTGAAGTACAGTGTTTTCAGAACACTTAAAGAGTCTCAAACAAGTTGTTTTACTCTAGAAAGGAAACAACTGACGCTATTTGCACTCACAACTGTTTAGCCTGTGCTACGCAGCCATATCCCACTGCAGTCTTTGCTATATGAGATTTAAAATCTCATAACATTCTCCTTGTGTCTTTGGTGTGCGATTTTGTTGTTTAAGACTGAAAAATCCTGTACCGTGTGGCAGTCTTTAGATAATATTTTGTATATAATCATCAACTGTGCAGGTTAAGGTCAGTTTTTATCCTGAAATCTGCCAGTTTCCCATGGAATTGCTCCATATTCAGCCGATGGCCAAATGACTGAGAATTCTATCCATTGGTTTGGGGGTGTGGAACAATATTTCTGTTACAGCAGGTGATCCTCTGGAGACACAGAGCTCACCTTGGGCTGAATTTGAAGATGACAAATTGGGGGTTTTCTATTTACATATGAAGATGTAATCCCATGTCGATGTCCCACAATCAGTTTGTGAAGAGACTTGTCTGTGAGAATGCAGTTTTTTGATCTGCATAAACCCTTTTAAGGTTATATTGTTGTTTTCCACATCATGCTCTTTGTTTGACATTTCCTGCCTAAGTGAGATTGTATGTGACAATAGCAGCTCTTTTAACAGTCTCATATCATTTTGCACAAGGTTGGCCTCACAGAAGGGGTTTTAGGTCCCGAGACTGAATGGGACTAAGCTGAAACAAAAGATCTGACCTCATTATGGCCCGAGGAGTGACGCATAAAAAATAATAGTGAGAAGAACATATCAAAACGGTGTCGGAGGTGTTGGTCTTGCTCCTGGACTGTCGCAGTTGACCTGAAGACTTGTTTTGTGCAGTAAACCTGATGTTCCTGATGACGTTCTGGTGTGAGAACCGCTCCAGCTCTGAGGGGGCGGAGGCTCTGCAGATGGCCCTCCACACACTGAGGATGATGGCACTGGGGGGCATCCACGACCACATAGCACAGGTGAGGAGGGAGCACATGTGGAGGTCACGTCTTCACACTTCTCCCGGTTCGAGCCCAGTTTGATGCGGACTTGGGCTGTGTCCGAATGTCCGCACTATTCCCTCCTTAGGGCTTAGGCCATTTTTAGTAGGGATGGTACAGGATCTCACGAGACAAAATTGTGCACATGAGAGAAAACTTATCTTGTGAGATTTTTTTCCCCCACGTGCTTACAGTTGTTTAAGTTTAGTTTATTTGAAAGGGGACAATGTAATTTCGTAAAACACACGATTACACATGTTTAAAAAAGCCAGAATTAGCCAACAGGCTCATTTTCATCTATAGTCCCCTGGCCATGATATAAAAAGGCAATAAAATACATCTATACAAGAAGAAAGAAGAAAAAAGAAAAACATGTTTAGACACTAATGTAACAAATAACATCTACAATTAAGAAAGAAGAAGACGTCATAACATAACATTTGATCACAACATCAAAACAGGCTTATCTTTTAGTGTTGGCAGCTGTAGGTGTTGATAATTCACATTTTCATTTTTTTTGTTAAGGCCTTGTATGTTGTGAGTAGGGATGGACATGATTAGTCGATTAATTGATCATTGATTATTCAGAATTTCGTCGATCACGTTCATTTTTTATCGCCAAACCGAATGCAGATTGCTGTGCGTAATGTAGCGTAAATAGTCGAGGCTGCGTCTCACAGCACAAACACTGGAGCTGTGGCCCCACAGTCCCACGTCTCGGCTCTGGCTCCTTGGAGATCATTATATCCCTCAGAGTGCGTTTATCTGCACATCAGTATCCCAAGTATGATCTTTTTTCTTTTTGTTTTGTTTTGTTTACACAGTATCTCCAACACGACATACGCACAGAACCGACTCACCAGCCTCATCACATCCTCTGTCACAGAAAGAACACTCATATTCCACTGAGTCGTGTCCTTTAGTCCGACAGAAGCTGAACACATCAGCCACCAGGTTTTAAATTTTGTGACGGAAACAAATGTGCCAAAGTCGCATTAAACACATTCTGATCTCACACGGGCTGATGTGGCTCTGTAGTAGTGATGTTTATATGTTGTAAAGTTGAATTTATATATGCAGATTAGTAATAGTAAAAATAGTGAGGATAATTTTAATATAAAATGTTATGATTAATCGAAAATCAATTGTTAATGATCCCAACGATCGATCAAGACAATTTAATCGAATGTCCATCCCTAGTAGTGAGCAGTTGAACCTCCTCAGGTAAGAGCTCCAGGCACTAGAGCTCCTCACTGACCAGGACGAGTGACTGAACGTGCTCCTGCAGAGGAATCAAACATCACCTCTGACAGAGCCTCAGTGACGCTCAGAGCTGTTTCTGTGGCTCATGAAGCTGCCTGAGGATCTGGAGCCAAATGATGCACGACTTTAGAAATCAAATTTAAATCTGCAAATGTGTGAAGACTGTCCCAGTTTGTATTTATTTGTTATACTACAAATTGGACAAAAAGGGTGTTGGTAAGTTACATCTCTTGCAGTTCCAATAAGCGGTACTAGAATGGAAACAAAACTATGACATCAACTAAATGAAAAATTTGTGAGGCCAAAACTGGAAACTGAATTCTGAAATATATTTCTTAGGAATTATGTTAAAATCTCGTCTTGTGTCATTCTTGTGGACTCAATCTCGTATCTTATCTCACCTTTAGAAATTGGTTCTCATCTCGTCTCTATTTTTTGTGGTGTTTGAATGTCCAGTTGGTGCAAAATTTCCCACAATGCACCTTGAAAAGTAGTGGGCATCTGTGTCAATATAGACCACAATGCATTGGGAGAGTCAGAGAAACAATAATGGACAGTGACACATCTTAGAATAGTGATAGAAACAAAATGTATGGCACTGTTGATCCTGATTATAAATAAAACACTTGTTTCCATGGATACGTCATTGCTCTGCCTGGAATGTTTTGCAGTATGACTTTAAACTGATCTACTTTACATTTATTCAGTTATAAGTGGTTTTATAGCTCAGATCTGACCTGTAACGTGGCCTGATTTGGTCTCATGAAGATAGAAAGGTCCACTGTGAAACATTCCGCTAACATGTCCACAGAGAAAAGCATTTGACCCTACATCAGAAATGTTACACAACACCCCTTTAAATAAACTGTGACGGTGTAAAGGTGCTAGTGTTACCTTAGCTCGAGCTGTTAAAAGATCCATCATTTCCACCTTCCAGACAAAAATCAATCATCCAGTCCGTTTACATGAGATCCGGTTGAGTATCAGTAAACCACTTGTGTGTTGGTCCAATTTAATGATTATTCATTTATTACTTATTTATTATTTGTCTGAATCTCTCTGTATATGAATGAATTATATATACCGTATTTTTTGTCATGGGTTGGCTTATACCAGTGCTTCTCAAATAGTGGGGCCCAGTGGGGCTCAGTGTGCTGCCAGGGGGGGGCGTGTGTGACCCTGGGGAACATGCTTTTTTTGCCGTACTAGAATAAAGTGTAATTGCAGATCCACTACAGTAGTTGGCAGTGGCGCTCTCATTGTCAGAGTGTGCGCAGGGAGTATTAGCTCTATGGTGTAGGGTTTATTTTGCATCGAGCAGGCGATATGAAGTGAGTAAACGAACCTGAAGACAACATGAAGAAATTTTTTACAGAGATGAAAAGAAAGGCGGAGAGAGATGAAGATAATGAGACAAAAGAAAGTCACCCGAAAGCTAAGACGAGGAAATATGACGAAGCATATGTAGCGCTTGGCTTCACTGTGATTACAGTGGGAGACAAGGAAAGACCGGTGTGTTTTCTGTCTAAAAATGCTGGCAGCGGACAGCATGAAGCCAAATAAATTAAGGCGCCACTTGAAGACATTACATCCCAATCACGCTGATAAGCCGCTAGAGTTTTTTCAGCGAAAACATGCCGAATATTGCCAACAAACATCCCGCTTTGTGAAAGCTACTTCAGTAAACCAGCGAGCACTGTTAGCATCGTATAAGGTGGCATACCAAATTTCTTTCTTTTTTCTTTTCTTTAATGTTAACAAGGATACAATGTTATGCAGAGGTGTACCAATTTTATAGACAAATGCTATTATTTATAGCAAATTGTTTTCTTTTTGCTAGGGGGGGCGTAACAGAAAATAATTGAGAAGCACTGGCTTATACTCAGGTGCAACTTATACATAAACTATTTCAGTTCATCTAAACGTAAATTTAAACATGGGCAAGGTACAAACCCGAGACACACAGACAGAATATATTAAAAGTCCTTTATTGCGTCGAAGGAGCCAACACGTTTCCACCAGCAAGATCTAATTTCACATGTTGGTGATTTTCACACTGACAGCCACAGGACGGCGCTCTAGGCTTGTGTACCAGCATCTGCTAGCCTATCATGCTCTTCCTCCTGCACCACTGTCACTTCTTTCACCAACTGCAGTACCTCGGACCTATTTTCTCAGTTAAATCCAGATGGCAACTTTTTTTTGACCAGTGAATAATCCACTGAATCTTGTCCTTTAGTGCGACAGAAGTTCACTGCATCAGTTCACAAACTGTTTTTTTCACTATCTGCAAATGAGCCATGCAGCTTTAAGTTTTGTTTCTGTAAAACTTAAACCAATGTGCGCAAACACATTATTACTTACGATATATACTGAGCGGAGAACTGGAAACGTCTGCAGAGCGGTGGTAGCGAGGACTAATTGAGTAGCCAAAAGAAAGACTGGAGTGAGAGAGAAAGTTGTGTTTGACTGGTGAAAAGTGGAGGAAACTCGAACTGTAATGAAGAAAACAAAAGCTCATCACAGCTAAAAGCTGGATTTAGCTGGAGTTGTTGGAGTTACTCAGAAGTGACACCAAGGATGAAGAATTCAGTGGATTTAGTGATTTGGAGTGAGATGGAGAGTTCTGTAAACTTGTTCTGTTGTTTCTGCTCTAGTTTTCTGAATAACTGTTCATATGTGACGTGAACACACCAGACACATGTTCAGCCTGTTCTTCTCTGTTCTGTTATTACTATAACTCGACTTTCAAGATGAAATGTCAGTTCTTGGTCTCGGTTCTTGGTCTCAGTTCTTGGATTTTATAAAATAAATTTCCCCAAAACTTATAGTCCGGTGCGACTTATATATGTTTTTTCTTATGCATTTTTTGGCTGGTGCGACTTATACTATATGAGGGTTTGCTATGTAGATGCAGAAAACCCTTTCATGTTTTTATTATTATTATTATTATTATGATTATTATATATACTCATGTTTGCAAAATGATGTATACTACTTACAGTCATGAGTAACCCCTAGTTTTGATAAGGAGCCTCGTTTAGTCCACTTGTCTTCTGATTGGGGTGTTTTGTGTTGTCAGGGTTTCCATCGTTACTCCACAGACTCGTCCTGGCACGTTCCTCACTTCGAGAAGATGCTGTACGACCAGGCCCAGTTAGCTGTGGCCTACATCACCGCGTCTCAGGTCTGTCACTCCTCTCTACCTCCTCTTTATTCAGTCCGCAAAAAAACAGAAACATTTGACTCGTTCTTTCCCAGTGTGGCCATTTTTTAGGTTTCAAACTTTATCACTCTGGGGAATTTCATAACTGTTACCTAGCAACTGTGATGTAGATGAGACCAAAACTCCCCTAATGTGCACAGAGATTATTATTTCACAAATACAATGATAAGAAAACGCATTTATTTGGTTGAAATCCTGTTTAAAGTATCAGAAAAATGTGTTTTGTAAGTATAAATTGCAATGTTTTTGGACAAAATTCTCCCTTCAACATATTTTTTTTCAACTTATCTTCACAAACTCCTTCTTGATTGGTGTAAAACTATAATTTATATTTAGAACAGGTATTATAGCACCGCATTAAGTAGAAATGAGACCAAATTAAAGAATGATCAACAACTGTCATACGCACTTTAAGAGTCATTTCAGTTCATTTGAAAAGTCTCACTTTTGAATAAACTGATGAAACAGGAGAAACTTTACATTTTAGATGTTACTCAATAAAGATGTGTTCTATTTATATACTGTTACATATAACAGCTACTTTTTGCCTATACTGTACTTACTCTAGGAACATTTCAGATAAATATTGGATACTAAGAAGCAACATTTTGATCATCTCTGTTAAACAACAGAATGGGATAAGCTAGAACGTAGTAGTTTATGATAACATTGACCCTGTTATGAGTGTGCAATGGCTCCCATAGATCAGAAATCGCAATGGGACTTTTCTGGATAAATAAATAAATAAATACATTGAATAAATATAATAAACATTAATAAAATTCTATCAGTTAAATAACCAGTAACAACGACTAATCTATTATCTAACTAATCTACAAAACACTTCATTTGTTCCTAATTTGTTAACTTATTTAATCAAAGAATGGTTTTCACTTTTAGTAAACCTTAATCAGCCGACCCGGCCATTGTCCATTACCTAAATTATCTTGCTAACAAGGAGATACAATGTTAAAGATGCACTGTGTAACTTTTCAGTTGAGGGTCTGTCACCTGCTTGTTTATGTGGTTATATAATTGCTCTGACTGGAATGTTCCACAGTATGACATTAAACAGCTTTACCTTACGCTCATTAAATGAAGCCGGGCGAACACTGTGCGATATTTTCAATGGTTTCACTCAGCTCCAGCTCAAACTGTACGACCAAATCTCAAGATTCTCCCCATTCATGTTCTCACACTATACGAACGACTTCAACAGTCATCAGTTATCTTCCTCCTGTTCCTTTTGTTCATGCAGCAAAGGAAAGTAATGGCTGGAATATGTACTTATGCTAATTGACAAGGTTTTTTTTGTTATTATTGTTATTCTCTTTCAGTTGATGCATGAGCAATACATAAATGAATAAATAAATGAAATCCTCATGAGAGGCGACTGGATTTCAAACAGGTTTGATATTCCTGTGACCTATGATTGCCGATCGGGAGCTGGTCGGGAGGTATTCATCAGCTCTCGTTACCCCATGTTTACTACACAAAACACGACACACGATTAAGCCAAAACTCGGCCCGATCCCGACAACAGTTGCATGAGTGAAAAAACAGCTCAGAAAGGGCCAGAAATCGCACAGTGTACGCCCGGCTTAACAGGTGGTTTTATAGCTCAGAAATACCTAGAAAAACAAACATTCTGTCTGTGAGCGGGGTCGCCTTTCCATAGATCTGACCTGTAACTTGGTCTGGTTTGGTTTCCATGAAGATATTATGGTTTAATTTCATACTGTGAAACATTCCAGACAAAGTGATAACATTTGATGGACACAAAACAAAAGCATTTCATGGACCTTCCACCAGAAAAGTTACAGAATGCACCTTTAGCAAGATGTCCAAATGTGCAAATGTCCTGGTACAATGACACAAAACAGAATATTAAATTATATATATATATATGCAAGTACAAAACTGATCTGACAACCATTGAAATGACTGTCTAGTGTTCAACTTTTAGAGTGCCTGAAGCCTCAAATATCTTGGTCAAAGTACACATATATACTGTAACAACGGATGCAGTATATATATGACGTCTATAGGAGATGACTAAACACGCACCTCCATTCCAAACCCCCACTCACTTCATTTAGACCTCCTTTTCCTCATGGACGCCTGCTGAGCTGACCTGTTTTTTGGGAGTGGACAGCGCATACGTAACACGAGTTAATGAGGCCTTCCCCACATGTGCACACAGGGTTTAATTATCCAGCGGAGCCAGCTCAGCAGCCCCATCCCCACACTGTAGTTCATACTGTAGAGTGTGAGCAGGTGTCTCTGTGCTCCCCCAGGTTTCAGGAGAGCCCTTCTTCGCACGTGTGGCCCGGGACATACTGCAGTACGTCTCCAGGGACCTGAGTGATAAGGTAACACGCTCATATGAGTGTATTTATCCATACAAAATATAGATAAATACAATCTAATTAAGTCAGGAATTTAAACTTATTTAATCATAAGGATAAGTAGTGACCTGAAATATAGTAAATAATGGAAATCTAGGTAATCTTTAGAAGAAAGACAATTCATAATTTATAGGAAAAAAAGATGATAATTTCTAAATAATAATGACAATTATTATTATCATCATCATTACCTGAGGCGCTGTTCTGTCTGACCCGTTGTTACTAAGTTAGATTTTAATCAGATTTTAGTTTTAACACTATCTCATCATAAAGAACTAACTACAGAAACTACAGGAACTGCAGCAGGTGAGGTGCTGATTTTGTGCTGTTAAAGTCCCTCTTGGATAACATTACGGTGACAGCGAACAATAGACAACTTTTGATCACAGGCTCCTGAATGAGTTGTTTAAATCCATTTAGTATTTCATCTAAAAGCTTAGCAGCAGCAGGTGACCAGATTTTCAAAATCAGAAACTGGGACACCCCCGGGTTGGTGGTGGTTGGTAAAAATAAATTGTGAAACAAGTGCGTAATTAAAGAAAATTGTAACACACTTGGCCCTTTTGTGATGTATTCACGATAACGAGTGTGCTTGAGGAGGTTTGTAACCCTCATAATAAAAAAGAAGCACTTGCGGAGATCCAGTATTTTTCCAGTATTTATTTAAGCAATTATTAATTTGATATATTTATGAATGTATTTATTTATTTATTATGAAAATGGACTTTTTCTTAATTCTTAAATTTGGGCCAAATGTACACGAGGTCATCCTGGTCTCCGGGCCCCTCCTCCTGCAATCAGGTTTATCTGGGCCCCTGCAGAGGTAGGGTGGGGTAAGCAGTGATGAGGAACAGTCTTTTGTCTAATGTAGGGCCAGTGTGGCCCTCTGCCACACAAAACACTAGGACGCAAATTTTAAAAGGCATTTCTGACACGTTTCCATGTAAATGAGCCCAAAACTCCAGTAAAAGCTCAAATATTCCTTTATTGTATCATGATTCATGAACACGGTCAGAAGACTGTTCCTCATCCATTTGCAACACCAGGTATTACTAATAAGAGTCTTAAATAGGCAGCAGCCCATACATCACAGACATAGTGCCACACAGTGGCCGGGGGTGCATTTTGGCTGCTACAGTGTGAGTATAGTCATATTTTCTTTGTATTTTCCATACTTTTACCTAAACAAAAACCTAAAACAAAAAAAACTAGACAATGTTTGCCTCTCTTTACTCTTGGCAGGTATCAGATTGGTCACAAACAGGAACATTTCTTGTATAAAATGGACAAATCACTGGTTTTGGATAAATCTGCTGGGGCAAGGGACACAGGGCCTAACAGTGGGATTGTCCTGGGTAAATAGGGACCTCTGGTCAGCCTAACCAGCAGTGTTTCAATTACAGGCAACAGTTCACACCTTAGGATAGTGCAGTGGTTTACAGAACAGAACAGAACAGAACAGAACTGAAGAAGCTACTCTGCTGAATGCCAAAACATATTCAGTCTTAAAACCTTTGCCCAGTTGACAGATTTCAATTTTCTTTTGCAGTACTCGTATAAAAGAAAAACAAGTTGAAGCATTAAACGAATCAGCAACAAAAACACATATACATTCAGCACATTTCTCCTCTGGTGGGGAAACCTTGATTAATCTCCAGTGAAGTGATTGAGTCTAATACAGGCCCACATGCTCTGGAGCCCTTTAGAGACCAGAATCCAGTTTCTAGGGGGCTCGGCTGGTGCGCTTCTGCAGGACTCTTGAGCCCTCCATGATGTAGTGCCTCCTCAGGCCCTGCACTTGCTCATCTCACCCCACGCGACCCCGTTTCCTCCTCTGACGGATGGGCCCAGTGCGTAAAACAGCACTCATCATTACAGACACGCTCGGAGTCATTATATAATCTAGGACAAGGCGTGTTACGCAATTACCGTGATTGTGAATTAATAGAGCAAAGGAATTAACTGGGTGTCAGAATGAATAGAACTGACCGATAAATCTATTAGGTCAATTATAAAAAGATTTAAGTGGGTTTTTAGTTGATTTTGATATATTAATTTAATGTATGTTCATAAAATCACAATGAATTTCTAGTTTAGGAGAAAATGCTGTATTAAGCTCTTGTTATTAACCCCCTTTTTTTAAATTTCACCCAGTTATTAAATTGTTTGTCTCTATGGAGATGTTTTTGCTTTCTGTGCTATTAAATTACTTTAATGGACTGGATTTCCCCTTTAAAAATGAAAAAAAGAGAACAAATCCTTTCAAGTAATATGCACATTTAAGCGTTCGTTTCACCGCACTAATTACCTCCACTACAATGCCGACTTGCTAATTATAGCTGCTTTAAAACTAGGCTGTTGTTTTTAGCCTTCACATGTTCACGCAGCAGTGGTGTTTTGTTAGTAAAGAAATATGACAAGGTAACAAAATGTGGAGTGTTAGAATGGACTCTCACAGAATCAATTTGAACATTTCTCAGGGTTTATATGAGTCTCTTTTAGAGTTAATTTAACATTTTTGGAAATGTTCATTATGTAACACTGGACCAAAGTTCCTGTTTAACCCTGAAATCAAGAGTTATATTCACGTTTGGAGAGTAAACGGAGAACACTTTGTAGGGTTATCCTGATTTAGCTGATTTAACACACAGAGATGCTTTTTTTTTACACTTTATTTGAGTTATTTAGGATGAAATTATGTACAAAACTGGTTCAAACTGGTCTTCTCTGGTGGCAGTTTGAAGTGGTGGTGGGAGGTGCCAAATTAACACTAAGGGAAGTTGAATTAACTTTAACCATATGAACTCATTTAACTTTCAAATACTTAAAATATCACTTTTTGTGTTAAAACAACTCTGAAATATTTTACCTTGAGATTTTAACTCCAGTTTTTGCTGTCTAAACATGTTCAAATCAAATATAGCTTTGACTGATACCAATTCTAATGTCGATTTATTCTTAATGACAAAAACATTGGACATGATGAAGCATTTATAATATAAGATAATTATTCCTCACATGCCCGTTGGGTTGCCAGGTTCAGTGCTGAAATGTCCCTCTCTGATCTGAATGGTCACTGTAAACCCCAGAGCTTCCAGCCAATCCTGAATAAGCGCTAGTGCAGCTCTTTCGGCTCAGGGAGTGAATTCTGGAGGTTCTGAGCTTTCACATGAGGCCTGGTCTGTCCATAAAGTGAGAATGAAACAAACTTGGACGTCTCTCAATCTGCAGGTTAAAGCTCTGGCAACACAAGTTCAGCGGTTATGAGGGTTGTGCAAAAACACTGAGGTACTGAAATATCAACATACCGTATTGTTTAATTTGATTGTACAGTAACAGTGTCATGGGCTGCTGTATTGATATGTCGCCAAGAGTATTTTTTACTAAATTATTTTGTGTAAGAGCTACAGTTGTGCTGACATTTTCACTGGTTTGATGAGTAAAATGGGTGATTTTCACATTAAATTAGTGGATTTAGTCGACTTTTAGTATCACAGCCTTGATTTAGCCTTTGTTTTTCACTGAACTGCATCGAATTGATTTGAAATATATCAGAGTGAATTGAAAATGCACTGTATCAAAAAATTTATCGTATCGTGGCCTATGTATCGTGGTCTATGTATCGGTAACTTCTTAATGATGCCCAGCCTTAGTTTTCATGACCTTTTTCAAAACGATAAGCTACTGTGACATACATACAGCAAATAACTAAATAATGTTAGTAAGTAGTAGTAGCTTTGCCTAGAAAGCTGAGACAGGCTGTGGACTCTACCAGACAGTTACAGGTCAGATCTTTGGAGAGGTGACCCCACTCACAGTAAGAATGCATGTTTATTAAGGCATTTTCAGTTATAAAATTGCCTGTATTGAATAAATGCGAGCTTTTAGTTTAATAATCAAGTTTAATACCATACTGTGAAACTTTCCGTGCAATACATAACCATCTAAATTGAGTCTAGCAGGCAGCAGACAGACTCCTCACCCGAAAAGTTACATAACGCACCCTTAAATATGAATATAAATGTCGTTAAGTACTTTCCACAGCTGAATAATACACGCTGACCTTTTAAAATAACACTGCTCTGCTTGGACTAACTAAAGCGCTGTGATCTTCAGTCTGGGGGCTTCTACAGCGCAGAGGACGCAGACTCTGTCCCGGCGTCGGGGGGAGCGGAGAAGCGAGAGGGGGCCTTCTGCGTCTGGAGCGCCTCCGAGGTGCGGGAGCTGCTGTCCGAGGCGGTGGAGGGCGCTACCGGATCCGCGTCGCTGGCAGACATCTTCATGCACCACTACGGGGTCAAGGAGCTAGGGAACGTGGCCCCAGAGCAGGTAGGTCGTATTTCATCCTGTCACATGGGTCTCACACGGGTTCGTTGGGACGGGTGAAGCTAACTGGATGCGTTGCTCTGCCTGAATCTGTTTTTCATGTTAGACTTTAGTCTGAAATTTGTTGGAACACAGTCTGACCAGAAAGAACTGAGCTGGAGTTACAACAAGTGAGCTGATTTGTGCTGTCAAACAAGTCCCTCTCAATTAAAATTATCGAGTTAAAGTTTTTCTCCCCGTTTTATCGAAAATCAAACACCTAAACAGGACCATGAAAGCACGGACTGATCACAGGCTTCTGAAAATGTGCTGCTTAAATATGTTTTGTTTTTTTCTTTGAGTTTGAGTTTAAAGCATGAAACAAAACAATACACTTGGCAAACCTGATGTGATGTGTGGTAGTGTCATTCGCGGGATGCACGCTGATTGCGTTGTGATAGCGCTCTGAAGGGGGCACGGAAAGCAAAGTGAGGGGGACTCGGAGAATCAAAAAAACGAAACAGCGAATATACAGTGCTTAACAAATTTATTAGAGCACCTGTCATGAAAACAACTCCACAGTATATCAAAAACTTGTTTCAGGTGAACTATTTCATTGTTATTCATTAAGAAAATGGAAAAACAAAATAGTCCTTGTTTACAAATAATAACCAAAAATGTGAATATTTTGTGTGAGCACCATTAAGGCAGATAACAGCTGCATTCTTGCCGCTTTGTGTTTATGTCGTTTTGCAAGGTCTTTTTTGTTATTGAGTTCCAAATAGTTTTTTGCTGTTCCCTTGCTTTGGATGAGACTTCGGTGTCATTTTTGGAAAACATTAAAGTTGAACTCCGGCTCATTTGAAGCTAAAGTCCTTTTCTAAAGGTGGTGGAATTCTGTTAGAAGCCAAAAAACGGCACAGATCAGAGTTTCCTCAGCGGAGATCTCACTGTGGCAGTGAGTCTGTCAAGGCAACAAACTAGTGTAGTGATGGGGGCAAGTTCTTCACTTTGATGAAAAACGCCAATTTGCTTCACACTGAAGAAGCTTAACACCACTTTAACCCATCTTACAACAGCCACGAGTCTAACAAACAAAACGCTCTGCCTGGTTCACTCATTAGTGTCTGGAAACGTTAGAAAACAACTTTATAAGCAGACTTAGCATAATCTTGTTGATTTCCCACTGCACAGGCCAAAGCCCAAAAGACTCGATCACCAACTCCAACGGCGGCGAGAGGCTCGAGCCTCCAGAAGCAACAAGTGAGGATCGACTACTGACGGTGAAAAAGAAGAGAAACTGAAAGTTGTTGAAAGAAAATGTTTTGGGAATGTATTTTTTTTTTAGCATTTTCAAAATATATAATGCACTCGTAAATAAATGGGATTAGAAACGACATCGGTGATCGAGTTGGGCTTTGGCCTGTGCAGTGGGAAATCAACAAGATTATGCTAAATCTGCTTATAAAGTTGTTTTCTAACGTTTCCAGACACTAATGAGTGAACCAGGCAGAGCGTTTTGTTTGTTAGACTCGTGGCTGTTGTCAGATGGGTTAAAGTGGTGTTAAGCTTCTTCAGTGTGAAGCAAATTGGTGTTTTATGTGGAAGTTAAGAACTTGCCCCCATCACTACACTAGTTTGTTGCCTTGACAGACTCACTGCCACAGTGAGATCTCCACAGAGGAAACACTGATCTGTGCTGTTTTTTGGCTTCTGACAGAATTCCACCACCTCTAGTGATGGACTTTAGCTTCAAATGTGCTGGAGTTTCACTTTAAACTTGAAAATGTATGAATAGCTACAATAGTTCTATTTTAGCAGTAAATATATGGTTTTGATAAAAAAAGATCTTGGATATACTGGTGGATTAACCATCATAGAAACATAAAAAGAAATTTTAGTAAACACAAATACTGATGACGTGAGTCCACCCTCCTGTGGACTCACCACCCGCACAGGGGTTCATAGGGGTCAGGGGTGCGCAGAGGACTGGGCGACGAACTGCTGCCCCCATGACCCAGTTGGATAAAGCGAAAGAAGGTGGATGGATGGAGAAATACTGTTAAATTATGTATGGCAGCAGTGGCAAACTCCTTATACTGTTTGGTGGTCTAATAAATTTGTTAAGCACTGTAGTATTTTCAGAACAATAAAAGGTAACATGGTGATTTAAATATGTTATGTGTTAGCTGTTAATACCCCATAAAAGTATAACACCCCTCATTTAGAAATATCTCCAAATAATAAATGACATGATTGAAAAGCCATGCACTTTCTCAAATGAAGCCCCCAGCGATGTTCATTATTAGTTTGACGTGTTAAATGACCCATCCCGGTGTTTAAAGTTGTGTGAAGCGCCTCTCATTGCAAGGCTAATATGACAGCTGCTGCAGTCCCCCTCGTCCCCCCTCGTCCCCCCTCGTCCCCCCTGGCCTCATGTCTCTGTGCGGCGTCTCTCCAGGACCCCCACGGCGAGCTGCAGGGCCAGAACGTGCTGATCGTGCGCTACTCGCAGGAGCTGACGGCCGCCCACTTCGGCATCAGCGTCAAGAGACTCACCGAGCTGCTGACCGCGGCCCGAGCCAGGATGGCGGACGTGAGGAAGAGCAGGCCCCGCCCACACCTGGACACGAAGATGCTGGCCTCCTGGAACGGTAACGCACACATTTGGGGTTATTTTCAAAGAAGAGAGACTTGGCACATGCACTATGTCACTTTTCTGGTGGAGAGTCTGCCAGCTGCTTGTTTTGATGGACAATGGATCTTATTGCTGTTGTCTGGAATGTTTCACAGTATGGAAGTTATACCCCAAGATGACCAAACATACAGAATTAAAGAGGACACAGGAGGCAAAGGGGTTACATTACTTTGCTTAATTTTTAAAGGGATAGGTTTTTTTTTTTTTTTTACATGAATCTATACGTCCCCATCAGCAGTGTCGCACATCAACACTGACTTACCTCCCGACAGTGTCCAGTGAACCGAGTTCTTCCCCGGTTTTGGTGCTGATGAAAGTGTCTGACAAGTTGGCTGGAGTCACGAAAATAAAGCGTTTTTCTTCTCAAAACAATCCATCCATCTTCTTCCGCTTATCCGGGGCCGGGTCGCGGGGGCAGCAGTCTAAGCAGGGGCTCCCAAGCTTCCTTCTCCCCAGCCACTTCCTCCAGCTCCTCCGGACGGACCCCGAGGCGTTCCCAGGCCAGCCGAGAGACATAGTCCCTCCAGCGTGTCCTGGGTCTTCCCCGGGGCCTCCTACCGGTGGGACATGCCCGGAACACCTCCCGAGGGAGGCATCCAGGAGGCATCCGGACCAGATGCCCGAGCCACCTCAACTGCTCCTCTCGACGTGGAGGAGCAGTGACTCTACTCCGAGCTCCTCCTGTGTGACCGAGCTCCTCACCCTATCTCTAAGGGAGCGCCCGGCCACTCTGCGGAGGAAACTCATTTCGGCCGCTTGTATCCACGATCTTGTCCTTTCGGTCATTACCCAGAGCCCATGACCATAGGTGAGGGGAGGAACGTAGATTGACCGGTAAATCGAGAGCTTCGCCTTTCGGCTCAACTCCATCTTCACCACAACGGTCCGATACAGCGACTGCATCACTGCTGATGCTGCACCGATCCGCCTGTCAATCTCACTCTCCATCCTCCCCTCACTCGTGAACAAGACCCCGAGATACTTGAACGCAAAGACTCCCCACCCACCCGGAGAGGGCAATCCACCTTTTTCCGGTCGAGAACCATGGCCTCGGATTTGGAACAGCTGATTCTCATTCCAGCCGCTTCACACTCGGCTGCAAACCGCCCCAGTGCACGCTGCAGGTCCTGGTTCCATGAAGCCAACAGGACAACATCATCCGCAAAAAGCAGCGATGAAATCCTGTGGTTCCCAAACCGGACCCCCTCCGGCCCCTGGCTGCGCCTAGAAATTCTGTCCATAAATACAATGAACAGAACCAGTGACAAAGGACAGCCCTGGCGGAGTCCAACATGCACCGGGAACAAGTCTGACCTACTGCCGGCAATGCGAACACAGCTCCTGCTCCGGTCATACAGGGACCGGACAGCCCTTAGCAAAGGGCCCCGGACCCTATACTCCCGAAGCACCCCCCACAGGGCACCACGAGGGACACGGTCGAATGCCTTCTCCAAGTCCACAAAACACATGTGGACTGGTTGGGCAAACTCCCATGAACCCTCGAGCACCCGATGGAGGGTGTAGAGCTGGTCCAGTGTTCCACGACCAGGCCGAAAACCACACTGCTCCTCTTGAATCCGAGGTTCGACTATCGGCCGAACTCTCCTCTCCAGTACCCTGGCATAGACTTTACCGGGGAGGCTGAGGAGTGTGATTCCCCTATAGTTGGAACACACCCTCCGGTCCCCCTTCTTATACAGAGGGACCACCACCCCGGTCTGCCATTCCAGAGGTACTGTTCCCGACCGCCACGTGATGTTGTAGAGACGTGTCAGCCAAGACAGCCCCACAACACCCAGAGACTTAAGGTACTCAGGACGGATCTCATCCACCCCCGGAGCCTTGCCACCAAGGAGCTTTCCAACCACCCCAGTGACTTCGGCCAGGGTGATGGATGAGTCCGCCTCTGGCTCCCCAGCCTCGGCCTCCTCTTCGAAGGACGTGACGGTGGGATTGAGGAGATCCCCAAAGTATTCCTTCCACTGCTCGACAACATCCCCAGTCGAGGTCAGCAGCTCTCCCCCCGCACTCTAAACAGTGTTGGTGGAGCACCGCTTCCCCCTCCTGAGACGCTGGATGGTTTGCCAGAATTTCCTTGGGGCCGTCTGATAGTCCTCCTCCATGGCCTCCCCGAACTCCTCCCAGACCCGAGTTTTTGCCTCTGCAACCACCCGGGCTGCAGCACGCTTGGCCCGCCGGTACCCGTCAGCTGCCTCAGGAGTCCCTCGAGCCAGCAAGGCCCGGTAGGACTCCTTCTTCAGCTTGACGGCATCCCTTACTTCCGGTGTCCACCACCGAGTTCGGGGATTGCCGCCGCGGCAGGCACCGCAGACCTTACGGCCACAGCTACGAACGGCCGCATCGACAATGGAGGCCGAGAACGAAGCCCACTCGGGCTCCATGTACCCAGCTTCCCCCGGGATCTGGGAGAAGCTCTCCCGGAGGTGTGAGTTGAAGGCCGCACTGACAGAAGGTTCCGCCAGACGTTCCCAGCAGATACGCTTGGGCCTGCCAGGTCTTTCCGACTTCCTCCTCCGCAGGCGGACCCAACTCACCACCAGGTGGTGATCAGTTGACAGCTCTGCCCCTCTCTTCACCCGAGTGTCCAAGACACACGGCCGGAGGTCAGATGACACAACAACAAAGTCGATCATCGACCTCCGGCCTAGGGAGTCCTGGTGCCACGTGCACCGATGGACCCCCTTGTGCTCGAACATGGTGTTCGTTATGGACAAACTGTGACTAGCACAGAAGTCCAATAACAGAACACCGCTCGGGTTCAGATCAGGAAGGCCGTGCCTCCCAATCACCCCTTTCCAAGTGTCACTGTCATTGCCCACGTGGGCGTTGAAGTCCCCCAGTAGAACAACGGAGTCCCCGGTCGGTGCACTATCCAGTACCCCTCCCAGAGACTCCAAGAAGGCCGGGTACTCTGCACTGCTGTTCGTAGGCCGACACCACAGTGAGAGACCTGTCCCCGACCCGAAGGCGCAGGGACGCGACCCTCTCGTTCACCGGGGTGAACTCCAACACGCAGCGGCTGAGCTGTGGGGCGATGAGCAGGCCCACGCCAGCTCGCCGCCGCTCCCCGCGGCCAACGCCAGAGAAATGGAGAGTCCAACCCCTCTCAAGGAGTTGGGTTCCAGAGCCCAAGCTGTGCGTGGAGGTGAGGCCGACTATATCTAGCCGGTAACGCTCGACCTCCCGCACAAGCTCAGGCTCCTTCCCCCCCCAGCGAGGTGACATTCCATGTCCCCAGAGCTAGTCTCCATGTCCGGAGATCTGGTCGCCGAGGCCCCCGCCTTCGACTGCCGCCCAGATCTCTCTGCACCCGGCCCCTATGGCTCCTCCCGCGGATGGTGGGTCCAGGGGAGGGCGGTCCCACGTCGCTCCTTCGGGCTGTGCCCGGCCGGGCCCCGTGGGGAAAGGCCCGGCCACCAGGCGCTCGCCCATGTGCACCCACCCCAGGCCTGGCTCCAGGGTGGGGCCCCGGTACCGCCTTTCCGGGCGACGTCACTGACCTCGTTTTTAATGTCAACATAGGGGTTTCTGAACCGCTCTTCGTCTGACCCGTCCCCCCGGACCTGTTTGCCTTGGGTGACCCTACCAGGGGCATAAAGCCCCCGACAACATAGCTCCTGGGATCATTCGGGTACTCAAACCCCTCCACCACGTTAAGGTGGCGGTTCGAGGAGGGGTTATCAAAACAATATGTGTTCAAAAGAGTGACACATTTGCGTCACAAAACGTGAATGGAAAAAAAGTCAGAGCTCATAATCTCTTGGTACTATTTTCTCTCCGGTCGAATCACTGCGCTGCCTCCAGGTGAAGAATCCAACACTTTTTTCAGTTCAGCAGTGTTTACATGCTCAGACTGTTGATCGCTGCAGCGCGAGAGAGCTAACGTGAGAGCTACAGCGATAAGTCTATGCGCTTTATAATAAAATATATAAAAAATGGTGCAGACTTGTGATTATCCAGACCATTTGTCGGTCCCCCGGTCTCTCATGGCTCCAGCTGCCCCTCCAACTTCAACTTGTACCACTTTTCAATCCCTCCTCTCTCTCTCTGCTCGTTCTAACTCCATCTGGTGAATTTGGGCATCAGTATATTCAGGTTCATAAAGATCTCCCCTTGGCTCTGCACTAAAGGCCATGTCTTCATCGTCGGTGTCGTAGTCACACATGTTGTTGTGAACTTTCCGAGCAGGAAACAGTGAAACAGACACGGCTTCCCCTGGAGGCAGCGCGGAGTGATACGACCAGAGAGAAAATAGTACCAAGTGATTATGAGGTCTGACTTTTACATTTTCATGACTCCAGCCAACTTGCCAGACACTTTCGTCAGCACCGAAACCGGGGAAGAGCTCGGCTCACCGGACGCTGTCGGGAGGTAAGTCAGTGTTCATGCATGACACTGCTGACGTGGACATACAGATTCATGTCATAAAAAACCCCCCAAAAAACTATCCCTTTAAGTGAGTTTTAATGTACTTTAAAGTGCCAAAATCCCTTCCCTTGCCCAAAAACAACAGAAAGGTGAACCCGATGAGCTGGCCAAACAGAACAAAAGAATGTAGCCCCGGGCCAACCCGGTACAGGGCCATACACTGCAAATCCCTCTGATCTGGCCAAGATTTTAAAACTTCTATCAGGTTTATTCATCTTGTTTTCAGAATTATGATCTACTTACTAGTTCTGAGACTGCTTCATTCTAGGCTAGAGGTAATTTATTTTAAGATAATTGTCAAGTAAAATTATCTGTCCATGCAGCATAATTTCACTACTTTTAAGTCATTTTCTGATAGATTTAAGATCTTATATTTTGGCAAAGCTTTTTTGCAGAGTAGGAGCCGGTGCTGACATCACTAAACTAATACATGTCCAGCCAGAACCACACGCTTTGACAAAGCTTTAAAAATACGAGCGGATCTGGAGCTGTCTGCTGTATCCCTGATTTCAGAGGGTGTGATTGAGAGGCACATGTTCCGTTTACGTCAAAAACAAACACAACTGCTTACACGTACAAAGGGCGAAAAAACACCATAAAGTACTGAGACGAAACATGTATTTTTTGGCGAATCAACAATCAAAGCATCAAATTATTACTTCTTTCAGGTAAAAGACGTTATATAATTTGTTGAGTGATAAGAAAACTTTGGAGAGATATATTCTCGTCTTCAAGGCCTATTTATCTAATCCACTTTAATTATATAGCACATTTCATAAACAAACAGTTTCCAGAGTGCTGCACAAATACATAGTAAGAAGGACAATAATAATATATCCATCCATCCATCTTCTCCCGCTTAATCCGGCTGGGTCGCGGCCATGAACCCCTCTGCAGGTGGTGAGCCCACAGGAGGAATAATAATAATATAATAATGCTAAAATAAATGCTCAAATTTAATCATACTAGTCTTAAAACAATGAAACCAGCAAAATAAAATAAAAGCAAAACCATAGAGTAGAAATGAATAAATAAAACCAATAAAATAAATAAAAAATAAACAAATAAAATAAATAAAAAATAAACAAATAAAATAAATTAAACCAATAAAATAAATTAAACCAATAAAATAAATTAAAAATAAATAAGACACAGAGGACCACACAACTCGCGCAGTGTTAAGGAAGAGAATAAAATAGAGAATTTGAAGTGCATGACCAGCCACACCACAAAAGCAGCACAAAAGTATCATTTAGGAAAATACAGAAAATTAGAGCACAGAGGGGCATCAGGACCTAAATGTTGTTTTACAAGGTATTTTAAAGTTTTAAGCTATTTTTGAGCATTAAGAACACTTGTAATTGAATAAATGCAAGTTAAATAAGTATAATGCTGACTGTGAAACCGTTTTAGCAATATTAATAACCCGTTTATGTACTATATAAATGTAGCATGAATGCACCAGATTTTTTCCAAATGCGTCTTGTCCCAGTACAGATATTTTGTATAAGCACTTTGAGGTCAAAATAACTTTACCATGTGCTGTCTGCGTCTAACTATGAAGGATTTTATTGCCCGCTAATCAGGAAGTGTGTGTTGTCATGCCAGCTGTTGTCGTTTTGGTACTAACAGTCAAGAACTATCATGCATCTTTAGCGTTTTATTAGAATGGTTTGGTTTGTGTTGGTGTAGTGACCCCGCACTTCCTGTATTTGCATAAGCCGGACATTAAACTCTTTTTTGAGGTTACTTTCCCGGGCCGGTATCACTCGGCACCGCTCTCCCGTGGCTCCACGCCTACGTAATGAATCCTTAATGTGCTCGTGTGTAGTTGGCCTTTTCACTAAGATACTCTCGGCAGATTAGAGCTGTTTTCATCAGCAGTATAAAGAGCGCAGTGCCACGGTCCTCCTGGTAATAAACTCCCCTCTGCTGACTCGGCCCCTACGTCTCCAAGAATCACCACAGTTTGTCATAGTTTGTTCAAGATAGTTCACATGAGGATTGGTCTCTTGGCTCTCATTGGACGCCGGTCGTGTTTTAACTCATATAATTTAAAGTGTACTTAAAGTCAACTCCTAAAGTGACTATAGTGGAGTAGATGAGCTGTGAATAAAGGATGTGAATGGTCCGCATTTACGCATATGATTGATTACCACTGCACGCACACATTTAGGCTAAGTGGTAGTTTACTTACCGTATTTTTCGGACTATAAGGCACAGATTTTAAGGAGCAATATCAATGAATGGATCTATTTTCATACAGAAGGCTCACCGGATTATAAGGCGCATTAAAGGGGAACTCCGGCACGTTTGAAGCTAAAGTCCGTTGCTAGAGGTGGTTGAATTCTGTCAGAAGCCAAAAAACAGCACAGATCAGTGTTGCCTCGGTGGAGATCTCACTGTGGCAGTGAGTCTGTCAAGACAACAAACGAGTGTAGTGATGGGGGCAAGTTCTTAACTTCCACGTAAAACACCAATTTATTTCACACTGAAGAAGCTTAACACCACTTTAACCCATCTTACAACAGCCACGAGTCTAACAAACAAAACGCTCTGCCTGGTTCACTCATTAGTGTCTGGAAACATTAGAAAACAACTTTATAAGCAGCCTTAGATCTTCATATATCTTTTTTATATCTTAAATTTTGGCCAAACTTTTTGCATTGTCATTTTAAAGGCAACTTTTATCAACATAATTCTGTGGAAATAGAAAGTTAAAACCATATTCTCAACCCATTTTCCGTACGATGGAATAGTGGTCTGCGTGGAACAGAATTTTCAGTCCCGCTCCCAGCCGCACCTGCATTGTTCAGTCCCGCCCGCACCCGCAATGAACTGTAATTTCCAATCCCACTCCCACCTGCATCTGCGATATTTTGTCCCGCTTCCGCCCACAAATCCCGCAAGATGGGAACGTTCGCTTTATTTCCCATGAAAGGTCTTTTCATTGGCTTGGAAATGCCTCTCTTTACAGAAGAAATTGTGTGATTCACTAGAGGTGCTCTGTTCTTCTGTCACTATCTAAAAGTGTGTGACATTAGACCACATCCGCAAGTTTAGGCTGTTTAAAATGGTTTTTATTAATGCCAAATAAAATATCCAACACAAATGATGTATTATGTATATATTAATCATTTGTATATTTTACTTTACACTCATATTTAGTTTGCGAGACTGCAGTTTATCATCCCACCCGCTCGCTCCTGCAGTGTGTAATCCCTTCTGCACCTGCAATGAGCTTACAAAATGTGTCCCAGCCGCACTGTTTTTCGTTGGGTCCCACGGGTGCAGGGCTCTACTATGGAATATTATAGTCAAAGGAACATTTCCATGGAAACAAGCAGAAGGACCCTATCCTCGCTGTACTGTACATTTCAGTGCAGCAAAATCATCCAAAGTCTAATTTTTGCCTTAAATGTACACAGTGGGGCTTTAAAGTCTTTCTTAGGCAAATTTTAATATCAGTAAATCTTCCATTAAACGCACAAAGTAGTTCTATATCTCGGATCTCATTGTTTAAAGATGCATTTAGCAGTTTTGCGTGGAGACAAGCAGGTAACAGACCCCTCTCCTAAAAACATACTGCACAGTTAAGTAAATGTGGGTAAAATGTCAACACTACAGGACATTCTTAAACTCCACCACAGGAGGTCAGCACAACCATTAGTTTCCCAACAACACATTTGTCAAGTACTACTAGAAAATCATCTCGTTCTGCTTTTTCATGTTCAGTTTGGTTTACTTGCCAAAAAGCAACCCGAAACTTCTTCACTTTTTTTGTTTCCGACCCTGAAAACACTACCAAAGTTTTTCTCCTACTCTTCAAAAGTGCAGAGGGACCGAGCGCGGTACTTTTGGGCTATTCTTACCTCATTGTTTATCCGTGTCATTAGCTCAGATGTGGCTAATGACGGCGAAATCCACTCTCGGGCCTCGCGGGGCAGGCTGCGCGAGATAATGGGGAAGGCGCCAAGTGGAGGAGTGGTGAGATCTCCCTTCATCGGCGTAATGAAGGAGCCCTGTGGTAATCACCTGTCCTCCGCCGTGCCACTTTGAAAAACCACCCCGAGCTCCAAGTCTTTGATTCGGGACTTGAAAGAGGACCAAAGGGGACGAAGAGGAAGAGGAGGGAGGACGGAAGGAGGGTACGGGTCTGGTCCTTTAGTAGAAAAAGATCAGTTTTTTAGCTTTCAAAGTGGTATTTATAGTAAGGCTCTGCAATGAGTTGAATTTTGATCACGATTTCGATTTGTGTGTCAAACGATCTCCAAACTCATATTCAAGTTGAAACGATAAAGCTTAACAGTTTATTTAGAAGTATATTTATTTAATTTTTTTAATATAGAGATTGTAAAACAGCTGGATATATAGTTTATTTTGGATGCATTTATAATAATAACAATAATAATAATAATACTAATAATAATAATGTTATTTATACTGCACTTTTCAGTCCACAGAATCTCAGATCGCTACAATAAAACAAGAACTTAGAACAAGAACACATTTATGTTTTTCTATGCTTTATGAACAGAAACAACAAGATAGACACCAAATACAGAATATTGAAAACATACGTATGGTCAGTTCTCTTATATGGCTGTGAATGCTGGACAATCACCAACAAGTTAAGGAAGAAACTGGAGGCAACCGAAATGTGGTTTTTAAGGAGATTATTAAAGATATCATGGACAGAAAAAGAAATCTAATCAAGAGGTGCTGGAAATGGCAAAGAAAGAAAAATCTTTAATTAAAACGATAAGAAAAAGACAGATGAAATTCATGGGCCATGTCTACAGAAAAGGTGGATTGGAACATCTCAGCGTGACAGGAAAGATCGAGGGGAGAAGAAGTAGAGGTCGACAGCGAGAAACATGTCTATGTAGACAGGTTAAACAACTGGGCAACAGCAAAGGCACTAAACAACAACCAATTCATGAATAATGCCTCGAATGAAAGAGACAGATGGAGAGCCATGGCCG
Organism: Odontamblyopus rebecca; assembly: GCA_030686955.1. Classification (NCBI taxonomy): domain Eukaryota; kingdom Metazoa; phylum Chordata; class Actinopteri; order Gobiiformes; family Gobiidae; genus Odontamblyopus; species Odontamblyopus rebecca. The sequence continues at coordinate 27,639,049 of CM060671.1, forward strand.
TCAATGCCTGTTCCAGACAAGACACCTCATGATGATGATGATGATGTCATGTTAAAAGCGTATTTTTTCATTTTATGTTGTATACATTGCAAAACTGCAGTGGTCCCTCGTTTTGGTTACATTCTAAAAACAACCCGGAATCGGCGAATTCTGCGAAGTAATCAGCTTTATTTTTTACAATGATTATATGTGTTTTAGAGCTGTAAACTGAGGAGCGTGGGGGGTGCAAAACATAGTTATGGGTTGTTGTCGGCGTTGTTTTTTATTCTTATCAACAGACATGCCGCCTTCATTTACATAGAACACAATGTTCTCCCTGCATGTTCATACACTAAAAAAAACTGCGATATAGTGAGGGACGACTGTACATATTTGTAGCCTATATTTATTTTCAATTTGAACGTTTTGTGTAAATTATCGATAAAAATGTGTTTTTTTTGAGAGAGAGAGAAATGCTAAATAAATGCATTGTGCAACTAAAAATGATCATTTAAATAATCATGATTTCTAAGGGTCAGGGCCACGGGAAACTCTTATTGGAATTTCATAATAAGAGTGATTCATATTTTCTGGTTTTAAGCAACTTTATTGGCTTTTTTGTAATTTATTTCTAATTTCAAGGACAGATTTTTGTTTGGTATAAGAAAAAAAAAAACAGTTTGAAGCAAGTCAAAAGCATCTGCAGTAACTTCAATGTTCAACTATGGAAATCAGGAGGCTCATTTCCCCACATTTTCACCACTGTAACTGTTCCTTCAGGATGACATATTCAGTCTTCTGTGTTCTGATCAGAAATGGAAGTATACAGTGTACAAACTGGATAGTAGCGTTGTATAATAAGGATTCCTAGGACACGATGGAGGTTCAGGTTGATATTTGGTTCTCATCGTAAACTGCAGACGGGGTATTAATTTTCAGTGTGTGATTATATTCTGGAACGGTCACAAACTATTGCTGTCTTTTCTACTAAAATGTGAAATGTCGTAAAAAAAAAAAAAAAAAAATCATGATTCCAATACTGATAAAAATAGTCGTGATAATGATTTTTTCCATAATGGAGCAGCCCTAATATTTGGGGGTTTAGATTCTGTAATACACACAAAATGGAAACGGCATCCTAATCGTTCACTGTGGTGAGAAGGTAACCCTAACAACTAGCATGGTGACAGCACACTTCCAGATTCATGTACAATCCAAAAACGCTGTGATTGTCATTTTTAAGTTTTTTTACTTGAAACCATTGTATAATGTTGTTTCATATTCAAAAAACTTACAGAGATTTGTTTTGTTTTCCTTTGCACTTTTACCTTTTGTTCACTCAATTTTGTGAGATTCATAATATTTTAATAATCTGTAGTTGTTTTGTTGTATTTTGTACTTTCAGAGATTCACTTTGTTACAGTTCTGCTTGTCTCCATGGAGATGTAATTGCTTTTCCTGGAATATTCTGTAGTATGGCATTAAGTAGATCTATTTTGATGGAGAAAAGATGCAGAATTTGTGTCATAAAAACTTATTTAAATGAATAAATCCATAATAAATTAAAATAACAATAACAAAACCATAGAAAGAAGCAGGTGACAGATCCTCCACAAGAAAAGTTACACATTATTTCTTGATTTAAGTCAAATATGGGCGATGTAAACGGTATTCTTCATAAAAAAAATATCTGTCTTTTGTTCCGCAGGTCTGATGCTGTCAGCCTACGCCCGGGTGGGATCGGTTCTGGGGGACAAGGACCTGCTGGAGAGAGCGGTGCAGGCCGGGAACTTCCTGAAGGAGCACCTGTGGGACCCCGAGAGGCAGATGATGCTCAGGTCGTGTTACCGTGGAGACCAGATGGAGGTGGAGCAAATGTAAGGAAGCTATTGTCGCTTTGGGATTATGTCACTCCAAATGTCAAGTTTTTTTGGGCTGAAATATCACGAATTTTCGCACAACTCCATTTTCAATCTACCCATAAACAATCCACTGAAAATGTGATAAAACATGAATGTGATGTTGAGTTTTTCGTTCAAAAATAAGAACAGTGAAATGAATCACAAACGTTCAGAAATAATAAGTAATATATTTGAATTGTACCCAAAATGTTCCCGTGTATTTGAGCAAAATGTGTCTAGATCTGTCTCAATAATCACCATATTGACTTATCGTTTAATATATGAAAGACAGAACAATATTTTTTGGGAACTTGGGTTTTGTGGCTAAAGATTTAAGTACTCAAGTGTTTCATTCTGCTGCAGCTCATAATTTTTTTTAACAATATTGCAAATTTAGTCATAGTTTTTGTGGTTTGAATCTGGACATCGAAATTCGTCTTTGCGACAGACGTAAGTATGAAGCATTTTATTGCCCAATAATCAGGAAGTGTGTGTTAGCATGCTAGTTGCTGTTAGATTAGCCATCGCAACAGAAGTCTACTCTGATCTCAGAAAAAGCTGTGAAAAGTGCTTATAAACTCATCTGGGTGAATCATTAGGATGCTCAGAATGCATAAGGTAAGTGAGGAATAACTTTGGACAACTGGAAACTGTTTCACATGAACAAATTCTGTTTTTTTCCCCACGGTTTTAAGACGGTAAAAAGCAGATACCGCTAAGGGTGGGACAAGATACAATTTGCCGGAGTCGAAACGAGACTGGATCTAATAGGATGAGAGAAGATGAGATTGTGACATTATTTATGATACATAAATTGTGGAAGTTCACAGTTTTATTCTTACCGTTTTTTGTAGCACTCTATTTGTAACTACAGCTTCTCAAAAAAAATGCACCTTGCCATTAACTTTTTATCCAATCCAAATGTAAAAACTCACAAGATCATTTTCAGCAAGATCTTGTGCCACGAGATTTTGTCCCATCCTTAAGGTCGCCACACACTACAGGAGAATTTGCCCGATTTTGGCTGCGATTTCTTCTCCTCGAGTGCGATTTTGAAGCCGCTGCTCCTCATGTGTGTGGAGTCCGTGTCAGATCGTAACCACCAAACATCAGCGACGTTACGGTAACAGCCGATAAAACAGCGTCAGGGGCAGAGGAGCGACGGACACAGAGACGCAACATACAAACTCGAATTAGAGCGAAAATAAAGGCTTTATTACTCACCTAATGTAAAGTGGAACATTTAAACTGCAGCATCTAGGGGTGTAACGATATCCAAGTCTACGATATGGTCACGGTATGAACCTCAGTACAATATTTATTGCGATATCGTGGGAAAGCTCATGATATTACGATATTCTACAGAATAACAAGACTGACATTCTAAAATGCTTTGACCAGTCATTTGGTACATTTATTGTCATTAGGGATGTAACGATATTCAAATCTCTCCGTACCATATTTTCACCATAAACATCTCACTGTACCAGATTCACTGCAGTATTTTGTGGAGGCACAAAACTTTGAATCTGCTCCTTTTTCCTCTAAAAATGCCTTCACAAGACTTAATCCAAAGAATGAAGATTTCAAAGTGCTTAGAACAGTTATTTCTTCATGTCGTCTGCACTGAAACGGAGCAAAGGATCATGGTCTATGTAGTTCCCTCTGTTTTTTGAGCCATTTCTACAACAGAACTATTAATTTAAGCTTGTGATTCATTATATTGTGATGGTCCACTATATTTGATGATACGATATCACAATATTTCGGTTACTGTTACATCCCTAGGAGCATTTTTTCGCTTGTTTAAAAATCGACCGAAAAATCCTGTAGTGTGTAACGGCCTTTAGGTACAGCGCTTTTACTATTACACTGCAAATCTGATATCGGGAATGTCTTCTTATTACTGTGTACTCAATATTCTAATGATGCAACTATTTTGGCGCATCTGCCTCCTCTAGAAAGTCATCCGGAAGTCCCACTAACACCACTTTTCATTCCATTTCAGCCAATTGTTGCGTTATTTATTTTTCAAAGTTAGCCTGAGTTTATTATTATCTATTCCTTTTCTAAATCGAATGAAAGCGCTCCTGGTGTCTTGTGCGAGCCGTCCACGGTGAGCAGGAGGAGGCAGAGCTGTATAAAAAAATGTAAACCAGGTTATGGCAGGAAATCAGAGGAATGTTCACAGGCACAATAACCTGATTAGCTGCATTTACATGAAGCCGTCTGGAGCTGCAGCCTCCATCATGCACTTGGAATGGGATTAGAGCTGCAGCCTGCTTCAAATGAGTTTGTTTGGGAAAAAAGACAAACTCAGAAATAGAACGAGGAGGGTGACTATTAAATTTCCTATATTACGCAAAATGGGTTCCTGTGAGGTTTAAAGAGCCCGTATTACGCTATTTTCTGATCCAGTTTATAATGTTTCCTCGTCACAAACAGACCTGGAGTTGTGTTTTGTTTCAGTCGCACATTTTTAACACACAAAAAACCCTGCAGATTTCGGCTGAATCCTTCTCTCAAACAGACAACACTCATGTGATCATACAGGAAGTGCTCCACTTTTTTTAAACTCCATACTAGGGCTGGGCGATATGGACCAAAAAATATATCTTGATATATTTTGCTATACATGCATCCCGAATTTCGAACTTCCGGTCATCGCGCAGTGTTTGCCGGGAAAGGCCCTTCGAAAAAGTGAGCATCAAACCGCCATGTTTGGTTTCCCAGAGGAATGCGTCTACTGTAAAAGTAGGTGTCACTATTTTCAAGTCTTTTGAACCACATCGCTCTTGTTTCTGGTTCTGATATCGTCATATTTTAGTTATGGGATTCGGACATCGTAATTGTGCGGTAATGTCCCAACAGCGGAAAACGGCTCGAGAAATGGGCTTCAGAAGTTTGCGAACTCCATAACTGCAAAAGGGAATCAGATCTGTGTGACTGCAAACTTCCGTTCAAACTGTTTCCCTTCCCAACGGAATTGAAAAATAGTGAAAAGCGAAGGCGATGGGCAGTACTGATACACAGGAAGGATGAAAACCTTTGGCTGCCTAAGAAATCATCCCGAGTCTGCAGCAAACATTTTGTATGCGGAGCGCCAACAAAGCAAAATCCCGATCCCTCACTTAACCTTGGTTACGAATTTTCGACTCTTGCTTTAGCAGACAGTTCCTGTGCATTGGTTCTATTTTGATGCCGATGCAGCAAATACCCAAGCAACAAGTTCAGCTTTTCCGCCAGTCATTTTCAAGTTTCTTTTTTGGAGGTAATTTTTCAAAACATTGATTTTCCAGGTCCAAACTTCAGCGACGCTGACGAATGTTGGTTCTTCGCCTTCAGACTCAGTGACAGTTGCTCTGACCTGGGTATGACGGCTCATTTTTCTACAAAGAAGGGAAAGTTGAGGTCTTATACTTATCAAAGAATAACAGTAACTTATTTGATCTTTATATTAAAATATTGAAACCAGAAAACAACAGCGATATGGTTCAAAAGACTTGAAAACAGCAACACCTACTTTTACAGTAGATGCATTCCACGCGGAAATCAAACAGGGCGGATTGATGCTCACTTTTTCAGAGGGCCCATCCCCGTATGCATGTGATGATCGGAAGTTCGAAATTCGGGATGCATGTATATCTCGACATCTTTACAGGAACCCCCCTTCCCCCTTTTTTTTATTGAAGTGCAAAGAAGAAGAAGAAATAATACATATTTCCTTCTTTTCATTCAAAAATAGAACAACTCAACTCAAGGTGGGCAGTCCATATAGGAACAAAGTGCTTCTGCAGCATTTAATAAATAAAAAATCTTGATCTTACTTTATTTAATATTTAATTACTATTGCAACAACACATCATCACCTGTCTCACAACGGTCTGACCCCAGCTCACGTTTCCTATTAGCTGGTGAACAATCCAACACTTGGTGAATTTTGCTTCACAATGATCGGAAGAGCTGACATCAAAGGATCAAAAAGCGACCTTGTACGATCCCATCCAAGACTATGGAGTATGAAAGTTTTCAGAAATATTTGTGTGCATAGGAGAGAAATCTGTGCATATTTGGCTGTAGTTCAGCATAAACTAAATAGTTGTAAACTCTTGAGTGAGTCCAGTTGTACATAAAATGTGCTGTGTGTATGTTATCCATCAGAATACGAATTGAAAAGTTACAACATCAAGAATTACAATGACGGACTGAAAATTTACGATTATGCGTTCTTCAGTACGAATATGATTCACAGACAGCATCACTTAACAGGCGTTATTTATTGAGCAGAAGAAACTTTAATCGAGATGCTGGACAGACTGAACCAGGACTAAAACCAGGACTGAACCAGGACTGAACCAGGACTGAACCAGGACTGAACCAGGACTGAACCAGGACTGAACCAGGACTGAACCACCAGGACTAAACCAGGACTGAACCAGGACCGAACCAGTACTGAACCAGGACCAATCCCAGGACTGAACCAGGACTAAACCAGGACTAAACCAGGACTGAACCAGGACTGAACCAGGACTAAACCAGGACTGAACCAGGACTGAACCTGGACTGAACCAGGATTAAACCAGGACTAAACCAGGATTAAACCACAACTAAACCAGGACTGAACCAGGACTGAACCAGGATTAAACCACAACTAAACCAGGACTGAACCAGGACTGAACCTGGATTAAACCAGGACTGATCCCAGGACTGAACCAGGACCAGTCCCAGGACTGAACCAGGACTGATCCCAGGACTGAACCAGGACTGAACCAGGACTAAACCAGGACTGAACCAGGAGGACTAACCTACTGGAGTCATTCAAGAGTTTACGATTATTTATTTTATGCTTAACTACAGCCAAATATGCACAGATTTCCCAAATATGCACAGATTTCCCAAATATGCACAGATTTCTATCCTATGCACACAAATCATTCTGAAAGCTTTCGTACTCTATACAAGACTACATAAAAACTTTGGTTCTATGAATGTCTTAGCGCATGCACAGGGAATCATTCAGTGCTTTCAGCACCACCCTCTTGCTGCCAATACACGTTCAAAGTAAATAAATAGATTAAGTTGTGTTTCCTCAAAGTTTTAGAAATAGTCCTACTAACTTAATTATGCCAAGTTGCTTTAAAATGTTCTCTTTGAGTAATTTTAACTAATAGTTTTTGATTAAAGGGTGTATAATGTACTATGAAATGTAGGATGAAATGCACGGCGATTGTTGTGATAGCGTTCTCTTGGAGGAGTGACTTAGCACGGAGAGCAAAGTTAGAGGGCACCCAGAGCATCAAAAACAAAAGTGAAACTAATTATCCCTGTTAATATGGTGTTATCTGCGAATATAGTATTTTTCAAACAGTAAAAGGTAACGCATTAACAATGAATAGCCTGATACCCTAATTTAAAGCCAATTTCATTTACATTTTCTCTCAATTTATATATTATGGCTTTTTTGACCGATCACATTCTAAAAGTTCTTGAATAAGTAAATAAAACTGTATTCCACTCATCATTTTCCATAGCATTACCTGACCTTATATCGAAGCCGCCCTTTACGTTCCATTTTCCCCCCCCTTTGAACTCAAAGCAGGCAAACAGGTGCTGGCTGAGGTTAGCCTAGTAACACTCAGCTCCTCACCTGCCCATTCTCCCCAACAACCCACTTTACTCCTCCCTAGTTTAAGTCCACGCGTCCCCATTGTGTTCCCCCACCGCTGTGCCCTAGTTACAGAATCCCACCATCAGCAGAAATAATATATCCAACTACATCCCACGACGATGTGCCATTTGTAACTTAAACTAGCCTCCACCCCATCTCGATATAACCTTATTCCAATGCCGACAGCACATCCATAAACGTCCAAAGTAACATCGGCGTTCTTACCGGCGTTATATGTTTATTTTTCCCCCTCGTGCATGGGTTAATTGATGTGTCATGGCGTGAGCGCATATGGGCCCCGTGGTAAATTAGTGGGAGGAATGGTTGGTGTTGCGACTAACTGGGTTAATGGGAAGCTTGCCGGGGTAGCAGATGAGGGGGTGGGTGGTGGTGGTGGGTGTGGGTGAGTGATGTAATGCGCTCTTCGGGGACAGGCGGAAAAAATAGACTGGATTAGACCAGGGCAGGTGATGCGTTCGCTGTTTGTTTGCCTAATCAGAGCCGTTGCGTAAGTTACCACAGGCCCATATTGCGCTGTTTTCTGATCTGTTATAATGTGTAATCTGTCCACATCACGAACATATCTAGAGTTGTGTGGAACAGAGAAACAGCGTTTCTTTTGGCAAACTGGCCAAGCAGATTAGCAAAGGTGATTTGAGCAATGAAAGTTAGAAAAGTTTGGTGGAGCTGTATTAACTGACCAAATGAATGAATTGATTAAAAAAACTAAAAACTAGGGCTGTCAACGTTAACGCGGTAACATATGCGATTAATTACAAAAACGCGGATTAATCACACAATTTATTTTGAAGGCACATGCTCCTCTATGGAAAGTGGTGGGATGGTGACCTGAAAGGCGGCGCAGGTTATTAGGTCAGTGATCAGGTCTGTTCATACATAACTTTGGATAAAACTAAGGTAGTTTGCTCATATCGTAGTGACGAACTCTCTTTCCATAGAAGCACAACAAGTTTATGATTTATGTCTCAGCAGCAGCAGTGTGTTGTACTTCCTGATAGAAAGCTCAACAGCGGCGGATTGATATATGAGAAAATAGTCCCTCAACATGCGACGATTCATGCGATGCAAGGTTAGTTTTATTTTAACATTATTCTCTGGACACAGACGTTCACATGGACAGTCTGGAGTTCTAATAGTTTTCCTCGGGTGCTCTGTGGAGTGGGTAAGACTGTTCTTATTGGCAGGACAGCTATGGCCATTGACATGCACTAGCCTAGCACCAGCAACCTCTCTAAATACAATGGATGGAAGATTTAAAAAGTGTCTCCACACGTCTCCAACACTCTGGCTCACTAGGAAATGAGGCCCTATATCCAAAATTCCAAACTGTCCCTTTAAAAGCAATATTGTGTGTATGAAACATTAGTCCTGCACTATGTAGCTGCACTATTTTCAGATTTTATAATGTGATGTCCCTCTCTCAGATGGGAGGGAAAGCTTTTTTCTTGGATTGATGAGCCTCAAATGTAAACCTGATCATTTATATTTGTGTCGAGGTTTATTGTCCCATTGTATATTACTAACCGTACCACCAAAATGTGCAGGTAAACAAAACCTATATGCATTGCCTGTAGAAGACGAGATGGCATCCAATAACATTCCAATAAATACGTGTAAACTTCACTAGTCAGAAGGCTAGTCTTTGTCTTTATGATAGAGTTCTTGGTGCCAGTTTTCCCAGTCCCAGACAGACATGAGCAGGACTCAGTCTGTGTCAGTGAGAGCCACTTGAGTCTTGTCTCCTGTTGTCATCTGTCCAGTCTGAGTGACCTCGTGCAGGTGATATGGAAGAGTGTGAGAGACAGATTGATAACATTACAGAGACTAAAGGTGTGGAGGTGATGTCATGACATTCTGAAAAGTCTACTGCTTAAAGTCACACCTCGAAATAGTCCAGCTTTAGCGCTTTGAGCAACTTAAAGAACAAATCTCATGCATTATTTGGATAGTTATTGACTTAGAAACATGTTCTTGATGTTTCCAGGCACACAACTAGGGTAGTATACGTCACAAACCAGGAAAACGTTTGGAAACATGCGATGACAACTTCCAACGGGCTTTTCTTTTCACGGCAAAATCTAGGAAAAATGAGAAAATGTCCCAGTTTTCTTCATCTCCATGTCATCGTAGCGTTAAGTTATGTTCGGCGAATCAACAATTCCAACCAGACCTCAGTTTTCATCGTTTCCGAGCGCACTGGGTACATGCGATTAGCAAAGACGAGGGCACCAAATTTCAGATGATTCCAAACAGCACATACGTCTGCATTTTACCAACCATCACATTTACTTCAGTGGGTTTGATCACAGTTGGTCGAGCCCAGTGTCGAGAACTACAAAGGAAGTGGTCATCGTATGTTACCAAACGTTTTCCTAGTTTGTGACGTGACTAGAGTCCATTTTTCCAACATGCTAACAGAAGTATGTCGTTACAATGATTTTACAGTGGCAAAGTTCAGATTTAGATTCATGGAGTTGAAAACAGCACAGTGAACTTTGACCTGTTATGTCACAAAACTGGGAATTTTAAAATGGCATGTTTTAATGGATCTTAGGAGTGGACCTATGGACAATGTTATAACAGGGTTGAAACTAGAGATGTCCCGAGCAAGATTCTTTGGCCTTTGATTCGATTTTTTAAAGGAGTGCTCTTTCCGATACCGATCCAATACTTTTTTTAAATTCAACTCTAAGGAATGGAAGGAACTTTAGTGCTTTGCCATCTTGCGCTTGTAAATCTCAAACTCGTCCGGATGATTCTTTTGTAATTGATGAATCAAATTGGTAGTGTTAACGTGGCTCTGCTGGTTCCTCCACAAGAAACTGTTTGCTTGCAGCGATTGCGTCGCTGTTTGACTCTTGTTATGTTGAAAAATCCCACACAGAGGACATGGTGGCGTTTTGATTTACAGCTACCATAAAGCGCATCGATGCCGCGAAAACGTGAAACTGGATCGGTCTGATCACGTGACTGAATCCAATACTGTCCGATACGGGAGCTGATACTAGATCGGGATATCCCTAACCTCAAAAAAGTCAATTTTATGTATATATTCTTCACGTAGAAATACAAGGTTCATATAACAATTCATACTGCATTTCAAAAATCAGTTTATAATTTTTTTATCGATAAATGAACAACTATATATTGCTATCAAATATAAGTTTGGTATCTACAAACTTAATAAATATTTTTTATTAAGTTTGTAGATAATGCCTCACATTACAATCGCACCAAGAAATCGTGATGGTGGTGAGATTATTGCGTTTTCTTGAATGGTATCTATCTCTGTTATCACGTGTTATTTGGCTATCTCCAAAGTAGCAAGTCAGGTCTGTGGACTGGCGCCCCACATGCAATAAGAATGTGTATTTTCAGAGTATTTTGAAGCGATAAAAGGAAGTAGAATTGAATAAATGTAAGATGGATAAGATTAATGCCATACTACAGAACATTCCAGCCAAAGTAAGGAACGTACGCACCATCTAAAAACGTACACAAAACTAAACTTTCTGATCTCATCACATTTTCTAAACCTGGCAGAAACTTGTCTTTGCTTAGTTCCAGACTTGTCCCAGGTGCACAGAGGCTCCACTGTCATATTCTGTCTCATTTGGACGCATGAGTCATTCCCGTCCGCCCCGGTCCAGCCCTCTCATTGACTTACACCGTCTTATCGTGTGCCCTCAGACCCTCTCTACCTCTATGACCCCGTCCCCTTGTGTACGTCCACAAATGTCTCCCAACACCGGGCTATCAGGCTGCCCGTCACCATCAGACCCGTGACACTTGAGATCAGGGGGTCGACGTGGATTTTGAAATTATCAGAAGCTTTATTTAAAGTGCCGGTGACATGTTGGACGACTCATTTTATGAAAACACAGGTAAAAAAATTTTTTCAATTTTTTTTTTTTCTCAGCTTGACCATTTTTTTTGGTTCCTGCCTGTAAATTATGGCATCACACTAGGGAATTATATAACCATCTTGTACATTCCTCTAGTGTACACAGAAATTATTATCTAAGGAATACAAATTTACGAAAACATCATGTCTGTAAACGCTATATAGTGGTTTAATATCATTCAGAAACCCCTCAGTCTAAGTGTGTGCTGCCTTCACTCTCCTCTGTAATTTCAAGTACTATATGATAGAGCTGGACGATTCCCCTTCCCCAATTTTTTAAATAAAAAACTCAATTCACGATTCAATTTGATTTGACCATATAGCGAGTAGAGGTGTAAGAAAAAATTTATTCAGTAGTATATTCATATGTGTGATTCTCGCATTGATTCAAATGCGTCTGTAGCAATTTTTTAAAGTCATGTTCTTCATAAAAAAATCATAAGTTCCATTTACTGTTCTGATGATTTAAAAAATAAACTAAGGGTATTTCATCCAATTTTGGACTCATGAAGGTGACTCGACCATAATATTATATGTAATTATTGGTAAATCAAAATATATCATTGTGTGTTTTAGTATATTGTGATATATTGAATCGTAGCAGGGATAACATGATATGTATCATATCACCAGATTAATGGCAATGCACACCCCTAATAGTGAACATCCAACACTTTCACCATGCTGTGAAAACCTCTCTTATATATCTGTAGCCATATAGAGAGTAATTGCCTCCATGACTGCTTTCCACCTCATATGGTACACAGTAGGGATGATTACATTTTCTAAAGCGATCATCGGGAGAATTAACAATCGATTATCAATTAATCATTAATGTTTTTGTATTAACATTATCATCAATATTATTACTGTTATTAATCTGCATAAATAAACTCAACTTTACAACAGATAAACCATAATCACTATAGAGCCACATCAGCCCGAGATTAGATCAGATTAGAATGTGTTTAATGCAGCTTTGGCACATTTGTTTATGTTTTACACAAACTAAACTTAAAACCACATGGCTCATTTGCATAAACTGTAAACGCTAGAAAAAAGCAGCTCTTTCCTTGTGCGCTGATGTGTTCAGCTTCTGTCAAACTAAAGGACACAACTCAGTGGAATATGGGGGTTCTTTCTGTGACAGATTTGTTTGTTCATGTGTCGTTCTCGGGGGGAAAGTGAGAGAGACGTACTGCAGGAAGTGACTACGAAAAGACTATAGGAAGTCTTGGTGAATGCAAAATGTACGCGCTGTACACATGGAATATACGCTAAGTGGGATAGGGGATAAAAAAAAAGCTTAAATATCGATTTTCGGAAAAAACTAATCGATTTGACTTGCCAACTTGATTTTTAAATCAAATTGATTTTTTGCCCAGACCTACTATATGACATCACAAAAGACTGCCCTACAGGAACTCTGGAAAATAGAACTCTCATTTTCAACATATTTTGCAACTTTTCTTCACAAATTGCTTCTTGATTGGTGTAAAACTATCATTTATATTCACAATATGTATTATCCCACCAATTTAAATAGAAATTAGAATTGTTAAAACCTGTCATTCGCACGTTAACCAAATAGGCTTGTCAATGCGCTTGTGCTGTCTTCGCTCCAAGGTTCTGTCTTCGCAAGACAAGACTGTGAGATGAGAGCGCTCCAGTAAACAGATTTTGGTACTTTTTGATTTTCTGTCCTATTTCACCAACCGTAAAATTGAGGCAAACTTCTATTTCCACATGTCACCAATTACGGACAAGTATTGTTCAAAAGCAAAAGTCGTTTGAGGGTAGTATTGATACACCAACAACTTAGATTTTCTTTACATGTGTTTTACCACATTACAACAATAGCGCAATGTAACCACTGGAGGGGGCTCTAGGCTAATGTACAAAATCTGTATTACACATTTACAACAACAGAACAGACATGAGTGAGAGCAAATATATTTACTTACAACAAATAAGACTGTAATTTGTATTGTTTGTATTGCAGTTTGTTTGTATTCATATTGCTCGTGTTCAGTTGCATCCACAGCTTTCACCATAACCCGTCTCGCAGATGCCGCCATATTGTTTTTGAAGCCAGTCGCGCAATGCATCATGGGGCGGGCCATGGGCTAGTATATACTATATTAAAATCCTTTTGATTGACTTTACTCTTTATCTTGGTGGAGAAAATGGGTGGAGGTGATAGATTCTGTGTACACGGTTGTAATAATGACCACAGACACAGAGGTAAGTCAGTAGTTGCTGGGCAGCGGGACTCCTCTCTCACTGAGAAAGGATCACAGCTTAAGGATGGACCAGTCTCTAAGGCTTTTTTGGGCCATCTGTCAAATAACCATTACACTTTGGTAGAGAAATGAATTGGAGAATTATGCAAAGTTGGTAGATGTTCACTTCATTCATGTAGTTGCACGACAGAGAGAAAACCCAGGGGACCAGTTCCAGTGATTGTTGGACATGCTGAGATCTATTGAATATTCTCTAATGATATGGATTGTGAAAGAAAATAAGATGCTGATGCACGCAATATTATTCATATATATACACAGCACCCTCACAATTGAGAGTTTATTCATGTAAATACATTTTTATACCAATTTGAGTAAGAGACTTACTACATTTGGCGGCACGGTGGCTGAGTGGCAACACTCAGGCCTCACAGCAAGAAGGTTGTGGGTTCGATCCCCGGGTCGCCCGGGCCTTTCTGTGTGGAGTTTTGCATGTTCTCCCCGTGTCTGGATGGGTTTCCTCCGGGTACTCTGGTTTCCCCCATCAACCCAAAACATGCCCGGACCCCTATGAACTAACATCAAGGACCATGTTGTCCACCCTCCTGTGGGCTCACCACCTGCAGAGGGGTTCATAGGGGGGTCAGGTGCTATGAGGATTGGGCAGCAAGCTGCCCCCGCGACCCAGCCGGATTAAGCGGGAGAAGATGGATGGATGGATGGACTTACTACATTCACACAATGACTTTTAAAAGACAAACTGTTGTGGAAAAAATTTAAGTATTTCATGTTTCTTTTTATTGTCCAATATTATTATGACACGTCTTTACCGCTATATTAAACATGACAACACCCTTCCAACGATCAACATTTGATAAATGTTAGTTATTGGTTAAATTCACCAAAATACCTTGATCTTTTTCTTATTTTCAAAAAGTTTGAAAAAAAAATCTGTCCCTGGGTCGGGATTGTCATAATGTCATGTCATAATCGATGACGATATCTTCAAAATGGCAGCATCCGTGAAAGAGACTATGAGGAAATAATGTGGATGAAAAAAAGGGGTATAATATTTAGGGATTTTGTGCTAATGAGCATAGGCCTCTGAAAACAACTTAATGCCATCTTTGCTTCATCTTCTCTATCTTAGTATACTTCCACTGTGTCTAAAAGCTAATTCTAACTTCTATTAAAACAACCAAAACAAGACTACACAATAGTATTTTATATGTAGATAACTTCAGTTTGTGATGTTACTTATTATGCCTCAAATTTAGCATCAGCATCGCTTTTATAAAAAAAAAAAAAAAATCACCTCAATTGTAAAGTGTTCAACATGTCACTGACCTCCATGTCCACTGTTTGTTCTTGGGGGAGTTATTTAAGGTTCACTATGCAATTTGGATTAGGTGTCCACCTCCCGTTTCTATGGATATGTCACTGCTCTCTCTGGAGTGTTCCACAGTATGACATTAAACAGCTCTACCTTACATTTGTTCAGTTATAGGTGGTTTTATAGCTCAAAAATACCTTCAAAAACGGCCATTGTCACTGTGAGTGGGGTCGCCTCTCCATAGATCTGATCTGTTACTTGCTCTGGTTTGGTCTCCATGAAGATAGAAACATTTAACACCATACTGTGAAACATTCGAGACAAAGCCATAACATCTCCATCCTCCACTGGAAAAGTTATACAGTACAATGCACCTTTAATTTTAGAGAAACATAAAAACATATAAATTGAACAGGAAGTATCAAAGCTAAAATATAATCACTGACCAAAAATCCCAATTATTTACAGCACATGTGTCAAACATGCGGCCCGGGGGCCAGATCCGGCCCTCCAAGACCTTTAATCTGGCCCTCGGCTGATTTTTCTATTAAAATACTTAAAATTTTCAGATTTTTCTGTAAATTTTCTGCACCGTTTAGCATAGCAGCGTCTCCGGCGTTTCTGTACGTTGCGACTCCCACCAGAGCAGCACAAATGAAGACTTTCCTCTTTCCAAACGCTCTTAAAGGACGATCGTTTTGACTGTCGACCGTGACCCTCATCAGCAAAATGTCAAAAAATGAGAAAAGCAGATGCTGAGTTCAGGATTTCCCAAGAAAAATAGTCTAATTCTTATTTGTTGACAGAGGTGAATGGGAAATCTGTGCTCAGTGTGTTTGGAACAAGTGGCGTTGCTCGAGGAATATAATCTTACATTTTCTGATCCGGCCCTTTTGGGATCAAAGTAGGTTGCATACGGCCCCCGGACCAAAATGAGTTTGACACCCCTGATTTACAGTCTTAAGCCATATTCGCACGGGATTAGTTTTACCTGTGGACCTTTGGTGATTTGTAATAATTGCGGAGAATGTCTGAGATTTAATCCTGTGTGAATGCGCCATGTCTGTAATTTGTAAAGTAAAAATTCCACCGCAAATTACCTACTATATTTCACCAAACACAGACGTCCAGTGATAATACGAGTTCCGTGCGAATCTGCATCTCAGTGTTTGTTGTTGTAATTGTGTCTTTTCTGTCCATTCCATTTATTTCCGTGGTCTTTTCTCTATATATTGCGCACATTTTATATCGCTTTGCACGCCTTTTATATCTCTTTCCGGCTTGAGTAATGGAGGCTGCGGTATAAATTTTGATTAGCAGTTTTGAGATTTTTAGGGGTAAATTATAATACAGCCTCATAGCCTCTACATGGAAACTGATCTGCAAAAAGGGAAATTCTCGCAGGATGTTGCCCTGGATGACATGTGTAGCCTTTTTTTTTAATTAAATGTATTTTTTTTAGCATACTTTATAAATTTACATACTTAGCAGCGCGAAAGACATAGAAACGGATGTGATGTTACAACATATCTGGTCGTAATTTCAGTAAAATAGAGTAATTTACGGACTTCGCTTATCCCATGCAAATGCGCTGCGAGTAACACAGAGGTGGGGCGGGAATTTGCAAATTACCAGACGTCCCCATACTTATACTTATCCCATGCGAATAGGGCTTTACTTATGTGGCGTTTCTTTTCAGTTCCCCTCCTATCACGGGTTTCCTGGACGACTATGCGTTTGTGATCTCCGGGCTGCTGGACCTGTACGAGGCGACCTTCCAGACGGAGTGGCTGCAGTGGGCGGAGGAGCTCCAGCTGAGACAGGACGCCCTCTTCTGGGACTCTCAGGGCTGCGGCTACTTCTGCAGTGACCCCCACGACCCCACCGTGCTCCTCCAGCTCAAAGAAGGTAAGACAGACAGCGGGGGAGAGTGGCAGTTATGACATGAATATGATATGAATCGCATTAGAGTTTCAGATTTTGTGACGGTGCAACATTCTCAAAGGTTCTATATCACACAGAAATGACTCTCTGGAACATGCTTTTTTCCGTACTAGAATAAAGTGTAATTGCACATCCACTACAGTAATTGGCAGTGACACTCTCATTGCCAGAGTGTGCACAGTATTAGTGCTATAGTGTGTTTTTTGGGGGGTTTTTGCACCGAGCAAACGCACACACAGCACAGAGCAGGAGATATGAAGTGCAAAGAACGAACTGTTTGTAAAGCGTCTGTAGCGCTCGGCTTCACTGTGACTACGGTGGAATAGAGGAAAGACGCTGTGTTTACTGCGCCTAAAATTGTTGGCATCGGACAGCATGAAGCCGAATAAATGACGGCGTCGCTTAAAGACATTAGACCCCAATCATGTTGATAAGACGCTTGAGTTTTTTCAGTGAAAACGTGCTGAATATCATGACAATCCTCCCGCTTTGTGAATGCTCCTTCAGTAAAGCAGCAGAACTGTGAGCATCGTATAAGGAGGAGCAAACAGCAGAGGAGCTGATCCTGCTGCATCTTTAGATATGTCACGCTGGATGTGCAAATGCCCCGAATTATAACGCGAGCATCGTCTTTAAAACCAAGGAGGACACAGGAGCTTCATGACGCAGGTGAGTGCAGTGCGGGATACAGACGGGAGTGTCCCGGGAGTCGCTTTGGAGATGCGACTAAACCGTTTGCTCTCGAACGTCGGCGTCTGAAGACGAGGGTGAGATTTGTCCACGTTTGGTTGTGGTTCTGTGGTTCTTCAGAGCATCTCTAGTTAGTCCCTGGTTTAGACGTCTGACCATTTTCAGTCCCGCTCTCGCCCACACCCAGAATGAGCTTTCAAAATGTGTCCTGCGCCGCACTGTTCTGCGTTGGGTCCCACGAGAGTGCAGCTGATGGTAAAAGAAAAAAAAAACTATAAACTGTCCTCTATTCGCTTGTATTCTTAGTATTTCCACACGGTCATGGATAGCTGTTGTGTTGTCTTCATCCAGACCCTTTTGTGCATTGGAAAAAGTAATAATAGTCTGAAAACAGTAATTTTTGACATTCAGCTGGAGATGGGACCAGTCACACCATTCGGCAAACTCACTGACACATGAGCTGTACTGGTATGATGGGCTGTGAGCAGGGATGGAAGTACAGTACCGTCTAACAAACGTCACATTTTGACAGTTGGATTGGCTGGGTTTGCTGTCAGCAGTGTAGAGGATGAATAATAAGGGAGACAGGACATGACCTTGAAGTGAACCTGGTTATGGATAAGGCATTATGTTTGGACGTGATCTGTGGTTTGGTATCGGTGTGAAGACTGGTCAATAATATCTTTGTAATTACTGGATCTCTTGATACTTTGCAGCTGATATCATCAACATTTCCTGGGGGTGTGAAGATTACTGTAGGCACTGCTCTGTTAAAAGCTCTGTTACTCAAGTTAGACTTAATCCAGGCTTGATTTTAACACAATCTGACCAGGAAGAGCTGATTTAGCGAGCTGATTTGTGCTCTTGAACAAATCCCTCTCAAATAACATTACGGTTACAAGCTAGCTCGCATTAGCCAACAGTTTTTCAGTTAGTCATGCTCATCTTGTTTGTCGAAAATCAAAGACCTAAACAGGACCACGAACTCTCATATTGATCACAGGCTCCTGAAATTGTGTTGTTTAAATTTTGCTTATGTTTTTCGATCATCTAAAAACGTTTTGACAGTGTTTCCTGTGTGAGCATTGTGTCACCATGGAGTCGGGATGCTCATTTTGGGGTTTTTATTCCACAGTGCAAAACGGGAACAAAACAGGATAAAAAATGTGCACAGGACATATGTACAGTGGTACAGTGGACAGTACAAAAAGGTAGACTTATCCTTCAAGCCTCTTTCTGTTCTTTGCTCTCTTTCTCAGTCTCTCAGTCGTTTGCTTGCTCCCTTGCTTTTTACCTGTATCTTAGACAGGACATGACACAACCCGACCAGACCAGACGAAAGTCAAGACTTGACCTGACCAATTGGCCATACCGGCTTGTCAAAGCCTGATCTCATCAGATCTCAGAAGCTAAGCGGGGCCTGTTTAGTACTTGGATGGGAGACACTGGGAATTCCAGCTGCCACAGGGGGGCACCAGTCACAAAAACTGTCGTAGTGTCCTTAGGCAAGGCACATCACCCACATTGTCTAGTATTAAAGTGGTGTGTGCGTGAGTGTTGGTGGTGGTCGGAGGGGCCGATGGTGCAGATTGGAGCCTCGCTTCCGTCAGTCTGCCCCAGGGCAGCTGTGGCTACAATAGCAGTTTACCACCACCGGGTCTGAAGTGAATGAATAATGCTCTGTAAAGTGTCTTTGAGTGTCCTGAAAAAGCGCTATATAAAACTGATGCATTATTATTATTATTATTATTATTATTATTATTATTATCCATCCATCCATCCATCTTCTCCCGCTTAATCCGGCTGGGTCGCGGGGGCAGCTTGCTGCCCAATACTCATAGCACCTGACCCCCCCTATGAACCCCTCTGCAGGTGGTGAGCCCACAGGAGGGATTATTATTATTATTATTATTATTATTATTATTATTATTATTATTATTATTATTATTATTATTATTATTATTAATTGCTGAGCGGCAGGGCAAACCTTTATACACAATCAGCTACAGATACATGTAGAACACGCAAAGTATCAATACACATTAAACATACTGTCACCCCGATGAAATGAAATCGAGGACCATGACATCAACCGGTACCAACCCCGAAAGGACGGCGTGCCTGCAGAGGGGTTCATAGGGGTCGGGTGTGCAGAGGACTGCGCGGTGAACTGCTTTCCCCGCGACCCAGCCGGATAAAAGCTGAAGAAGATGGATGATGGATTAAACACACTGTAAACTGGCCCACATTTCCATTTCCACATTTCCACTTCTCTGTGGGCGCAGATGAACTGGTGGTAAATAGTTGTTAAGAGGTGTTGACGTAATCCATTGTTTAATTCGTTATTCATCTAAGAGTGTTTTGATCTCCGAAAAGTTGTCATCTGGATAAAATCTCGAATTTTGTAGTATAAATTAATCAGGCATGTTTTCAGTTGAATGAACTTAAAAGCCTCAGTTTTCTGTCAAAATTTGTTAATATGGTAAGACATCAAAATAACCTATGAACCAATCACGCTAAAAAAGAAGGATTATTATGCAAAGTCAGTACGTTTTTGAGCTTTTTACCGTGTTATAACAGTGTTCCCTCATCGAAAACATGTTTTAGACGTCATCGAGGCCCTGTACAAACCCTGCTTATGATTTAGTTGTAAGATTCTGTGCAAAACTTGACAAATGCTCTGAAGGTGGAGTGACTTAGCGTGGAGAGCAAAGCGACAGGATACTCAACGCTTTAACATAGTGTCTAAATACTGTGTGTTAGAAGTAAAACACCCCCTCTTTAAAATATAAACTCGATGCCTTGTTGCCAATATACAAAAAGTGGAAGCCAAGAAAGAATAATTTGACAAATGATCACAGACAGATGATTAAACGCTACATTTCGTTTTATTATAAGGTCATATATCAACAATCGCGTCTCGTGGATTGGTCTAATCATTCAGCCATTCTCCTATTCACCTGTCTTCCTCCCCAGAGTGCAGAGCGATCACCTCACATCGATTGTTTCAGAGCCAGTTGAACGCCATGGTAATGATGTGACTGCAGGAAATCAAGAACAGGGAGCTTCATCAAAATATAGACAGGTTTTTCTTTTTCTTTTTTCTTTTCGAGAGCTCTGACTGCTACTGCTGCTGCCGCCGCTTTGATCACGGGGCTGCCATATCCGTCTTCATTTGGGCTCCGGCTCTCCGGCTCCTGACAGGTTCAACGTGTACAGTGCGCGAGCCCGGCTACCTCCAATTACCTCCAGCTTTCACCGCGTACTTTTATTTGGCAAAATGGACGACGCTGATCTAAGGAATGCAGAAGTCGAGCGCAATTTTGATCACTTCTGGAGAGGCTGAATGTAGTGTTTAGGTACTACAGTATTTGCGCAATGCGGGTATAGGAAATGTATCGTGATTGTTCTAATTTTGCCTCAAATTCTTAAAAAAAAAATCATTAAATTAAGTAAAAACAGTATATTTTTTTATTTAGATGATGTTTCAACTATGTAGACATGCTCAAATCAAATATACAGCACTGGAAAAAAATAAGAGACCACTGCAAAATGATCAGTTTGTCTGATTTTACTACTGATTTTTACTTTTGTTTCATTCTATAAACTACAGACATTTATCCCAAATTCCAAATAAAAATATTGTCATTTAGAGCATTTATTTGCAGAAAATGACAAATGGACAAAATAACACAAAAGATTAAATGTTTTAGACCTCAAATAATGTGAAGAAAACAAGATCATCTTCATTTGAAAACAACACAATACTAATGTTTGAACTTAGGAAGAGTTCAGAAATCAATATTTGGTGTAATAATAATAATGATGAACACAGCAGTGTTTTTTCTCTGTGGTTCTGGTGATCTCCTCATCAGAGCCTCATGAAGCAGAATGAGGTGTGTTTGTGTTGAATTCAACAGACGCTGGAATGGAACGGCTCAAACACATGTAGAGACGCTGATATCAGAACAAATCATTGCAGTGGTCTCTTATTTTTTTGCAGGGCTGTAGCTTTCACTGATAACAATTAGAATGGCCCAGTAGAGCAGTGGTCCCCCAAACCGAAGGTCAGAGGATGGATTCCCAACTCGGACATTCTTTTGTTGTACTCTGGTTTGTGGGTCAATGATTGGTGGTGGTCGGAGGGGCTGATGGTGCTGGTTGGCAGCCAGGTTGGTTGCCCCAGGGCAGCTGACAGTAGTTTCTTACCATCACAGAACTACACTTTGAGGGGTTTCGACAAGCTTGCAACGCACATTGCAAGTGTACAGCATTATTATAATTATTATATACCGTAAGCCGCTCCGGAGTATAAGCTGCACCAGCCAAAAAATGCACAATGAAGAAGAAAAAAACATATATAAGTCACACTTTTTGGGGGGAAATTTATTTGATCAAATCAGACACCAGGAACAGACATTTCATGTTGAAAGGCGAGTTTACCAAACTCTCATCTCACTCCAAATCACTAAATCCATTGAATTCTTCATCTTCTGTGTCACTTATGAGCAACTCCACCAACTTCAGCTAAAAAAAAAGCCTCCACCTGGACTCAACTAAGCAAACAGGTCTGAGGTGCTGCAGTAGGTGAAGTGACAGTGGTACAGCTATTTCTATTTCTGTTTCTTGTTTAGATGTGAAATTATATATTTCATATATACAGTGCCTTGCGAAAGTATTAGCCCCCCTTGAACTTTTTGACCTTTTGACATATTTCAGGCTTCAAACATAAAGATATAAAATTTTAATTTTTTTGGGAAGAATCAACACCAAGTGGGACACAATCGTGAAGTGGAACGAAATGTATGCAATATTTTAAACTTATTTTACAAATAAAAAACTGAAAAGTAGGGCGTGCAAAATTATTCACCCCCTTTTCTCTCAGTGCAGCCAACTGACTCCAGAAGTTCTCTGATGATTTCTGAATGCTCCAGTGTGACCTAAATGACTGATGATGATAAAGAGAGTCCACCTGTGTGTGATCAGTCTCAGTATAAATGCAGCTGCTTTGTGATGGGCTCAGAGGTCTGTTCAAAGAATATTGGGGAGCAAAGAGCATCATGAAAACCAAGGAACACACCAGGCAAGTCCGGGATAAAGTTGTGAAGTTTAAAGCAGAGTTAGGTTATAAAAAGATTTCACAAGCTTTAAACATCTCGCGAAGCACTGTTCGATCAATCATATTGAAAAGGAGAGAGAATCAGACGACTGCAGACCTCCCAAGAACCGGCCGTCCCTCTAAACTTTCGGCCCAAACAAGGAGAGCACTGACCAGAGCAGCAGCCAAGAGGCCCATGATCACTCTGGATGAACTGCAGAGATCTGCAGCTAAGATGGGGAAATCTGCCCATAGAACAAATATTAGTCTCATACTGCACAAATCTGGCCTTTATGGAAGAGTAGCAAGAAGAAGGAGTTTTCCACAAGCCACCTGGGACACACCAAACATGTGGAAGAAGGTGCTCTGGTCAAATGAGACCAAAATTGAACTTTTTGGGCAAAATGCAAAACGTTATGCTTGGCATAAAAGCAACACTGCACATCACCCTGAACACACCATCCCCACTGTCAAACATGGTGGTGGCAGCATCATGGTCCAGTGCTGCTTTTCTTCAGGAGGGACAGGGAAGATGTTAGAGTTTATGGGAAGATGGATGGAGCCAAATACAGGGCAATTTTGGAAGGAAACCTGTTGGAGTCTGCAAAAGCCCTGAGACTGGGATGGAGGTTTACCTTCCAACAAGACAAATCTACAATGGAATAGTTTAAAACGAATCATATCCAGGTGTTAGAATGGCCAAGTCAAAGTCCAGACCTAAATCCAATCGAGAATCTATGGCAAGATCTGAAAACTGCTGTTCACAAACGCTCTCCATCTAACTTTATGGAGCTTGAACTGTTTTGCAAGGAAGAATGGGCAAAAATTTCAGTCTCTAGATGTGCAAAACTGATAAAGACATACCCCCAAAAGACTTGCCGTTGTTATCGCAGCAAAAGGTTGTTCTACAAAGTATTGACTCAGGGGGGTGAATATTTTTGCACACCCTACTTTTCAGTTTTTTATTTGTAAAAAAAAGTTCAAAATATTGAAAACATTTCGTTTCACTTCACGAGTGTGTCCCACTTGGTGTTGATTCTTCCCAAAAAATTCCAATTTTATATCTTTATGTTTGAAGCCTGAAATATGTCAAAAGGTCAAAAAGTTCAAGGGGGGCTAATACTTTCACAAGGCACTGTAAGTCGCACTTGAGTATAAGTTGCAGAAACCACCAAAACCGTGTGACTCCAAAAAATACAGTACTGAGAATGAGAAAAAGTTGAATGTGTCCCCTACTGGTTAAGGCGCTGGCAGTCGTGCTTGTTGCTACAGTTCCTTCATTTTTTCCCCTATGACCTAAGCATTATTTTTGGAGCCATTCTCACCGCTGCCGCGCTCAAAGACATTTAAATACAGACGACTAAATACAACAGGGTATATGCACTTTGAAATAATTCACCGGCACAGTACAGCGCTTTGTGTGCCTTCAAGGTGCCTTCACTGTATAAAAATGTGACCATTTACAATATCAGGAGTTTTTCCTGTAAGCTACCTTTATAAACAAAAATGCCAGAGAGTTACGGTACTCATTTTAGCGGTCACCAGAAATAAAGAAGTTGAAGAGCTACGGTAAGCCTTAGATGGGGCAGAGTTAGATGCCTATTAAACATAAACCATTATCCATTTATTAGCTTTTTACCGTGCTATAACGTTCCCTCATCAAAAACCTGTTTTAGATGTCATCCATGCATGTTTGAGTAATTCAGCGATCTCTCCTGGGCCCTGTACAAACCCTACTTACGATTTAGTTATAAGATTCTGTGCAAAACTTGACAAACCTGATGCAATGTAGAGAAGTTTCATTAGCGGGATGCACGCCGATTGTGTTGGGATAGCACTCTGATAGTAGAATGATTATTAGTGCATAAGTTAGGCATTAAAATGACGCATTCATAATAGTAATGAATCAGATTTTAGTTAATGAATGCAATATATAATTCAGAAATCCTTTGGCGAGCTACTTGGAAGGGGGTGGAGTGTACTGGCAGCTCTTGAGCTATAGGTTGGAGACTACTGTCATTTTTTTTTATTACACAGAAAATAAATAAATACAAATTATGCAATGAATAACAAACAATATACAGAGCGAGACAGAGGTGATGCCAGGGGAAGGGTAGGGTAGCCAAAAGGCATAAAAATGATAAATTAAATTGTTGAAGAATGTCCATGTTTTTTTTTTACCGCTTTGGGATTGAAGGACTAGTGGATGGTTTTCTTATAATACTGTATTTCGGACAGGAAAATACAATAATATATGGAGACCTCTGCCTTATATTGACTAAGAGGTATGTCATTTACGTTATTTGCTTCACTGCGATTGGTTAAATCTGCTCATCATTCACTTATACCATGATAGAGGCTGACTAATCGGAGGAGCAGGTGGGGAAACGCTTTACAGAATAACCAGAATATTATATCGTCAGAGAGATCATTCGAACTGTGTGGCCTGTGTTTGTAATCCTTCCTCTCACTCTGCTGTGGTACTGCAGATGTCCAGCTCCTCTTGTGTGTTCGGAGAGTGTGTCTGAGCTCTGTGTAATGACTGAGTTCGGGTTTGTGTGGAACAGGAGATGTGCTGCTCTGACCTTGGCCTCTCTCTCTCTGACACCTGCACACAGCCTCCGTCAGACCGGGACTACTGTCTGTCTATCTATCTGTCTCGCTGTGTCTGCATCAACGCTGCTTTTACTCCCCATAGGAACTGTGCTCTCCTGCTCTCTTTCTCTCTCTGCCTCACACACACATACTGAAAACTTGCAGTCTTGTCCTGCTGTTTTAGATTACATAACTAAAAGTGGAACAAACTTTTTTTTACTGCTAAACTAGTCATTTGTGGGGGCAGTTTTGGTGCAGCTTTGTGTTCAGAAGCAGTGGAAAAACTGCAAGTACCATGTGACATCACACATGACTGCCCCGATTGCAACTTGGTGTTTTGCGAAAAATCCTGGTTGCAGGGGCAGTTTGATGTGTGGACACCTGTAGGGATGCACTGATACCGATACTGGTATTGGGTATCAGCCTAATACTTCCTTAATATACTTGTACTCGTTAAACATTTGCCATGATACTTCCATAATATACTTGTACTCGTTAAACATTTGCCATGATACTTCCATAATATACTTGTACTCGTTAAACATTTGCCATGATACTTCCATAATATACTCATACTCAAACATTTGCCATGATACTTCCTTAATATACTCATACTCAAACATTTGCCATGATACTTCCATAATATACTCATACTCAAACATTTGCCATGATACTTCCTTAATATACTCATACTCAAACATTTGCCATGATACTTCCATAATATACTCATACTCAAACATTTGCCATGATACTTCCATAATATACTTGTACTCGTTAAACATTTGCCATGATACTTCCTTAATATACTCATACTCAAACATTTGCCATGATACTTCCATAATATACTCATACTCAAACATTTGCCAAGATACTTCCATAATATACTTGTACTCGTTAAACATTTGCCATGATACTTCCATAATATACTCATACTCAAACATTTGCCATGATACTTCCATAATATACTCATACTCAAACATTTGCCATGATACTTCCATAATATACTCATACTCAAACATTTGCCATGATACTTCCATAATATACTTGTACTCGTTAAACATTTGCCATGATACTTCCTTAATATACTCATACTCAAACATTTGCCATGATACTTCCATAATATACTTGTACTCGTTAAACATTTGCCATGATACTTCCATAATATACTCATACTCAAACATTTGCCATGATACTTCCATAATATACTCATACTCAAACATTTGCCATGATACTTCCTTAATATACTTGTACTTGTTAAACATTTGCCATGATACTTCCATAATATACTTGTACTCGTTAAACATTTGCCATGATACTTCCATAATATACTCATACTCAAACATTTGCCATGATACTTCCATAATATACTCATACTCAAACATTTGCCATGATACTTCCATAATATACTCATACTCAAACATTTGCCATGATACTTCCTTAATATACTTGTACTCGTTAAACATTTGCCATGATACTTCCATAATATACTCATACTCAAACATTTGCCATGATAATTCCATAATATACTCGTACTCGTTAAACATTTGCCGATACCACGCACCGATCCCACTATTACACAACACATTCCGCAGTATCCCGGTTTCAGTAACCCGGTGATGAGAAACCAGAGCAACATAAATAAAGCGACTGTAGCCACATCAGTGAAAGAGCTGCTGCACTCGTACGATCTCTGAAAAGTTTAACATGAACCATCTGCAACGCGGCATACGCACAGAACAGACTCAGCATCAGCAGAACATCCTCTGTCACAGAAAGAACACTCATATTCCACTGAGTCTTTAGTCTGACAGAAGCTGAACACATCAGCACTTATACTGTATGCAAATGAGCCATGTGGTTTTAAGTTTAGTTTCTGTAAAATGTAAACAAATGTGTTCAAAGCTGCATTAAACACATTATAATCAAGATTCAAAACGTTTATTGACAAATTTTCATTTTCACATATGAAAACATTTAATTACATTTCTCATTCTCAATCAAAGGTAAATTAAATAATAATAATAAAATGAAAGAAAAGTTCTTCTTAGGGAGACAGTCTGGTGTGTAGAGAGAGAATATCATGGTTGTTTGGATTTTTTCTGGGTTTATTAAATATATATTTTTTGCGCTTGCACATTTGTAAGGTAAAGTATTGTATCGGTACTCAGTATTGGCAAGTACAGAAATAATTGTAGTCGTACTCGTATCCAAAAAGTGGTATCGGTGCATCCCTAGATACCTGTTAGACCAAACAGACTGTTCCTTATACCTCCAGAATATGCCATTATAGGTGTAGTTGTTTATAGTTAACATACGAACACTCGATTGGTCAAAATTCAACTTGGAGTAAGCTAATGATGACTGAAACACTTTTTAAATTCATAACCTTATTTATGAGTCAGTTATGAATGAAGCTCATGTCTCTGCGATGCTCTGTTCCACCTTGTGATGTCATAAAGTGGTAATTTACAGCTCCCTTTTACCTTTAGTTCAGCAGAGCTTGACAATCCCTGGTCTAAAGTCATCCAGATGATTCTAGTGAAGGTGT
Organism: Odontamblyopus rebecca; assembly: GCA_030686955.1. Taxonomy (NCBI): domain Eukaryota; kingdom Metazoa; phylum Chordata; class Actinopteri; order Gobiiformes; family Gobiidae; genus Odontamblyopus; species Odontamblyopus rebecca. The sequence goes on from CM060671.1 coordinate 27,666,973, forward strand.
ATGGAGTTCCTGTATCACCACATGACATCACAAGGTGGAACAGGGTGTTTTCAGTTTCGAGAGAAGAAAAACAGCATAATACGGGCCTTTAAAAACACATTCATCAGTCGCAATCATGTAGATCTAGTTTTTTTTTTTTTTGAGGTGTGTCCCCCAGCATGCACTGCCCACCCCGCCCCACTCCACCCCGCCCTCTTCATCTCTTCTGCGAGGAGGAAGCCCATTAGTGACGCCTCTGTCCCCCATGTTTCCTGCCAGCGAAGACGGATTACTCTCTCAGCCCTGCACTCGCCGCTCTCTCCCTCCTCTCTATCTGTTTTCATATAGAAGCTCTAAGGTCACAATCATACGCTGACACCGAAAGGGGCGCGTTTATACACTGCGGAGATGCTACTCAGATTTAGGCCATTCCTTTTGGCTAAAGTCAACGCAGTCAGGCTCCATTTATTGCGGGGCAGTTGGAGTCTATTTGTCAGCGGGCTGTGGGTTTTCTGGGTGGTTTGGGTTGTGTTGTCATGATTCTTTTGAGTATTAAAGCCGCACTGTGTAACTTTACTGCTATGGCTTCGCTACCAGCTTCTCTCCATGGAGATGTAAAGGCACAATACTTACACCCAAAGATGTTCATTTTGTCTTCTTATGTACATTAACTTCTTGGGTTCTTTTTAAAGACAATTCAGTAAAGTGTGAAATAACCACATTATGGATTGGGATGGGGCATGGGGCATCGGAGAACAACAAGTTCAAACGCTGGATCAGGGAGACCATTGAAATCAGGAAATGAGGCATGGAGCATTATCCGTGATGACAGAGCTGTCCTCCTCCAGAGACCATTGGGTGACAGGAGACAAGGGACCAGGACATTTCTTATATAAAATTGGGACAAATGACTGGTTTTGGATAAATCTGCTGGGACAGGAGACACAGGGCTCAAAACTGGGACTGTCCCTGGGACGTCTGGTCAACCTATACAAACGGAAACTTCAAGAAAAGGGCTACTTAAGATCTGCTCCTCCTGAGAGTTCACACTTCTCTGTTACATCCATCCATGTATAAGACCCCATCCACACTAGTACGTATTCGAGTCGTTTTCGTTGCGGATGTAGTGTTCGTCCACACTAATCCTGTGGAAAACAGCTCCAGAGATGGAACGATCTGGTGCCGCCAGCTCTGACGTGTTCACCTGAGCACGGATCTGATCCAGCACTGTGTGGACGAGTGAAAACGCTGATACTCTCACATAGGAGCTCTAGTTGCCATTCTTATTGGACCACGTCACTGTGACTTGCGCCTTCCTGATTTGCTGGGTTTGTGACATCGGGCATGCAACGCTATTGCGGAAAACAGTTTAAACAAACCCTAGACGCGAAATAGTGTCCACGAAAAGACTGTTTTCATGCTTGCCATCTTCCTTGGCTTGGAATTGGTTGCTGCAACTTCAGACACTGTGCTCCACTTCCTTGTTTTTACCCCCCACATGGTATCGTGACGACGGGACATCAGCCTAGTGTCTAGTCATGTGACTAGTGTTTCAGACAATCCAGACATGTCATATCTGAACACAAACCGTTTCCAATACAGTGATACGGTGATTCGTTTCAGTGTAAACGTCGTCTACCTCAGAACCTTACAATAAGCTGACCACTAGGAGGAGTGTGGAGGAAAAACAAATCTCACAAGCTCATGTGTGTGAACAAAAACACTCCCCTAATAAATAGAAAAACCAGCATGAGACGAACTGTCACTTGATGTAATAAAAGCCGCTGCCACAGTCCTCCTATAGCCATGAGGTAGGCTCCCACAGCAGATAGTGTGGAGGGGGGGTGGAGGGGTCATGAGAAGCTCCCTCCAGGCTCTCACTGCACCCTGACAGGAGATAAGGTCAAGTGTTTGTCCCATCACATCACACTATAGAGGAATGTCCACTATGAGAACTACAAACAATGCAGTCTCTACTCTGTGTGCCCGTACGCTAACGTGGACTGTCTGGTGTTGATGAGAATTTAATTAGCCGGGAAATAATGATATCCTCGCCTCTTTGCAATTGTATGCATTATTCAAGCTTTTTGAACCACTGTAGAGCACAATCATCTCTGTAATTATAACTTAGTGTAATTGTAACCCTTTATACTCATTACAATACATAATGGAAATCTTGTATGTGTTGTGTTCTGGTGTAAATATTTGTCTGAAGGGACGAGCTGACTACCATAGACTATATATATAAAGGGATGTATGCTTTCCAAATAGGAGGCGAGTATGGGAACTCTGCTTCAGATTTGTTCCTATAACTGCCGGCCTCTTGAGCTTCATTTGACTGGAACAGAATGCTATGGGTTTGATTGATTGTGTTTTATTTTGAGTTTGTGCCAAGCAAGAAACAATAATCATATACATACTACATATACATTGGAAACAGGAAAGCACATTTCTCAAAAAGGAGTGTGAAGAAGGAAAAAAAAGACATTAACGCACCCCTATTCATTACATAGTAATTGATGTGGTTTCTTATGTACATTTACATAAATTACATACTATATATATACTAAATATCATTTTAACCCAGTTTTTTTGCTTTTATGTATTGTACAGTATTATGTTTTACAGTTATTACTTATCTGTTATATTTATGTGTATACTTTTTCTCCCCAACTACCGTATTTTGTGGACTATAAGTTGCTCTGGAGTATAAGTCACACCAGCCAAAAAATGCACAATGAAGAAGAAAAAAACATATATAAGTCGCACTAAACTATAAGTAGCATTTTTGGGGGGAAATTTATTTGATCAAATCAGACTCCAGGAACAGACATTTCATCTTAAGAATAGAACCGAGAAGAACAGGCTGAACATGTGTCTTGTGTGTTCACGTCACATATGAACAGTTATTCAGAAAACTAGAGCAGAAACAACAGAACAAGTTTACCAAACTCTCCATCTCACTCCAAATCACTAAATCCACTGAATTCTTCATCCTCGTCACTCATCACTTCTGAGCGACTCTGCCAACTCCAGCTAAATCCAGCTTTTATCCCACAATGAGCTTTTTTGTTTTCTTCATTACAGTTCGAGTTTCCTCCACTTTTCTCCATCAAACACAAGTTTCTCGCTCATTCCAAACTTTCTTTCTGCTGCTCGATCACCGTTTTCAGCTGCAGATTTCAGCACTTGCAGCAGGACAGCGGCTCTTTCTGCAGGAGACATGCGCAGTAGAGCGAGAAGTGACAGTGGTGCAGGAGGAAGAGTCTGAGGCGGAGCAGATACTGGCACCTAGAGCGCCCTCTCGTGGCCTCAGTGTGAAAATAACATGTGAAATTATATATTTTAGATATAAGTCGCACCTGAGTATAAGTCGCAGGAACCACCCAAACCATGAAAAAAAATAAAATGATAATAAAATATAGTCAAAGAAATACAGTAAACAAAGCAAAAAGGCTGTGATATTTGGGCACAGCTTCAGGTTTAACTGGTGGTTCTCATCGTCTTTGTTTTAAATGTACGCCTTCCCCTTAATTCATAGTGTACTTTGTGCGTCCTGAACAGTTTTTGGATGCTGAATGGCAGTATATTTTTGTTTGCTTTATACAAAAGCCAAGCACTGTAGAAATTCACTAAATAAATAAAAAAAGTTGTTTGTGTGATCCAGATAACCAGCCTTAAGCATTATTATCCCAGCATGGTTTTGCAATTTGAAAAGGGGAAGAAGTAAAATTTGGTAATTGTCGCCCCAAATTTCAATACAAAAAGTCAAATATGGAAGTATGAGTGAGCAATACAAAATGTGAAGAGCCTTTTGTTTAAGAATGTATTTCTCTTTTTTGATTACCACAATACTTTTCGAGGCCTTAGATTGTGTGTATCTGATGTGTGTTTTTTAGCTTAGCTTTTCGTCTATTGTTACAGAAAACGATTATACAAAATGTGATTCAGGAGATAGTTAAGTCCATTGAACGACCCTAAGGTGTGAACTAATACTGCTCTGTAAATAACTAGGGTGTGTTAGTTTCATAGTGTAGTGTAGCTCCTCCCTTCAGACATATATTTCCTTGTATTTGAGCAGGAAATGTGCGCTTAGAATGCTAGTCGTTGTTTGAAATGATGCTAAATGAAGTAGTTTCTAACCTCAAGAACAATTTACAGAACTTTTCCACTATCTATTGACATATATTGTATTGTATTTATTTGTGAGTAAACATTCTGACCTGATTACGAGCTAAATCCACGCCTAACCCGTCCCTTTGTTTTTTTGTTGCAGACCAAGACGGCGCCGAGCCCAGCGCCAACTCGGTGTCTGCGTCCAACCTGCTGCGCCTGTCCCAGTGCACGGGCAGAGGGGAGTGGGCGCTCAGGTGCCAGCAGCTGCTCACCGCCTTCTCTAGACGCCTCAGCTCCACGCCCATCGCCCTGCCCGAAATGGTGCGCGCCCTCCAGGCTCAGCACAGCACCCTCAAGCAGGTAACAAGAGTGCAGAGAGTGTATGTATGTGTGTTCAATTAAATACATACTTCACTGAATGGTATAGGCTACATTTATTTATTAGGAAACACAGTATAACTACTAGTGGGTACTTGATATTTGGGGCCATAACGCTTGCGCTGTAAACAGGCTTCTATCTTCTCTGCTCCTTCAGCTTGGAACACCCTCCGAGCTGAATTGAAAATATCTGGACTTGTCTCAATTAATTTAAAGCTTTTTTGTTTTTGTGTCCATTCATCAGTGCCTGTGTTTTTAAGGTGTCACTGCAAAAAGTGCTCTAACAGGTTTCATTGCATTTTATCATTTATTGTTTACAACTACTTTATCTTACAAGCACTTTATCTTCTTAGACTGTTACAGCTGCTGCGCTTTCCAAATATTTTCTATATTCAATGCACTTTACCTTCATAATTAATGTTTACCTTAATTGATTGTTGTTTTCTGCTCTTGTCGTGTGCTGCTGACTTGGCCAGGTCACCCTTGTAAATGAGATCTGGATCTGGTTAAATAAAGGTTAAATAAAAACAAAACAAAAAAAAATCTGTCCTGCGGTTTGACGTGCCTTTGTAGTAGGGCTGTTAGTTTAACAGTTATCACTTTATTTTAAACACTCCTCTGTGGAAAGTGTGGATGGACCTGAAAGGCGGTGCAGGTTATTAGGTCAGTGATCAGGTCTAGTCATACGGGGATGTGAAGACGACAGATGAGACTGTGACTGGTGCTCAGCGGCAAATTTCTCTTCAAAAAACTGCCCCACAGGACTTTAGATAAACTAAGGTAGTTTGCAGATATTGCAGCGATGAACTCTCTTTCCACAGAAGCACAAGTTTAAAATACCATCTTAAAGCAAAACACGGGTTTGATTCAGCAGCAGCAGCGACACTACTTGTACCAACAAGCCGAGCAGCAATAAATAGCATTTTGTCCAAACATTAACTGCAATTAATCATGATTAATCAAAATTGAAACAATGTATCGTTTGACAGCACAAATTAATACAAAAATTGACAAACACAAATCAGTTCTTCAACAGTGCAAAGAAGTCTTTTAATAAATAATGGAATATGTCCATAGCACTAATGGAATAATTACACAACTGTCCCATCTTAAATAATATCTGTCTAACAATTAGAATTGCATGTTTTGCAGGAAATACTGCTGCCACACTTGCACATGTTCAGAGTTTTTCAGAAAAGTTGGAGGTTTATAAAATAAGAAAATTACCATAATTAAAAGTGTCCTGTATCTGAACCTCTAGACCCGAGAACTCTTCCTGGTGCATAAATTACAAATGAGCTCCGTCTTTTTAAATGTGTGATTTTTCATTTCACACCGCAGGACACCCTCTGGATTACGGCATTAATCTAAAAGTGTATTTCATTAAATCCCGTACACATGCTTCCCTTTATGCCAACACCGTTTATTAACTGTCTCTCACACAAGAGACTCATTCTAGATGATTTTTTTAAAGAAACGTGTTAAAATCACACTGCAGGATATTTGAGTGTTATTTTGATGAACTGCCAAAAAATGACACACCGCTTCATTCTAAAACAGGTTATATGTAATTTAGAGATTACATATTGGTGCACAGATGAGTTGAATTTTGTAGGAAGAAAAATATAGAAAGTCATTTAACATTATTACGCCAAAAATGGGTGTCACGTCAAGTACCTTACACTACAAAAATACTGTCCTTTTCCATATGTCTTTGTGCTTTGCCAGTATTTGTCAGAACAAATTTTGGCTGTATTGTTGCAATTTTTATTACCAGCATCATTTTATTAAAATAAATACATAAATGCACTTCCTTAAAATGTGACACATTAAAAAAAAAAGAAAAAAAAAGAACTTTTTTTCTGTCAACGTAAAATTGAGGACGATTTAACCTTCTGAACTTCAACACTGGATTACAACATAATTACATGATATAATATTCATAATCAGTTGCAGAAGAAGTACTCAATTTTGTTACTTAATAAAATAAAGTAAAATTAGTATATAAAGTAAGTACCCAATTAAAAATGTACTGAAAGAGTAAAAGTCTTTCACAAATTTTCATGCAGAAAATGTAGTGGTTTGAATAAAAATTTCTGCTGATGTGTTTAACAGAAACAACTGAATCTATAGTTTTGTTTTAGTTTTTTCCCCAGCTGTTTTAATTTGTATAGTTAAAAATAAACTCCTCAGCTTTTTCTGCAGGCCTCAAACTATAAAAAAAAAAAGAAAAAAAAAAACTTTTTAGTCCTGTACACAAAAGTACAGATACGTGTTCTCAAATATAATGACGTGAAAGTGAAACATATCCACTTTAAATGTACTTAAGTAAAGTTCAGATACCTAAAATGTATACTAAAGTACAGTAACAGTACAGTAACTTACTTTGTTACTGTATGTTCTGCCACTGGACACAGTTAGATTCCATGGTCCGTCTATTCCGCGTTGCAATATTCAAAGAAATCGATTTGGTTTGAAAGAAAAAAACTCTTTCTTTCCTTCTTCAAGTATTAATCTTGACACTCCTTTGGCCAGCTGACGCCTCTTCTAACTCTTCATTCCAAATAAACAACTCAAAGACACAGACATCGACTGAGGACTCCCCGGTGAGGCGTGTAATTTCCCTTTTATATTCTTTTTACACTTAGCACTCTTGTCACCGCTCTTTGATACACGGCTCGCCTCTGGGGCTCTGACAGCTCGACAAAAACGATCTGTGTTTAAATTGGATATTTGTCATCTTTTAAGGAAGAAGCTGCACTGTGTAACTTTACTGACAGGGAGTTTGTGACTGCCTTGTCCCCATGGAGATTTTACTGCTTTGCCTATAATGTTTCTTTCACAGTACAGCATTAAAGAGCGAAAGGGTATTATGCCTGTTATTAAATGGACTTTTTGGAGCTTTTTTATATGTTATAACGTCGTTCCCTCATCAACAACATGACTGAAGAGGTTTTACATGTCGTCCAGGCATGTTTGAGTAATCTAGCGATCTCTCTTGGGCTCTAGTCCAACTCTTTTTACGTTTTAGCTGTAAGATTCTGTGCGACGCTCTGCCCACAATCCTACGTCACCCACGCTCCTGCATGACAATCCTTCATAAATATACAGAAGCAAAACTGTACACTACAACTTTACAAACCTTCCCCCTTCTGCACTCACCACCTTCTATGGGGGCACTATTGAGAGCATCCTTTCCAGCAGCCTCTCAGACTGGTACGGCAGCTGTTCGCAAGACAAGAAGGCCTTGCAGAGGGTGGCGAAGAACGCAGAAAAGCTCACCGCAATCAGCCATTCAGGTCTTGTACACAACCCGCTGCTACAAGAAAGCTATCGTTATCAACAAGGACACCACCCACACTCAATATAATCACATGAATGTGCTTTTTTAACTGCACATTGGAGTTTTTGGTGAATTTACAATTTCATTCCCCCTATGTAATTTTGTTACATGGTGGAATGAACAATAAAGTTCACTTTGACTTTGACTTGAATAGTTTTATTACCACAGTGCTTTTCAATTATTTTCGGTCACGTCCCTCCTAGGAAGAAGAAAACATTTCATGTCACCCCACTCCACAGAACCACTACCAAACGTGGACAAAATGTGGACGCGCCCTCGCCTTCAGTCACCGACGTACAAGAGCAAATGGTTTAGATGCGTCTCCAAAGCAACTCCTGGGATTCTCGCAGCAGCATGAGTCCGGGCGTATCCCACGCTGCGCTCACCTGCATCATGAGGCTCCTGTGTCCTCCTCGTCTCTTGTTTTTAAAGACAAAGATGTTCACATTATAGATTGGGACACTTGCGACAACCAGCATGACAGAATCCATGTCTAATGCTGCAGTATCAGCTCCTCTGCTCGCTGCTTTACTGAAGTAGCATTCACAAAGCAGGAGGATTGTTGGCGATATTCGGCACGTATTCGCTGAAAAAAACTCAAGCGGCTCATCAATGTCTTTAAGTGACACCGTCATTTATTTGGCTTCATGCTGTCGCTGCCGACATTTTTAGACACAGTAAACACAGCGCTCTTTCCTCGTTTCCCGCTGTAGTCACAGTGAAGCCGAGCGCTACAGACGCTTTACAAACAGTTTGTTCTCTGCACTTCAGATCTCCTGCTCTGTGCTGTGTGTGAACCTTTTGGGGCCGGAAGTGATCAAAAAAAGCTGAGCATGCATTCTGGTAACGGAAGTGGCATTGTTCCCCATTAATTTTGATTCAATCAGACTGAACATGGAGAGAAGAATCAAATGTCTGGTTGTTATGTGTGTGGTTGTCAGAACTGATATTTTTCCGGCGGTTTAAAGTTTTACTCACTGATCGCTCAAGGATCTGGCAGTTGGACACCATTTGTCAAAGTCGGCTTGTTGAGGAAATATTCTCGATCTTTTGACGATAATCCTTTCACAGAGCTTGACAAGCTGCTGAGTTCTGCCGTACTTCTGTTGCCAAAATGCGTACGCAGTTGTGTCTATGTCATCACTGTTTATGAACACTAAAAGAGTCTGCAGCGCTAATGCTCCCTGCGTACCTCTGACAGTGAGAACTGCCAACTACTGTAGTGGATGTATAATTAAACTTTACTTAAGTACTCCAAAAAAAAGCATGTTCCTTGGGGTCACGCGCACCTCCCGCCATCACGTCGCAGGACTTCATTAGCAGAATGGACACCGATTGTGTTGTGATAAGCGCTCTGAAGGGGGAGTGACTTAGTGCAAAGAGTAAAGGAAGGGTTGACTCAGAGCATTAAAAATGAAAGTGAAAAATGTTGATACGTTGTTTTCGAGGAATATCGCATATTCAAAACAATAAAAGTATGGAGGAGGAAGTGTAATACCCCCTCTTTAAACTTCTCGATGGAGACAAGCGTTTGCGTTACAAGTTAAAGTCAGATCTATGGAGAGATGAGCCAAGTCACAATAAGAACAAGATATTTTTTAACAATACGAATACACGCAATTAAATAAAACCAAGATTAATATGTTAAATGCCAAACTGCAGAACGTTCAAGACAAAGCAAAAACATCTCGAAAGGTTACATAGTGCATCTTTAACCGAGAAATGCGTCTTGCGGGATGGGTCATCTGTGGTCGCTCTGGTCTTAATCCCCAGACGCACTCGTAATATCTTTCCCCTTACTTTTTAATAGCCGCAGTGCATTTAGCGGGTTACATGAGCTCACTTACTTAATCTACTTTGAAATATTAAAAGCTCCACGACCCAAGAAGTCCTTTTTCATACACACTAACAGCCTGCTTTTTATAACAGTGGTGAACACGACGGTTGTTTTCGTGTCTGTTATGGAGGCTTTTACGACCGCCGTCTGGTTCGGTAGAGTTGCGATCGGAATGCAAGGATTAGGCAGGATGGATCTTTACTTTTCTTTATTGAAAACTTGAGACTTTGTGGTGTATGGGTGTGTATGTGTGGTTCTGCAAACAAAGCAAATAAACCGAATGTTAGAAATTGGCTGGTTAAATATTAATTACAATAATAACCAGAGGTGGGACTTGCAAATCGTGACTTGGACTCGAGTCAGACTTGGGTCACTATTTTTAGGACTTGAGATTTGATAAAATGGACTACGAAAAAAAAAAAAAATATATATATATATATATTATATGTTCTTAATTTTACAGGAACAAACTTCTCTGTTACTTTGGATGTAACTGAAGTACTGAGAGATGGTATCCTCAAATGTACTACAATAATACACAGGACAATACAGTAAACCAGAGGGAACTACATAGAACATGATCCTTCCATTACAGTGTTGAATACACGACAAAATAATGATATTTAGCACTTTTAAATCTGAATTGTTTCTATTCTGATCGTAATGATTCACTCTAAGATCTTGTCAAGATATTTATAAAGGAAACATTTGCATTTCTACAGCACTTATATGAATACATCATGACTTTTTAAGTAAGCCCACAATTTAGCTTAAAGTCATATAAATTGCAAAAATCTAAGCTATATTTGGTGCTTTGATTTAAAGACTTGAAATAACTTGAAGCTCAAAGCAGATGACTTGGACTTGACTTGGACTTATGGATCAATGACTCCAGACTCGACTTAGACATGTCTGTATTTGACTTGGGACTTGACTCGGACTTGAAGTTAAAGACTCGAGACTCACTTGAGACTTGCAAAACAACGACTTGGTCTCACCTCTGATAACATATGATGATACAATCTAATAATAGTAGACCATTATAATAATAATTATAATAATTATAATGAACGTAACTAGTAAACATACGGTATTTATCCCAATATCGTCCAGTAACAAACATAATGAGTCATACTGACAATAGACTAAAATAGTGTGCATAAAATTCCGAGGCATTTCCATGTTGGCAAAAGTGAGGACGGGGTAGGGGGCATTTCGTGTCGGTGAAAGTGAAGACCGGGACGGGGGGCATTCCGTGTTGGCGTAAGCGAGGACTGGGGCGTGACGACTGTAGTTTTGCGGAGGATTCATGTGGTTCGGAGGAACGTAGTCAAGGCAGGGGGCAATTGTTGTCAAGGCGACCGCCTTAACTTTAAAGCGCTGTGGGAAAGACTGGGACATTTGGTCACACTAAGACAGCGTCATTATTCAACTTTTTTTTTCTGTTAACCAATCTTATTTTTTTTTGCTGAAAATCAAACACTAAACCAGTGGTTCTTAACCTGGGTTCGATCGAACCCCAGATCCAACTCATATGATTTGTGATGACACGCCCCGTTTGGACGTTATTGGCTGCAGGAAATTTTCTTTCTTAATATTTTCCCTTCATACTAACTATGTATAGCAAAAAAAGAAAGTGGTCAGACGAATATGTGCAATATGGATTCACATGTGTGCACCAATAAAATATATGAACCTATGCTTTGAATTTGAAAAAAAACATATTTTATTTTCCAATTAAGAAGGGTTCAGTGAATGCGCAGATGAAACTAGTGGGGTTCAGTACCTCCAACAAGGTTAAGAACCACTGAGCTAAACAGAACGTATGAATGTGTTCATGTTTTGGCGAATGTGTGTATTGTGTCACCTTGGCAACAGCTGAACATTTCGCCATAGACATACATGCAGTACCAAGCTTAATGTCACTCCTGAATATCAATATAGACAAGCAAGTTGCCGACACTCAAATAAACTATCCCTGAAACCGAAAAGTCCACATTATTTGGGCGTTTCACTTGAAGTTTGTCTTCTGAAACTTTGACAGGATGGACTCAGGTTGGGGCTACTGGAGCTAGTTAGTATTTCTGTCCGTTGTCTGGCCCTCGCAGGTTCCACGTCGGGGCCAGAGGGGCAAGAGTGTAACGAGCAGAAGGGCTCCGCGACGCCAGGCTTGCCCAAAGCTAACACCTGCCTCCCTCGTTACCGCTACAAATCCGGCAACAACCTCCCCTCCGCCCACGTCCCACGCTCCACCTTTCCCCTCATATTCAAACCATCTTGTTATCCTGACACTTGTCTCTTTTCTTTTTTTTTTGTGTTTTTAGATTGTGATCTGTGGACAAAAGGACGCAGCGGATACAGCCGCTCTGGTAGCAGCGGTCAACTCTCTCTTCCTCCCGCATAAAGTAAGTCTGCGAGAGTATTTATTCGGAATCTTGAATTTTTTTATTTGATTTGATTCATTTTTATTTCGAGAGAGAGAAACAATAGTCATATACACACATACACATTGTTAACAACAGAAAAGCGCATTTCTCGAGTGGAAAGAAGAAAAAATGTATATTAACCCACAAAGTTTCAAAATTCCAAAATGATGTGGTTGCTGTACATTGATGACGAAACTTTCCAGGTTTTTTTTACAAAATAAATGACATATTATGCATACTAAACATAATTTTAACACAATTTCTTTCTTTAAATTTCTTTTTTTTGTATTACGGTCGTACAAACTAATAATTAGAGATGTCCCGATCAAGATGTTTTGGCTTCCGATCCGATTTTTTAAGGAGTGCTTTTTCCAATATCGATCCAATACCTTTTTTTAATTCAACCCTAAGGAATGGAAGGAACCATACATGGATTGAAAGGATTACTTAAGTGTTTTATTACACTCTGTCATGTAGTGTTGTGAAGGAAGTTCGCACCTTGGCTCCAAAAAGTTCATTAGATGACGAAAGCCTCTGTTTCCAACACCAGACAGTGGTTGATCGTGTAAATCAGGGGTGTCAAACTCATTTTGGTCCGGGGGCCGTATGCAACCTACTTTGATCCCAAAAGGGCCGGATCAGAAAACTCAGTTCTCTCTTCAAGTTATTGTATTTTTCTCCGTGTCTCGTAGTGGTGTTTAAGATTATATTCCTCGAGCAACGCCACTTGTTCCAAACACACTGAGCACAGATTTCCCATTCACCTCTGTCAACAAATAAGAATTAGGCTATTTTTCTTGGGAAATCCTGAACTCAGCATCTGCTTTTCCCATTTTTTGACATTTTGCTGATGAGGGTCACGGTCGACAGTCAGAACGATCGTCCTTTAAGAGCGTTTGGAAAGAGGAAAGTCTTCATTTGTGCTGCTCTGGTGGGAGTTGCAACGTACAGAAACGTGGGAGACACTGCTATGCTAAACGGTGCAGAAAATTAACAGAAAAATCAGAAAATTTTAAGTATTTTAATAGAAAAATCAGCCGAGGGCCAGATTAAAGATCTTGGAGGGCCGGATCTGGCCCCCGGGCCGCATGTTTGACACATGTGGTCTAAAGCGATGAATTCGACAGTCCTCTGTGTTATTTTCTTGGACTTGTCACCATTTCGACGTAGCTTTTGTAAGTGACGAATCAAATTGGTAGTGTTAAAATGAGCTCTGCTGGTTCCTCCAGGAGAAACTGTTTGTTTGCAGCGAAAACAGTGAAAAGTTGTAGTGAAAAGTCCCACACAGCGGACATGGCGGCGTAAAGCGCATCGATGCCGCAAAAACATGTGAAACTGGATCAGTCCAATCACGTGACTGAATCCAATACTGTCCGATACTCATAAAAGAGCCAATACCAATACTGAATATTGGATCGGGACATCCCAACTAATAATAATGACAAAGAAGGCACAAAAGTTTATCATTTATGATCATATCAAAATAAGCAAAATGAGAATGAAGAATGTAAGGATTTTTTTTTTCCATTTCTGGTCGTTTATGATCGTATCAAATTCAAAGGTAATGTTCAAGAAAATGTTAAAGAAAAGCATGAGTGTGACAGTGTAACTTTGGCTTTTAGGTATTTCTGTCAGATTTGATTTTTATATTGTTTTTTGAAGGGCACCAAGTTAGTACAAGCTTTTATATGGTCATCTAAGTTATTCCATAAGTCTACTCCACGTGCTTCTGAGAGTAATTAAATCAGACATTAGCATTGTCCAGCTCTCGGTCCTTTGATTGACTCTGACCGGCCCGTTTAAACTCATTTGGAATTACAAAATAAACATATTTTATCATTTTACTTCATGCATGGACTAAAGACAACCTCACTTTTTCATTGCTTAGTCATAACATAAACTCTTGCCAGTCTCGCCAGCATGTCAAAACTGCTATTTACTGCTTTTAAAAAGATTACGCAGAACTGAGTTAAGCATTTTGGCCTGGACCTCCACAATATTTTCTGTTTGTCATGTGGCTCCATGGAAAAAAGAATTGCCCACCCCTGCGTTAAACGAAATAATTATATTTGGTATATACTGCATATTTTCACACACTAAAAGACTCAAAATACTGCATAACGCACAAATAGTCCAGTAACAGCTAAATCACTGTTCTATATCACTGCTCCGTGGCCATCACCATGACAACACCATAGCAACAGGTAAATATATGCCGCATTGTATTGAATGTCGATAAATCCGAGTCAGTTCTTCCGACATCCGTTGTAAATGCATTTTATTGCAACAGTCGGGGAAAATATGGACGCCCAAGAGAGTTTAACATGTATTTTGTTATTTTAGCTTTTCGAATACCGTATATACAGTCTCTAGCGCGACATTTAGGACAGGCTAGAACTCACTAGAGCTACATCCGAATCTCATAAAACTCAACCCTCTCTGACTGAACCCTGAATTAGTTAACGTTAGCTAATGTAGATTGAGTTGTTTTTATTTCAATTTTGTGCCAAGAGAGAAACAATAATCATACACATACTTCATATACATGGTAAACAACAGAAAAGCACATTTCTCTAAAGGAGCGGAAAGAAGAAAAACTTATATTAACCCACTCCTGTTCATGACATAGTTTCAAAAATGATGTGTTTTCTAATGTACATTGATCACAGAACTTTACGAATACTTACATACAGCAAAATAAATGACATACATTGGTCATACAAACTAATATTAATGCTAAAGAAGGCACAGAATAAGAAAGAAATAAGCAAAATGAGAATGTAAGAAGGATGAAGAATGCTTTTTTTTTTTTTTTTTAGCTGTCTGCAACTCAATTCTGGCAGTTTGTCTATTACATGTTCAGAAAAAGTTTGTGTTGACTGTCAAATGATGTGAAAGAAAGTCTAAATGTCACTGCAAAGTTTTTAGAAGACACTTTCTCTACACATACGCAACAAATCAAAATGACCAAATTACAGTTCTCCCCATTTACTTTGTGCGCTGCGGATCCCCGATTTGATTGGCTGTTCCATTGCACTTTCTTGAGGTGCAGGTTGGTTTTCCCTGAGTCCTGAGCACAATAGAATGCAGGAAAAGGCTCATTCTCTCTGAGTATACTGGAATGTCGGGACTAGCTTCATTCAAAACATTGAAATAACTCATTTGAACTGCATAACGGACAGTTCCTCTTGTCTTCCTCTTGTCTCCCTGTTTCAAAAGGGCAAATTTCCAAGTTACGACGGTGGTTTGTCACGCTATGAATTTAGGATTGTCTGGACGGTGAAGGCAGTGTAAAGCAAAATGTTAGTAGAATACCCACCTCTCTTAACTCTTAAAGTTCTCCTCTCTGCTTCTCTCTGCTTCCTCTCATCCTCCTCCTCTTCTCCTCTCTGCTTCTCTCTCCAGGTCTCTCTCTAAACTCGCTATAACCTCCTCCAAAGGCAGCAAATAAAACTTTAAAGCACTGTGAGAGTTGTGTTGGGGTCTCCGAGGTCGTTCATTCTATCTATCACGCTCCCTCTCTATCTCTACTTTTTTCCGTCTCTGTCTCTTTTGTCTCTTCCACTCTTCTGTTCTCTCTCCACTCTCTCCTCGGTGCTCTGTCCATACTGGTCTTTCTCTTCCCTCTCTCTTCCTGGTGCAGTGTCCATAATGGTCTCGCTCTCCTCCTCTTTTTCTGTTGCTCTGTCCATATTGGTCTCTCTCTTTTTCTCTCCATACAGGTGTCTCTCCTCATCTTTCTCTGGTGCTCTCTCCATACTGTTCTCTCTCCTCCTTTCTCCGTGGGGCTCTGTCATTACTGACCTCTCTCTCTTCCTTTCTTTCTGGTCCATATTGGTCTCTCTCCTCCTGGCTCCATACTGGTCTCTCTCCATACTTGTCTCTCTCTCCATACAGGTCTCTCTCTCTCCTCCTCTCTCCATATGGGTGTCTCTCTCTCTCTCTCCATTCTGGTCTCTCTTTCTCTCCTCCTCTCTCCACACTGCTCTCTCTCTCCATACTGCTCTCTCTCTCTCCATACTGGTCTCTTTCTCTCCTCCTCTCTCCACACTGCTCTCTCTCTCCATACTGCTCTCTCTCTCTCCATACTGGTCTCTCTCTCCTCCTCTCTCCATACTGCTCTCTCTCCTCCTCTCTCCATACTGGTCTCTCTCTCCTCCTCTCTCCATACTGATCTCTCTCTCCATACAGGTCTCTCTCTCTCCTCTCTCCATATGGGTGTCTCTCTCTCTCTCTCCCATTCTGGTCTCTCTTTCTCTCCTCCTCTCTCCACACTGCTCTCTCTCTCCATACTGCTCTCTCTCTCTCTCCATACTGGTCTCTCTCTCCTCCTCTCTCCATACTGGTCTCTCTCTCCTCCTCTCTCCATACTGGTCTCTCTCCTCCTCTCTCCAAACTGCTCTCTCTCCTCCTCTCTCCATACTGGTCTCTCTCCTCCTCTCTCCAAACTGCTCTCTCTCCTCCTCTCTCCATACTGGTCTCTCTCTCCTCCTCTCTCCATACTGGTCTCTCTCTCCTCCTCTCTCCATACTGGTCTCTCTCTCCTCCTCTCTCCAAACTGCTCTCTCTCCTCCTCTCTCCATACTGGTCTCTCTCTCCTCCTCTCTCCATACTGCTCTCTTTCCTCCTCTGCGCATACTGGTCTCTCCCCTCCTCTCTCCATACTGGTCTCTTTCCTTCTCTCCATACAGGTTTCTCTCCTTCTCTCTCTCTTATGCTCTGTCCATACTGATCTCTCTCTTCCTCTCTCCATACTGGTCTCTCTCTCCCCGTCTCCATACTGGTCTCTCTCTTCTTCCTCTCTCCCTGATCTCTTCTCTCCTCCTCTCTCCCTGGTCTCCTCTCTTCCTCCTCTCTCCCTGGTCTCCTCTCTTCCTCCTCTCTCCCTGGTCTCTTTCTCCTCCTCTCTTCCTCCTCTTCTCTCCCTGGTGGTGCTCTGTTCATCCTGGTGTGGCCTGGTTGACCTCTCTGTGCATCTGGCCTCATTCTGACAGCTGTCGGTGTGACTGACTCTGGACACAGATGGACAGAACTTCTCTATCGCTGTCAGGGGGAAGCCATTTTAATTAAAAGAAAAAGTCTATGGATAAACTTAAAAAAAAATAAAGAAGTCTATGGATAAACTTAAAAAAAAAAAAAAACTATGGATAAACTTTCAAAAAAATTGGTGTAAAAAGTCATTATATTGGATTTTTTTTGTTTTCTAATGGAGATGGATGAGCAATAAAACAAAAAAGGTGGCTGTTTATTTCCACAGTAATCAAAAGTATTTCAAACTGAGAAGAAAATCGAAGAAAATATCATTATCGTTATCATTTTCACAATTTATTTTTATTTTTTTATATTTTTTCAGTCCACGTTTCTTCTATTTGTAATATTATTGTTATTAGACACATCAGAAATAGAAAATATTGGATTCCTATGCCAGTACATCACTTACACTAAAAGATCAAATGGGTTATGTAATGTAATGGTCAGATGGATTATGTAATGTAATGATATTAAAGTGCATCAAGGACTGTATGACTGTCATAACAAACTATCTATATTAACATATTGTTGAAAACAGCTCTTGGAAAAAAAAAAAAAAAAAAAAAAAAAACTTAGACTTAAGGCTGCCGCACACAGCAGGAGAATTTGCCCGATTTTGGCTGCGATTTCGTCTTCCCGAGTTCCCGAGTTTTTGTCTTTGTGTGCGATTTTGAAGCCGCTGCTCCTCATGTGTGGAGTCAGTGTCAGATCAGAACCACCAAACATCAGAAATGTTGATGTCGATAAAACAGAGCGTCAGGGGCAGAGGAGCGACGGACACAGAGACGCAACAAACAAACTCTGGATAATGTGAAAATAAAGACTTTATTATTACTCACCTAATGTGAAGTGGTACATTTAAAGTGCAGCATCTTGGAGAGACAATATCCATAGAAATTGTCCTACGCAAATAATGACATCCAGTCCACAAACCGCGCTGTTAATCCAGTTTGCGGTGTTCTTTAAAAGTAAATAGACAGTATTTCCTCGTGTGTTCGTTTACATCCACACAGTGCATGGATCTAGGTGAAGCTGCAGATTCGTGATGGTGACTTTACTTCTTCTAGACTTTGTTGCCAACTTTTTATGCTTTAAAAATCCTGTATCTGAAGTACTGCACCACATTTCGCAAATAATAAAAGCGAGTGGTTTTACTGTAGACAGGAAACAGCGGACGGGATCTTTCTCAACTTTATATCCTGTGGTCCGCAGACAGATCCCGCTGCAGTCTTTGTGATCAGAGATTTTTAGTCTCATAAGTTTCTCCTCATGTCTGTGGTTTGCGCTTTTGGTCGCACGTTTAAAAATCGTTTAAGACCAAAAAATCCTGTAGTTAAGTCCTTTAGACTTAATATTCAATACAAATTTTTACACCACAATAATACATTTTTAAAAATCGAATTTCAGACAATAGAATGCCATTTTCTATTCAGATAAAAATCAAAATCTATAATAATTCAGGATTTATTTTTTTTATTATTTTTGATTTATTTTTAAATTATTGATTATTTGTTTGAACGCTTAATGTCTACTTTATATACAACCCTAGTACATATTTAAGGAACAGTATGTAAATTTCAGGTGGTGGCACGTTACCTGCACGATTCCATAGAAATAAAACGTTAAAACCATACTGTGGAACATTCTTCATGGAGATAAATAAGCTCTATGCCATACCGTGGAAGACTGATAGACATTTTTCCATGGAAACAAAAAGGAATAGACCCAGGTTTGGTGGAGATACAGCCTGCTCAGAGTAAGGACGCTACACTATTTTTACCTAAAAAGTTTCACAGTGTGTCTTTAAACTCTAACTAAAGTGTTAAATGCAGGTGCAAACACAATACACACACATGATATACAGTGTGGTGTCTCTTTTTAATTGTTACAACACTTATCCTGCTCCCGGTTTGCACTCGGAAACCTGTTACTTAATTAAACCAATAAATTAGCTTGTTATTGTCCTCTACGCACCGCCCGCACCTTCCGTCTCCTTCCCTTCTCCTCCGTCGCTCCGTTGCTTCCTCCTCCTTCCTCCTTTTCCTCCTCCGAACTCAACAGGCCTAGTGAAATATAGATGAGGAGTGCGGTATTGGATGCCGGCTGCAGTAGCGTTCACCCGGAGCCGGGGAGAGGCGCTGAGCCAGATAGGCCTTACCATAACAGATCTATTATTTAAGTGTGCGTCGTGTGCGCCGCTCGGCCCCATGGGAGATGTGAGTATTAGGTGGAAGGAGATAGATGTGTTAATGTTGACTTTGAGGCACAAGTCCCAAGGAAATACAAGAAATGCTGCTGCCACTGACTCAAACGGGTGAATAAGGACCATTTGGGACAAGACTTATGTGGTATTAACTGCTGTCATACAACATATTTATATCACTATGTTAGCTCTGTGTACCGTCCGTTCTTTAGAATTTCAGTTAAGAACGAAAAACGTTTATTTCATTATTCCATTTTAGTCTCAAACAAAAAAAAAAACAGATTTTGACCTTTGTTTCCAATATTTAATCTAATAAAACCAATCAAAAAACAGTCTTTTTTTTGATTGGTGCCTATTTTAATTTGGATATTTGTAGGGCTGAAACGATTACTCGAGTAACTCGGATAATTCGATTACAAAAAATATTCGGGGCAAATTCTTTGCCTCGAGGCTTCGTTTAATTCATGTCACCAAAGTCAATTTATTTAAAATGTCTCTGCTATCGTATCGCTCCTCCTTTGTAGACTGCTGCGCCAGTCTGGGATCACTGTTTCACACGGACAGTTATCAATGACGTACATTTCAAAGATTTGAAGCGGCGCGATTTATTCCACGGTGTGGAAATGGCAGATAATGATGTGGCCGGTGCCAGTGTGCACTGGCAAAGCCAACCTGATGTACCACAACAGTACGTCTTCAATGCTGCAGCACTTAAAGCGAAAGCATCCTCATGTGAACTGTACTTCTCTAAGCGCCGCTTCTAAGCGGAGTCGGAGTCGGAGAATCTACGAGGTAATATACTTTACGATTGCTAACTGAAATGAAAAGTAACGCCTATTAGAATGTACAGTATTTGTAATTATTTGTAACCTGTGTATGAGTCGATAGTAACGAGGCATAATGAGCAGCAAGGGAGCAAATGATCTCACTCAAATCGCTCCCTTCCTCACGTATACACAGACACACGCACACACTCTGTGTTTCCCATATCAGAAACGTCTAGTTCGTTGTTCTACTTTTACCAAAAATCTGATTTAATCTAGAACCGCTGGCATCAATAATTCCAATATCAGAGAAAGGAAATATTTTACGACGTTTACGAACACTTATGTGTTCGCTAGTTCTATATTTAGCTTATTAATTAGGCTAGTTAAAGGATTAACGTTGTCACTTAGAAAACTCCTGTCTTATAAGCCAATAAGCCAAAGGTTTTACACTTGTTTAAAAAAATGTTGACTTTAAATAAAAACCTTTTTTGTGAGGAATAACAGCAATTGCTTGCTCATTTTAAGAGGCCTTTCATGTTGCGTTACACACTATTGATATAGTTGTATAAAAACAAAAAAGTGTGATTTATCCGATTACTCGATTAATCGA
Source organism: Odontamblyopus rebecca (assembly GCA_030686955.1). NCBI lineage: Eukaryota > Metazoa > Chordata > Actinopteri > Gobiiformes > Gobiidae > Odontamblyopus > Odontamblyopus rebecca. The sequence continues at coordinate 27,687,663 of CM060671.1, forward strand.
TGATATAATCGACAGAATACTCGATTCCAAAAATATTCGATAGTTGCAGCTCTAGATATTTTATTCTTTCCGGTTTATTTGCCCCAGAAGTTCTGCAGTTTAGCTCGTCGTGTGTGAATTCAGGGTTGACTGAACAAAACTTATCTCCTCACTTTCTACTTTCTAAATGCGCAAAAGTAAACACGTCGCTATAAAAGAAGACGATGTGTTTGTCCACGAAATTGCAACGATTTTTCAGGTAAGTCCTTCTAACAGCAGAACGTCCGGGGCAAATAAACCAGAGAGAATAAAAGATCAAAATTGAAATTGTGTGTATGTCTTTATTTTAATGAAGAAATTGAGTTTCTTTTACAATGGAACATTAGAGAAATCATGATAGAAATAACAAAAACAACAACAAAACATTTGTCCCAAAAAGGAGTGGGAAGAAGAGAACTTAACTAAATTTTGCAGTGTAGTGTTCAGCTCCAGTCAAATAAAGCGCATCAAGGCCAGCAGTTATAGCCGCTAATCTGCAACCAAATCCAAATCCACTTTATTTCTATAGCACATTTCACAAACAGAGCAGTTTCCAAAGTGCTGCACAGAGATAAAACAAAAAGAATGCTAAAATTTGGTCATGCCAGTCCTAAAACAATAAAATCAGTCAAATCAAATTAAAGCAACCACCATAAAAATCACAAATTAGAATTAAATAAATGAAATAAATAAACACAGATGACCACACAAACTCACGCGGCGTTAAAAGCCACAGAGCAAAAGTGGGTTTTAAGACGAGACTTAAAACACTCGATTGTAGGGGGTAGAGCATTCCACAGTTTAGGTCCAAATGAAGACCGCAGACGTATGTGCTGTTTGGAATCATCTGGAATTCGGTGCCCTCGTCTCTTCTAATCGCATGTACCCAGTGCAAGAGAGAGTTGTGCGTCAGTGGAAATGATGGAAACTGAGGTAGGGTTGGATTTGTGGATTCGCCGAACATAACGGAACGCTGCAAGGACCTGGACATGAAGAAAACTGGGACATTTTCTCATTTTTCCTCAATTTTGTCCGATTTACTATCGCAAACAGAGCCCACCAGAAGTTGTCATCGCATCTTTTCAGACGTCTTCCTGGTTTGTGAATAATGTTGCCAAAATTCTGCTGACACTCCACAAATCCTTACAATGTCCAAACCCGCACGTGAAACACAATACGATACGACCCTGCGCTTGTAATCTGTAAGTTTAAACAGCACCTCAATGGACTTTCACAACCAAATTTTGACACTATAAGTTGATATTTACTGTATTTTTTTGCATTTTCTACCAATAATCCCACTTCTTTTTAAAAAATAGTTTAAAATCCCTGGTGTTGCGAATTAGCCTTGGATATAAAGACTCTGATACCTCCATTACTGACTCCAGATACTCCAGATTACTGAATTATTAATCTATGTTTGTGTATCTGTCCCTAATTCAAATAAACCATTCTCTTACAACCGAATACAGCTTTATGTAATAAAACTGTACTCTTAAATAATGGTTTTAATAAGGTAAATAACTATAAAGTCCATGGTGAGACCCTATTTGGCCTTTGGACCGCAGACAATCCAAACAGTGCAGCTTTTCCACAGCAGCAGTCTGTGTTTGTGTGATTTGTCTCATTAACATAATCCATAGAAGCGCTGATAAAGCCTCCACCAAACAAACAAACGTCTGCCAAAAGGTACAGACGCAAGGGAAGTTCTGGAAGTGTGGCTTTATTCTACCTGTATGCCTCTATGCCACCTCTACGTCTATGCCTGTTCAGCAACTTTTCACATACAATGGGTAATATTGCTGTCTGCTTTAACTGTGTCTCATTCCCACATGTTTGAGTAACTCTTTATTATTAGTCTGTCTACATGTCCAAAGCTCAAAATGCTCTGTTCCACCTTGTGATGTCATGTAGCGGTCATTTTCAGCTACCTTTACCTTTAGTTTTATAGAGATTGTCAATTATCCAACTAATTCTAGTGAAGGCGTATCAATCAATCAGGCAAACTTTATTCATAGAGCGCTTTTCATACAAAAAAATGCAACACAAAGTGCTTTACAGTGATTAAAAAAAAGAACAATGATTTAATGCGATTCAGAGCCACCATGTCCAACCATGTCCATCAGCGTTCAAGGAGCTGCCTCAGTATTCGAATTTTCCGAAAATCAGGGTCATGCATAATCCCAATCGGTAAAGTCCTGTAATCTTGGTTCTGAAGAGGTAGATCCTTTGTGTCCTCTGCGGAAGAATCCCGGTAGGGCACGGACACAGGATCGCCTGGTCCTGCTTGTCTTGTTAAAGTGTCAATTTCTTTAAGAGACCAACTTATCGAATCCATAGTTAATTTAGTTTCGGAGAGCAGAGTAGAGAGAGTCTCTTGAGGAATAAGATACATTAGACCAGACGAGACATAGAAGCAAAGTCAAGAGTGAAGGTGTATGGAGTTTAGAAACACAGTGGAGCACTTCCTGTATTACCACAGGACATCATAATGTGTAACAGAGTGTTTTTGTTTGAGAGAAGAACCAAATATTCAGGTGTTTGTGTGTTAACCCATTTACACCTAATACACCCACACACAAAAAAAAAAAACACGTATAAAAACCTGTGCTGTTCTAAGGTGAAGGTCCTTCTCTCCTGAGGGTTTTTGAAGAATTTTGATTTTGTTTATGAAAACATTAATATCTCAGCCTCTGAAGCACAAGTAAGACTCTTTGGGTCAAAAAATTGCATCATGAAATTTGATGAAATGATGAGGAAACATTATAGCATAATAATAGTAAAGAGTAAAGAGCTTTTTGGGTATTTTAGGAGTGAAATCTTTAAAAAACATGACATTCAGTATCACTTCTACGCAGATGATTGCCATATTTACCTGCCACTTAAAAAATCTTGCTTCTGCCTCCCTGACACCTCTCCTGGATTGTCTTGGTGATGTCAAGAATTGGTTGGCCCACAACTTTTTAAGACTAAATGAGGGCAAAAATGAGGTCATTGTGTTTGGCAATACCGACCCCCTCACTGACCTGGGCCCACTGAAACAGCAGGTGAACCTGTCTGTCACCAACCTCAGCATCACTATTGACAGTTAAAATTAAAATAAAAATTTGACAAACACGTGAACACGGTTATTAAATCTGTCTTTTATCATTTGCGGCTTTTATCTAAAATAAAACCTTTTTTATCTTTTAAATTGTTTGAACAGATATGCATGCTTTTATCTCCTCTTGTTCAGACAACTGTAAAGCACTTTTCTCTGGCATCTCGCTCACAGTTTTTCCAAACTTCTGCTGCGTGACTTTTAACTGGAACCAAAAAAACGTGAGCACATGACCCCGATTTTAGCATTGTTGCACTGGCTCCAGTTCGTTTTAGAGTTGATTTTAAGATTTTATTTTTTGTTTTTAAAGCTTTGAATGGACTGGCCCCATTGTACGCGTCGGACCTCATACAGATTTACACCCCTGCATGAGCTTTGAGGTCCAAGGTCCTGCTCCAGCTCGTGGTCCCTAATACGAGACTTAAAACGTGAGGGGACAGGGTCTTCTCTGTGGCCGGCCCCAAACTCTGGAACGCTCTGATCCCCTACGTCCGAGCAACCCCCACAGTGGAGTGTTTTAAGTCTCGTCTTAAAACCCACTTTTACTCTGGCTTTTAACAGCGCGTGAGTTGTATATTTTATTTTATTTATTTATTTTTGGGTTTGAAGGACACTATACAGAGCATTATTTTATTCACTCCAGGCTTTGACAAGGAGGTGTGGCCACTAGATCAGAAACATAAATCAGAAAAAAGCATAATATGGGCTCTTTAAGAACTAGGCTACTTCATGAATTACCAAACCCTAAACTCTTAATTAAGTAGTACCATTCTTAATAAAGTAGTTTTTATTCCTGATTTATTAAGACTAATGAAACTTTACCTATTATTAAGTGTAAACCAGTCATGCTTAGGTATTTGAGCATGAGGCAAAAGTTACCCCTAAGCACATCTTAAACTCGCTTATAAAAACACGATAAAGGAGAGAAGATGGCTGCAGTGTGGTCCGGGCCGAGCGGTCGAGCGGCGAGGGCTGACGTGACATTTAATATTGTGCCTCCTGCGTGGCACCTCTGATTTCCCCCAGCTGTACCACGCTGGCGTTTGAAGTGGGCAGACTTTACCTTTCATTCTGTCTGTTTGAGCTGTAGTATTACACGCCTCCCCGGTCATTATTCAATCTGGATTAAATCGACGAGAGATTTCAGCAGGACAGAATCAATGCCCAGAATGAGAGAAATCCATAGCAGTTTTAGGGTTGGGCAGAAGAGGAATACATAAAGTTGAAATATACGATTTGATTAAATTTGAGATCTAATTTACCATAGTTTTCCATTGTTTTGTTTTAAAAGAACTGTATGAAAGATGATCTGTGTCTGGGAGTCCCTGCCACCACGACCCGTCCTGGGATAAGAGGAAGAAAATGGATGGATGGATAGATAAATGTCAGGGGCATGTACTGGTGGAAACAGTGAAAACAGGAGTGACCAGCAAAATGTTAAAAAGCAATTATACATGCACAAATCATTCCAAATACAACTTTGGTTGATGGTGAAGGGAAACAACTAGACATGTCCCGATCAAGATTTTTTGGCTTTTGATATGATTTTTTTTAAGGAGGGCTCTTTCCGATACCTTTTTGTGTAGTGTCGTGAAGAAAGTTTGTACCTTGGCTCCAAAAAGTCCATTAGGTTTTTCACAGTTTTTTCACAACAGACAGCGGTTGATCGTCTAAAGCATTGAATTCAAGAATTTTCCATTTCGACGTAGCTTTTCTCTTCTTTAAACGCCTCCTCCAGTGTTTGCTGCTGTGGCTTTGCTGCCTCGCGCTTTTAAATCTCAAACTCGTCCAGATGATTCTTTTGTAAATGACGAATCAAATTGGTGGTGTTAAAGTGGCTCTGCTGGTTCCTCCGTGAGACACTGTTTGTTTGCAGAGATCGCACGTCGCTGTTTGACTCTCGTTTTGTTGTAGTGAAAAGTCCCACACAGCGACATGGTGGCGTTTTGATTTACGGCTGCTGTAAAGCGCCTCGATGCCACAAAACATTGGTCCGATCACGTGACTGAATCCAATACTGTCCGATACTCATAAAAGAGCCAGATCGGGAGCTGATACCGATTCTGAACATCAGATCAGGACATCACTAGAAACAACTATAACATGGTTAAAAGCTCTGAAAATTTCAATCTAAACCAGCCCTTGCAACCTGTCATGAATCAGTGCTAGTGCAGCCTGTGCAGCTCAGTGAGGGAATTTTGGAGGTTCTGAGCTTCACATGAGGTCTGTACATAAACTGAGATTGAGACAAACTTGGATGTGTCCTCGACCTGCAGCTTAAAGAGCCTATATTACTCTATTTTCTGATCTGGATTTTCTATACCTGGAGTTGTGTTTTGTTTCATTCATGTTTAACTCACAAACCCTGCATATTTACACTGAGTTTGTCTCTCACATTCAAAGCATTCTGTTCCACCTTGTGATGTCATATGGTTATACAAATGCTCCATTACATTTTTAAACTGCATACACCTTCATTAGAATCATTTGGATCATTTCAGCCCTGGAATTGCCCATCTCGACTGAACCAACGATAAAAGGAGCTGTTAACTTGAAAACTACCACTACATGACATCACAAAGTGGAACAGAGCATTTTGAACTATGGAGATGGAAACAGACTAATAATGCAGGATTACTCAAACATATGTGGATGAAAGAAAAGACACCTCCAGGTCTGCATAAAAAGCAATAAGTTTGGCATCTTTATGAATTCCAATCCTGGAAAAACAAACTAACATCCTCCCTGAACTACCTAACCAAACTTTATGTTGACCTGAAACTTCTTCTTGGCAAAACCAAACTCATTGAAGTTCTGAAGGTTACAAATGTCCGCCTGCGTGTCCAGATGTTCCCGGACGCTCCCTCACCATTAGCACCAGCCTCGGCCGGGCCCAGCGTAGCGCCCAGCCGTCTCCCTTGGGACCCACCACAGCTGCGAGGCCCACCCAACGTCCGCACGGCATAAAGACACAAACATATGGACACCCGCGCAACACACGGTCGCATTTCCATAATCTCAGCATCAGCCGCATATGATAATCATGCCAGGAAAATATTAGCATTTGCTCTGAAACGGCATTAGTCATTAGTGAGTGGAGCACGGAGAGAGAATACCGACAAGGAGAGTGCGCTAATTAAAGCTCAGGATGGAACATCAGAAAGATTACTTTACTACAGGTCTGCAAAACATCATCCATAGAGATGCAGTGGAAGAGGTACTCAGTTTTGTTACTTAAGTAAAAGTATAGATACCAGAGCAAACAAATAAATTAATTAAAAGTAAAAGTATAACAAGAAAACAATCTGTGTGCTGTGTAACTTTTCTGGTGGTTCGTCGTCTGCTTCTCTCCATGGAGATATTGCCACGCCTCATCAAGCGTCTGACCAAGGGGTGGGTGATATCTCGATATTTAAAATATATCAAGATATTTTTTAAACTCGATATGGATTTTGACATATTGTATATATGAATATAAAGCTTATATTTACTTCTTATTTCACTGCTTCGCTTGTTTGTGTCTCATTCAACACGACGGTGCCACAACAAAAAGCCAAAGTGCCAAAACTTCAGCACCACCAACCTTTTCCACCATTTACCTCCTCACCATCAGCAGCACATCCTCCGTCACAGAGAGAATACTCATATTCCACTGAGTCGTGTCTTTTAGTCCATTAGAAGCTGAAGCATCGGGGCGAGAGAGCTGTTTTTTTCAGCATTTATTGTTTCTGCAAATGAGCCATGCTGTTTTAAGTTTCATTTCTGTAAAACGTAAACAAATGTTTAAAGTTGCATTAAACACGTCACTGTTTCAGACCGGCTGATGTGGCTCTGTCGTAGTTCAGGTTTAGATGTTGTAAAGTTTATTTTTGCAGAAGATTTGAATGAATAATCTGCTGTAGTGTTGAACTTGTACAATCGTGTTTGGAAACGTTCAGTTTGACCTGTGCAGTGGATTGTGGGATATGTCAGATCTGTCCAGTGGATTGTGGAATATGTCAGATCTGTGCAGTGGATTGTGGGATATGTCAGATATGTGCAGTGGATTGTGGGATACCTCAGATCTGTGCAGTGGATTGTGGAATACCTCAGATCTGTGCAGTGGATTGTGGGATACCTCAGATCTGTGCAGTGGATTGTGGGATACCTCAGATCTGTGCAGTGGATTGTGGGATACCTCAGATCTGTGCAGTGGATTGTGGGATACCTCAGAGCTCATAGAGGAACATGGGTCTGTTAAAATAAAGAGCCTCCAGAGCTTCCTCGACTAAAGGAGCTCAGGGTTTTGGTGTTCGTGTGGTTCACAGAGTTCATGCAAACATGAGCTTTGCACTTCAATAAAAAATAGACTTTGTGGAATTTGGCATATTTGTTTTAGCAGTAGTTTTTGGGAGGTTATTTTTCCTGTACAGATATCGAGATATATATCGTATATTGAGATATAGCAAAATATACTGTTTTGAGAAATATTTTTTGCTCCATATCATTCAGCCCTAGTCTGACCTCAAAGTCCAACTAGAACAGTGGTTCTAAACCTGGGTTCCATCGAACCCCAGGGGAAATATTGTGCACGCATTAGTTTTGTGACTGTCATACGAACTATGTTGAGCAAAAAAAGAAAGTGGTCGGGCAAATATGTGCAATATGGATTCACATGTGTGCAACAACAAAATATATATACCTATGTTTTGAAAAAAAAAACATTTTATTTTTCCAATTAAGAAGGGTTCGGTGAATGCGCATATGAAACTAGTGGGGTTCAGTACCTCCAACAAGGTTAAGAACCACTGAACTAGAGGCTTTTGGTGTGATTTTGACACTGCAGTCTGAATACAGCATTAAGGCTGCCACACACCACAGGAGAATTTGCCCAGTTTTGGCCTTGATTTGCTTCTCCCTGAGTTCGAAGAGGCATGACCCGACTTTTTGTCTTTGTGTGCAATTTTGAAGCCACTGGGCTCCTCACCAGTAAATTGGCCTGGTGTCGCCACCTGCTTTCTCCAGGCAGTATTCATGGAAACAAGCAGCTGATGTTTCTACCTTAGAAACATTTTCATATTAACATGTTATTGTTACTACGTCTATAAAAACCATCCACAGTGGCTTAGGGGTTAGAGCATTCGCCCAACAACTCCAAATGGTTCTCTTCCACGTCAAACCACTAGTGGAGGCTTCATTTAAAACAATGGCAACAGGAAATCTTTGTTGACTCATTTTGACTAATTGCATTCTTGCCCCGTGGCTGTGTGCAGATCCATTCTCTCAGCTCTATCATCTTCTTCATGCATCACTTCACACCACCGTTTGAGGGAGAGTTTTTGGTTGTTGTTTTTTTCATATGCGTGACATATACACTGACACATACACTCGTCTGAACGGGAATCCCCCCATCTGAGTCACTCCTACTTTTGTTTTTTTTGCCAGATGTCTTAGGTCCATGTACCGTTTGTTCTTTTGAATTTCAATTAAGAAGAAAATCAGTAAAATGTAAAAAACAGTTTGTTATTTCATTATTACATTCTAGGGACAAGCCAAAAAAGAAAAAAACAGACTTCGACCTCTATTTCTAATATTTAATTAACATTTTATTTCAGTATATTAGTTTATTTGGGTCAGGTTTGCAGAGGACTGGGTGGTGATCTGCTGCCACCGCGACCCAGCCGGATAAAGCGGAAGAAGATGGAAGGATGGTTTATTTCAAATAGCACCAATGAAAAACAGTCTCGGTGCCTATTTCAATTTTGGTATTTTATTCTCTCTGGTTTATTTGCCCCGGAAGTTCTGCTGCTAGGACAAACAAATTCTTTTATAGTGAAAATAATTGTTGAACTCCATGACAAGAAACAGGAGGCAGCGATAAACTCTCCTTTGTTCAGTTGACACCTGGTGCCTCCGCTCAGTTTCGTTTCTCTCCAGCGACTAGGTCAGGAATCAGAAAACACTCGGCAGTTTGCAAGGACCCCGGGGTTGTAGTCGGCACACCAGCCGATCAGTGAAGCGGTGTGTTGGCCAGAATCAACCCGAGCTGCGATAGCAGACTGCAGACTCCATCCTCCTTTGGACTTCCTTTGTCAAATAATAACTTTGCATTTTTTATCATACCTTTAAATTCAAGTTCACCTCGCAGAAACGACCATGCTCGTTGACAGTCTGTGCTTTGTTTGCTGTTGTGCTGCGATTACTTGGACACCACTGAGCGTTCTGGCACATTCCATACATCACCACCAAATAGCGGTGATTGATTACATAAAAAAATACCCGCCGACCGTCGAGCGAACGAATCCTAATGCTGCAAGGTCAGACGGTTTCCACGAACTGAAACTGTCTGATGAATCAAGCTACCAAGCAGCAGAACTTCACACAAATAAACGAGAGAATAAAATATCAAAACTAAAATAGGCACCGAGTTTTTTTGATTTGTGATATTTGAAATAAACTTTAAATTAAATATAGGAAATAGAGGTTGAAATCTGTTTTTTTTGTTTGACACTAAAACGGAATAATGAAATAACAAACTGTTTTTCCATTTTATCGTTTTGCGTTCTTCAAAAGAACGAACGATACACGGACCATTTTAGCAACGCTGTAATCAACTTTTATTTCGTGCTTTCCGAATAAAGATTAGCATTCGCCACATTTGAACCCAGCCATTGTAATAAACAGTAATTGATTCTGAAGTGTGATAGAAGCTCTTGAGTGCCGTGGTGCGTTCAAGGAGCCCAAATTAAAATTGTAAATAAACGGATGGATGGGTTTATCTCTTTCGCTACAATAACAGCGTGTCGGCTTGGAGTAACTGGACTGGAATTACACACTAACAAGCTAACGAAATGATGTATAAATAGGTTTTTTACTATTGTTTTTCACTCTGGGCCTTCCATTCCTTTGCTCTCTGCACCTTTTTTTTTGATCTTATGTAAAATCAAATGTGGAGGATGTCTTATCAAATTCTAAACCAGGTCCACAACAATCAAAAGTGTAAGAATTGCTTTGAGATGAGCTACGTCTTCGCTGATGTTTTGTGAATTGCGGCACACCTTTGCTTGTCTTGTTTTTTTATCCTTCCATTTCCTCTGAATTAACCATGGCTGCACCGTTCATACAGGCCAGTCCCACCTTTGCGCTCACGGCAAATTGCTTTAGAGTCCATTCATTGTATAGGTTATCTAAGAGTATGGTGCTTCCCACAGCCCCGGAGGTGGTGGGAGACTGTTTATTAGCAGGAGCGTTTGTGTGTGTGTGAGGTTTTCAAAGCAGCCTGCAGCATTACTTTAACTCTTATTTGAGCATTTTTTCTCATTAAAATCGGTGTAATCTGTGTTAGGGTTATCAAAATCTGACACAAACTGGTACAAAAATTTGTATTTACACTAGATTTGAGCAGGTATCGATATAAAAAGTCTCATTCGCAGGACAGAAATGAACCTTGAATAACTATAGAATGATCTTTATTTTTAGTTGTAATCATAAGAGCACAAACACTAGAGTCTGGAGGTATAAGGGAACAGTGTGATTGGTCTAAGAGGTATCAACACGTCAAACTCCGCCTTCTGCAGCCAGATGTTTGTATCAGAAACACCCAGGCAGTCATGTAGGATGGACTTGGAATTGCTGTACTGGATGGAGGCAGCATAGGCTCAGTTTTCTAATCCCGTTTTTATTTGTACAGCACATTTTTATAAATAAGACAGTTTCCAAAGTGCTTCGCATACCAATATAAAATATTTCTCTTTAAAAAGTAAAAATAATTTTCCAAACAAAAGGAACTAATAGATCAGTAGATAAAAGAATGACAATAAAATCAATGAACAAAAATAATACAATCAATAAATAAAGGCAATACTAAAAAATAAAATAGATAAAAATAATAAATAAACACAGAGTATGATACAGAGGACCACACAACTCATGCGGTGTTAAAGGCCACAGAATAAAAGTGGGTCTGAAGACGAGACTTAAAACACTCCACTGTTGGGGCTGTTCGGACATTGAGGAGCAGAGAGTTCCAGGACCCGGGGCCGGCCACAGAGAAGACCCTGTACCCCCGGTTTGAAGCCTCGTTTTAGGCACCGTGAGCTGGAGCTGGACCTTGTGCAAATTTAGAGCTGTGACGTTCCCAGTTGTACTTTTTTTTATTTTATTTATTATTATTTTACCTTAATACGTGATTGACATACATACACACATGATTGATTGATTGATTGATTGATTGATTGAAATTTTCTGTCCAATTGCAATGTCTTCAGTTAAAAAGGTTCAGATTTCATAATAACCTACTGACCTCCATGGAACCAAATAATTTTTTCAGAAATCATGAGTTATTCTTAGAGCTGGGCGGTATGACCAAAAATTGTTATCACGGTATTTTTTAAATTATCACGGTATCACGGTATTTAACGGTATTTTTGTCTTTGGCTAAGTGGAGTGTGATAGAGTTGGTAATATCATTCCAACGTCTCGCTCGGCGCGGCTCCGCGCACCCACAAAACACTACACAGACGGTCCCTTTAGCAAACGCGCCTAACACTACACAGACGGTCCCTTGAGCAAACGCGCCTAACACTACACAGACGGTCCCTTGAGCAAACGCGCCTAACACTACACAGACGGTCCCTTGAGCAAACGCGCCTACCAGGGACGTAGTGTAGTGTGTAGTGTTTTGTGCTGCAGTGCCAACGTTACGCAGAGATTGGGGAGAAGATGCAGATTTTACTTTCTACTCAACTCGCTATCCTTACCTGGCTTGTTGGCTTGTTTGGTGTAACACTGAAAAACAGCCCCGCTCAATCTACCGCTGTGCGACGTTCCGCCGCTCTGTGTTGCCGACATATGCGCGCACACACGGTATGGCGGTAAATAAGAAATTCATATCATAAAAATAAAAATTACCGGTATACCGGTTCATACGATATACCGCCCAGCCCTAGTTATTCTTCATGTTTTTTGTCCTTAAAGTGTTCAAATGTCATGTGGTGCGACCGTGCATCATGCGGTGCGACTAATAACAGCAGGAATTCTATGGCTGGAGTTTAATAACAACGTCGACTTGGGTGAATGGGATTCTTTAGGCATTTTTCTTCATTTGATGCATTTTACAGGGTTGAAGTTTGTTCATTAGACACAAGCAGGTGACTGTCATATTGGAGCAAAAGAAAATATCAATATGCATTAAAAATCTAAAGAAATGCAACAGTTTGTACAGAAAATAAAACTGTTTTAAGGTTATTCTCGGTCGCACCACATGACATTTTTTAAGGTCGTAGCCAATTCATGTACATAAAAAAACACAAAAAATGCTTCAGATAAATGTTAAACATAGATTTATGCACCTGACACTGTAAATATTTGAAGAAGTTCAATAGAAGTTGAAAATCCTCATACATCATTGACCCAAATACATTTTTGTTTGTGGTCGTACAAACTAATAATAATGATAAAGAAGGCAATAAAGTTTATCGTTTATGATCGTACAAAATAAACAGTAATGAAGATGAAAAATGTAAGAATTTTGGTTTTGGTTTATGGTCGTACAAACTAATAATAATGATAAAGAAGGCAATAAAGTTTATCATTTATTATCGTACAAAACAAACAACCGTGAGAAAGAAAAATCTAATGTATGGCCTTCAAGATGATAATGCCGCAGTTTGACCTGTTATAGCTACTATCACTGTAAATTTGTGTTGTTTGGACACCATTTTTTGGGATCCGATCCAATAGTGATGTCACATAGTACTTGAAATTGCTCTGCCCACTGGAGCCAACGCGCATAGCTGCAAATTTACTTAGTTTGCACAAAAATAGCCAAACAATGACAGAGAATTCCATTAAATCACCACGTACGGTTAAGTAGAAATAAAGCTGATTTAGTGCTTCATTCCTATAGTCCTGTACATGAAAAGAGCATCTCCCTTAAGGCCCATGTTGGCACGAGCGGCGTAATCTGACAAGAGCGGACATCTTGATTACCGGTGCTTATTGCATAATGTCCGACTGGGGGAGGGCACTAATCACATTTTGTGCATGTAGCAGTGCTTTTAAAGGCCCACTAATCTGCCAGACGAGAGCGCTCCACTGCTTAAGGCACGCCACACACACTATCGCAATGGGATCGGCGAGAGAGATGGGCATAATATATAAGAACTGCCACGCTAAGGGTCGGCGGTACAGTAAAAGAGTGAAGGTCTTTACTTTTGGCATGGTTTCGGTTTTATTACAGTGAAGGATTTGGTGATGGGACATTCATGAACGAGTCTTTTGAAAGGTTGCTTATAGATGCGCTGTAACTTTTCCGTTGGGGGTTCGTCATCTTCGTCATTTCTATGGAGATGTCATTGCTCTGTCTGGAATGTTCCACAGATCTACCGTACCTTACAGTTGGTTTTATAGCTTAAAAATGCCTAGAGAAACAGGAATTCCGACTGACTGCAGGGTCGTCTCTTCACTGATCTGACCTGTAACTTGGTCTGGTTTGGTCCCCGTGAAGGTTAGAAAGGTTTAATGCCATACTGTGAAACATTCCAGACAAAGCCAAGGGAGAAAAAGCAGGTAGGTCTAATTTGTATGCAATTTTACACTGAAAAAGCAGCAGAACAGGAAACACCAGTGAGAGATTTGAGCACAAAAATGTATCTGGCGTCATAATATCAGTTTTTCTGCTGAAAAGATTAGGAAACATTAGGGGTGTAACGATATCCCAAGTCTCACAGTACAATATCGTCACGGTATGAACCTCACTGTATGATATTTATTGCGATATCATGGGAAAGTTCACAATATTACGATATTCTACAAGACTGATATTCTAAAATGCTTTGACCAGTCATTTGGTACAACATTTATTGTCATTAGGGATGGAACGAAATCCAAATTTCTCTGTACGATATTTTCACCATATACATCTCACTGTACCATATTTATTGCAATATTTTGTGGAGGCTCACAAAACTGTGAATCTGCAACTTTTTCCTCTGAAAATGCTTCACAAGACTTAATCCAAAGAATGAAGATTGCTTAGAAGTGCTTAGAACAGTTATTTCTTCATGTAGTCTGCACTGAAACGGAGCAAAGGATCATGGTCTGTGTAGTTCCCGCTGTTTTTCTTTTTTTTTTTAGCTATTTCTGCATCAGAAGCAGAGCAAAGAGACTTGTGATTCGATATATTGTGATGCTCCACGATATTATTGTGAGACCTTAACAATATTTCGGTTATTGTTACATTCCTAGAAAACACACGCCCACTCTCGGTGTGAACCAGTTTAAACAGATCTGTGCCTTGGTCGTTTATCGCTGATATTCGTCTGTACTGTAGATAAAATGAGTTCTCACATTCACATTGGCTTCTGACATATAAATAAATTGAAAAAAGGGCCAGTATTTTGAACGACTCTTTAAAGTGAATGGATGCAAAAAGTTTGAATCCCATAAAAGAGCCGAAAGTTCCATCACTACAAGGATCATTCTTAAGGTGATTCTCTGTTACTGTGAGTACCTGTACAAATTTATTGCTCAGATACTCCACTGATTTTTTTCTGAAGAAATACCTGCATTTGGGAGCGGGAGTTGTTTACAATGTTGTACAAAGAAGTGTCCTATGGGAGTGTGACGTCACCCATGGTATTTGGTTTATGGGGTGAATTTGGAGCCGAGTTCCATATTAGGAATCGGAATACCACAACCTCTATCCTCACTCAATGTTATCTAGAGCAGTGTGTGCAGGTTTATTCTCCGCTGTCCCTTCAGAACTCACCAGTGTGTGATGTATCACCAGCTGTCCTGCTCACTCTGTCCTCCCAACGTCAGCTTCACTGGTTATTATTTATCTTTAAATGCATCATCTCAGTTATCCTGAATGAGAGCTCAAACACTAGTTAATTCCATTCAGAGTCTCTTACATTTTACGCCACACAGATCAGATACTGTTTGTTGCCCCAAGAGTCAAAAAACAAATAGGAAAACACTTATTTAAATATGAAGCACCTTCTGATTGGAACGATCTTCGCTAATCGATTCACGCATTAACTTCTGTTCCTTCATTTAAAATGCTCTGGGGCAATGTTTACAGAACCCATGGAATTGTTTTTGATCATTTTGTTGAATTTTGTTGTTCATCTTGTCGCATTTTGTGACTACCGTATTTTTCGGACCATAAATCCCTCCAGAGTATAAGTCGCACCAGCCAAAAAATGCATAATGAAGAAGAAAAAACATATATAAGTCGCACTTTTTGGGGGGAAATTGATTTGATAAAATCAGAGACCAAGGGCCTGTTAGTGCAAAAATAACCAACATGTGAAATTATATGTTTTATATATAAGTCGCACCTGAGTATAAGTCACAGGAACCAACCAAACCATGAAAAAACTCTTAGTTGTTCAAATTTAAGTTCAAGTTTAACAGCCATGTGTGAGTGTATTGTTTTCTTTTTTTTATATTTATTTGAATGTATGTAGCTTACCCTATGCAGCTTGCCCTACTATCTGTCCTCTATTGTTGTGACGATGAGGACCCCCTCGAAAACGAAATAGCGACACATCTCAAGGGGCTCATCCTCCAAAAAAATAAATTCACAAATTTATGGACACAATAGCGAAATAAAAACACTGGGATCACATAGAGCGCATTAATATGAACATTTTAAGACCAAAATGAGGCACCTGACAGCAGCATTTATAGAGCGAGAGGCAACGTTTTTTTCATACAAAGTGAATTAGAGCCGGAGCTGATTTGCGTGCCTGTGCTCACTTCCTATTTGGAACATGGCGACTAGCGGGTTACAGCCTATGGCGTAATCCGTCAGTCATCCAGGTAAGATCCATTAGCAAAAGATAAATTCAACTTGACAAAAGCTCATCCAGGATTCTTCAGTTAGGGTCGGATTCTTCAGTTATGGTCGGATTCTTCAGTTATGGTCGGATTCTTCAGTTATGGACAGAGTCTTCAGTTAGGGTCAGATTCTTCAGTTAGGGTCGGATTCTTCGGTTGTGTTCGGATTCTTCGGTTATGGTCGTATTCTTCGGTTGTGTTCGGATTCTTCGGTTATGGTCGTATTCTTCGGTTGTGTTCGGATTCTTCAGTTATGGTCGGATTCTTCGGTTATGGTCGTATTCTTCGGTTGTGTTCGGATTCTTCAGTTATAGTTGGATTCTTCAGTTATGGTCAGATTCTTCGGTTATAGTCGGATTCTTCACTTATGGACAGATTCTTCAGTTAGGGTCAGATTCTTCAGTTAGGGTCGGATTCTTCAGTTATAGTCGGATTCTTCACTTATGGACAGATTCTTCAGTTAGGGTCAGATTCTTCAGTTAGGGTCGGATTCTTCGGTTGTGTTCGGATTCTTCGGTTATGGTCGTATTCTTCGGTTGTGTTCGGATTCTTCAGTTATAGTTGGATTCTTCAGTTATGCTGGGATTCTTCAGTTATGGTCAGATTCTTCGGTTATAGTCGGATTCTTTGGTTATAGTCGGATTCTTCAGTAATGATGGGATTCTTCAGTTATGGTCGAATTCTTCAGTTATAGTTGGATTCTTCAGTTATGCTGGGATCCTTCAGTTATGGTCGGACTCTTCGGTTATAGTCGGATTCTTCAGTAATGATGGGATTCTGCAGTTATGGTCGAATTCTTCGGTTATAGTTGGATTCTTCAGTTATGGTCGGACTCTTCAGTTATGGTCAGATTCTGCAGTTATGGTCGGATTCTTCAGTTATGGTGGGATTCTGCAGTTATGGTCGGATTCTGCAGTTATGGTCGGATTCTGCAGTTATGGTCGGATTCTGCAGTTATGGTCGGATTCTGCAGTTATAGTCGGATTCTTCAGTTATGGTCGGATTCTTCAGTTGTGGACATTGCTCGTGGACACTGGTGACGCGGTCTATCTGAAGGGGAGGAGCTAACTACACTGAAACTATGTCGAAACATCTCTAAAACTCATAAAACTTCTGTCCAGTTCCTACATTTTTTTCTTTCTTTTTTGTTGTGGTATTGTGTCCAAAGCAACCATAAACAGAATCACTTAAATGCAGACTGCAGAGGCTTGAAATGTGCTCCAAACTCTCAGTACTGACAGCACAGAGATTTGTGTCCCTCTAATGCCTTCATTTAACTTTTGGAGTGGGAGCAGCACTTTAGCCAAATTGGCTGTGTGCGCCTGGTTAGCTCTGGTGTTATTGCTACCACTCGCGCTGCTACTGCCTCTAAGGGTTTTCGCAGAGTCATGCTAAAATAAAGAATAAAATAAAGAGTTGTGTTTTGTTCCTTTCACACTTTTGAGTAACCCTTTCTTATTAGTCTGTCTACATCTCCGAAGCTCTGAATGCACAGTTGCACTTTGTGTCACGAAGTGGTAATTTCCAAGTGAACAGCTGCATTTTTACCTTTTAGTTCAACAGAGATGGGCAATTCCAGGGCTGAAACCATCCAAATGAATCTAGCGAAGGTGCAGAACAGAGTATTTTCAGTTTGAGAGAAGAACTAATATGCAGGGTGTGTGTGGTAAACAATGTAAATGAAACAAAACACAAATCCAGGTCTGTTTGTGATGAGGAAACAACCTAATAATCATAAAATAGTGTAATATGGGCCCTTTAAGATCCTCATTAGCTCCTAATATCAGTTGCTATTCTTTCTCGGGTCTCAAATTCATTACATCCACTTGAATTCTATATTTTTTGTAACATACGAACAAACCCACACAGGAGGATGTATTATACTTGTATTAATTGCTAACACATATTCAGATCACTATGTTACCTTTTATCAAAAATGCTGTATGATTAGAAAACGTATTAACATGTTCCTGATCCCCGCGCTAAGTCAGAGCGCTATCACATTACAATCGTCTTGCACTGCACTAATGAAACTACTGCACATCACATCAGGTTTGTAAAGTTGTAATGTATTGTTTTGTGTCAATTTGTTGTGTATTTATAGAAGATTGTCATGTGGGAGCATGGCTGACGTAGGCTTGTGGGTTGAGCTTTGTAGAATTTTATAGCTAACCGTAAGGAGGGATCAAATAGTGCCCAGGAGGGATGTTTTTGATGAGGGAACAACATTATAACATGGTAAAAAGCTCAAAAAGTATTGTTTTTGCATAATACCTCCTCCTCTTTAACCAAGATCTTCTATTTCTATTTTGACGTGTGTAAAATCCTTCAGTCTTTCAGGTAGAATCCATGGCAAAAGGAGAAATTAACTCTGTAATACACATACTTGTAGGTGTAGGTGTATTAGTTTCAGAGTAATTTCATAGTAGCTAGCTCCTTCCTTCAGGCAGAAATAAGGCAGAGTCCTCCAGCGTCTGACCAGAACTGAAGAATCAGCTTGGATGAGCTGCGAAATGTATTCGACCAATGTACATTTTTGTCTAGTTGACAAATTGAATTTCTCCTTTTGCTTCTATAGTGATGATTTTTCCACCATGTATTTGTGAAATATATCTTCCCCAGTTATACTGATATAATATACAGCTGTGGAAAAAAATAAGAGACCAGTGCATTTTTCTGTTCTGAAATCAGCGTCTCTACATGTGTGACGACCGTTTCATTCCAGCGTCTGTTGAATCCAACACAAACACACCTCATTCTGCTTCATGAGGCTCTGATGAGGAGATCACCTGAACCAAACCTGATTTAAGGAGGAAAAGGAGAAAAACCACTGCTGTGTTCATCATTATTATTATTCCACCAAATATTGATTTCTGAACTCTTCCTAAGTTCAAACATTAGTATTGTGTTGTTTTAAAATGAACATGATCTTGTTTTCTTCACATTATTTGAGCTCTGAAAACATTTAATATTTTTTTGTTATTTTGACCATTTGTCATTTTCTGTAAATAAATGCTCTAAATGACAATATTTGTATTTGGAATTTGGGGGAAATGTTGTCAGTCGTTTAGAGAATGAAACAACAATAATGTTAATTTTACTCAAACAAACACCTATAAGTAGTAAAATCAGAGAAACTGATCATTTTGCAGTGGTTCCAGAGCTGTGGATATTTTGTATGTGTGCTGTCTGCTTTAAGTCTGTTTAACTGTCCAAT
This sequence comes from Odontamblyopus rebecca, assembly GCA_030686955.1. Lineage (NCBI taxonomy): Eukaryota > Metazoa > Chordata > Actinopteri > Gobiiformes > Gobiidae > Odontamblyopus > Odontamblyopus rebecca. Next base: position 27,706,823 of record CM060671.1, read on the forward strand.
AAGCAGGAAGTGTGCATCAGCATGCTAGTTGTTGTTAGCTTTACTGTGACCGTAAAACCTCACACTGGTCTCTGAGAGCTATGAAAAGCAATTATAAATTAATTATGATGAATATTTTAGTTTGGAATGCACACGGTAAGTGAGGCATAACTTTAGACCACTGTGCATGTCTCAATTTGATTTTTACATTTTTACGACCATAAAAAAGGTTAAAATTCAAACTGGATGAGTGTTAGAGAATTAGAGCATGCCATAGGTTCCCGGGTTCAGCCTTTGGGCTTGAGATTAGCAAGCGAAAGCACTCGGCAAAGGGCAGATTAGTCCCCATACGGCCATAAATATGCACATAAATAAACATAGCATGAACTATAGAAAGCTTGACTGACGGAGAGGCTCATTTTGACGGCATTACCACTGGCATGTTTAACTTCAACCAAATCCCATGTTGCCTCTGATATCTGTATTAGGTTTTGACGGAGCTGGATTTTCCTCCGCTGTCATGTTTTATAGAACCGATTTACTCCAAATGAACGTTTACATTTATAGACTGTGTATTTCTAGGCTCTCAAGGTTGCTCGGGTGAAACGTATAGAATGGAATTACAAATACTGCACGGAATCCGGTGCGCGTTTGATTTATGCACAGGGGCCTTTTATGCGTTGAGTCCTGTTTTACACGACTTGCAATTCCCCATGTGGATTCCGCGGGTAAGCGGGAGTCATTCGCCCGTATGGATGCTGGAATAAAAAGAGTGGCGAGCTGGTGCGGTGCGCGGCGGGAAGCCTTTATCATGGGTTGTTTCTCAGGATGTCAGCATGTTTGTCCATTTGAACGTGGGATCTGCCGGAGTTGATCATTTGTTTGGACGGACATAACGGCGCACTATAGTAGGAGCATTATGCAGTTCGCGCCAGGGGTCCACCATGTAATGCACATGTTCTGCTGATGATTCATCGTGGTGGCATAAGTGCAGGGGTCAGCAGGTTTGCCTTTGCTTACTAGAAGATGGATAAGTTTTTTTTTGTGTTTAAAGCCAATCGACCTATAGAAAAAGCCAGTTAGTTTGCAAGATATTGAAGTATTGAAATATATCAATACTAACTCAGTACGAATGTGGGTTTCAATACTGTTACCTAAATATCAATATTAATCAACATATGGGCGACAGTAGCTCAGTTTGCAAAGTGTTGTCCACTGATCAGAAGGTTGGCGGTTCGAATCCCGCCCTCGCCATTAGGAGTATCATTAAGAAGTTGCCGATACATACCTCAATACATAGACCACGATATGATACATATCTTGATACAGTGCACGTTTGGTTTGTCTGTCCATCCATTTTCTTCCGCTTATCCGGGGCTGGGTTGCGGGGGCAGCAGTCTAAGCAGGGACTTACAGACTTCCCCCACCCCAGACACTTCCTCCAGCTCCTTCGGGGAGATCCCGAGGCGTTCCCGGGCCCAGAGAGACATCGTCCCTCCAGCGTGTCCTGGGTCTTCCCCGGGGCCTCCTTCCGGTGGGACATGCCCTGAACACCTCTAACATCTCTAAGGGAGCGCCCGGCCACTCTGCGGAGGAAACTAATTTCGACCGCTTGTATCTGCGATCTCGTCCTTTTGGTTGTTCCCCAGAGCTCATGACCATAGGTGAGGGGAGGAACGTAGATTGAGGTAAATCGAGAGCTTTGCCTTTGGGCTCAGCTCCCTCTTCACCACAACGGTCCGATGCAGCGACCGCATCACTGCCGACGCTGCAGCGATCCACCTGTCAATCTCACGCTCCATCCTCCCCTCACTGTGAACAAGACCCCGAGATACTTGAACTCTTCCACTTGAGGCAGGGACATTCGGTTCGATACGATATATTTCAAATTGACTTAATATGGTTCAGTAAAATAATGTCTAAATCATGGTTGTGATACTAAAAGTCTTCGTTAAACCACGTCTTGTGCAAAGTGAATATGAAACACGCCCATTTTACACATCAAGACAGTGAATATGTATATGTGTGCTGCAACAAGCAACAAAACTGTAGTACTGTAACAAGATCATTTAATAAAATATACCAAAAAATACTCTTGGCGATATATCAATACAGCAGCCCACGATATCAATACAGTATCATCACATTAAACAATATGATATATCGATATTTTAGTGTTTTTACTCACCCTTACTCGCCATAAACATCACTGGTTGAGGTCAGACCGTTATCTTGTATTGATATTGAAAGAATTAACCCCAAAAGTACTTGATATCTTATCCTATTTGTACCAACAGTTGTGATATTGAATCAATCTGAGCACAATTTTCAACTCACAAACACTACATTTTTTTTAACTGATCTCATTTTAGGTCAGGCTCATGAAAGTCTTGTAATCTCTAAGAAAAAAAAGACTTGAATAAGAGATAATAAGACCATAACCTACGCAAACTAATCACTTTATTCCAAAAGTTGTCACGGATGCCCACACTCTTTGTTCCCCTCCGTGTGGTTGTGTGATTTCCCATAGGGCTGTCGCTTTTTAAAGCAAGTAAATCATCCTACAGATTACGATGTTTTGAAGCCTCCCAGAGAAAGAGGACGGACTTGTTGGTCCTCCATTATGTTAGGTTTTAGGTGCTAGACTTTTCTCTGGTTTTTCCACAGACTATATTTATGGACAAATATGAAGTTCATATGTGGCTTTCCGGCTCCTTCTGACCCTGGCTCCCATTGACTTTCATTGGAATATTTTGGCCCCTTTCTCTGTACCTGCTGCTGTGATCTTCGTCATTTTGGTCTTAAAATATATGATCCTGGGGTTTTTATTTAGCTATTTTGTCCGTTAAAAAATCCCATTCTTTATATAAAGCCTAGCTCCAAATTCGCCCCTATAACCTTTATCATCATAAGCTTCATTTGAGTGGGTTATGTCACACACGCTCTGTCCACTTCTTTATACATTCTATAGCTTCTCCATTGAAATTAATGGGAGAATTTTTTTTTTTTGCCCTGCACCATTAACTGGAGCAGTGGAGCTGCTTATTTCAATGGCCGCTAATAGAAAAAGCATCTACAAGCATTTAGTGTCATGTTGACATTAGTCTAGCAGCGATTGTGTCATTTCAAAATGCTTTACTTCTCGTTATTGCCAGCAATAGGACGTCAAACATAAAGACTGTGAAAAATAAAACCATGCAAAAGATCCAGACAACTACATAATGTCTCTTTTAGTACATTTGTCCTTGTCTGGATTTTTTTCTTAAATTTGCTATTAAAATTCCTCCTTTTACCCCCTAATGAAGCATTATATATCTTTTTTTTTCAGTTCAACCTGTTATTTCACAATCTGCTGCTGTAGTTGTGTCATATGGCTGTAATAAAAGCTACAGGACCAGAACTACAAATTAAAAAAAAAAAAAAAAAAAAAAAATCTTTCATACAAAACACAGAAAACATGTATAAACCACATTTTGGACATAAAAAAAATTCTTAATTTAGGGCCTTAGCTACAAAAATGCAAAATATCAAGTCTGTAACTAACCTAAACATATCCTTATTTCCTCAAAACAAAAAAAGTGTACAGTAAGTGTAATCGCCCCTTTACTTTACTTTACTGGTCATAGAAACAGCTCCTGTCAATTACAGTGCATAGAGCTACATCACTTCCCATGCGCTTCCAGCTTTTCAAGGGAAAAAAAGTATGTTTCTATCTTTTATGGTTGGAAAGCTATGCAGGGTTATATAAAACATATTCCCAGGCAACATATATGATACTGTGAGTCTGGAAGGGTTAATATAAATTAAAACAAACATGATCAATTTCCTGTACGATACCCCCATTTTTGTCATTAGTCCCCAGTTTAAAAATGGACCATTCTAGGCTTCAGGGTGCACTATGTAACTTTTCTGATGGAGGGTCCACCTACAGTTTTGTCTTCCTAACTGTAAAATTGTTTTGCTTGGAATGTTTCAAAGCTTAACTGTCTCCACGGAAACAAGCAGGAGATGCCACAAGAACAGGGATGGATTGGGACCAAAAAAAAAGCCCTGGACTTTTTCCCTACAAATCGGCCCACGGTGAAAATCTTATTATCGCCCTCTGCTGTTAGCACACCGGACGGCCGTTTTGGAATTTTCCAGAACACACAGATTCACTTATGCTCAAGACCAAGATACGGGTCAGATCTGTGCAGAGGACCGCCCGATAAGCCAAAAAATGCACAATGAAGAAGAAAAAAACATGTATAATCCGCACTTTTTGGGGGAAATTTATTTTATAAAATCAGAGACCAAGAACCGACATTTCATCTTGAAAGGCAAGTTATAGAAGTTATAGAAATAAAAACAGCCGAATAGAGAACAATCCGTGTATCATTCACTCTTTGGTTTTTCAATATAGAACCAAAAATAAGAAAACAACAACAACAAAAAAAAAAACTCTTTTATTTATTATTAAAACCAAAATGAAAAAACGGATTTCATTTTTGATTCATATATATGATTCATATATTTGGTCTATGGACTGTCAGTGTGAAAAATGTAATATATAAGTTGCACCTGAGTATAAGTCACCTAAACCCTGAAAAATATGGTAATAAAAACACCCATAATTGAATGAATGATACAGGGATAAGTTTAAGAACACACTGTGAAATATTTCAGACAAAATAATCAGATCTCCATGGAGATAAAAAGGTAACGGACCCTCGACCCTAAAAATCACACAATGCCCCTTCAAGAAACGCAGTAATTACTTCTTTAGTATAGTTAAAGTGACCAGACGTCCCTATTTACCCGGGATAGTTTGAGCCATGTGTCCCCTGTCCCAGCAGATTTATCCAAAACCACTGATTCGTCCCAGTTTTATACAAGAAATGTCCCTTGGGTCCCTATTTTTGACCAATCTGATCCATGCCAACACCCAAGAGAGGCATAAATTGTCATTTGTTTCGGTGAAATCCAGAAAAGCTGCTTAAAAATGACAAAAAAACAGAAAATGTGACTATACTGACTCACATTAGTGCCAAGTGCAGAACAATTTTCCTTCATTACGCACTCGTTTCACAATTTTATTATTACCAACCCACCCCAAACTAGGGAAGTCCCAGTTTTTTATTTTGAAAATCTGGTCACCCGAGTCTAGTAAAAGCTCCACTATGAAAACACAGTCTACTACTCCTGTAAATACTACATATTTTCTGTCGACAAATGAGCTGGGCAGTCTAGTAATGTGTCACTTTAAATATTTACCCAATATTTTTTGTTCCAACAGATTTTATTTTAGCCTTTTTTGTCTCGAGGCCTTGGCAGGAAGGTGTTTGCAGCAGGTGTTAAGACGCGCCACCAACTGTTGGCGTTATCGAGAGTGAGCTGAAGCGGAAAGCGTCTGAAGGTATTACAAGGATTTGGAAGGATTTGCCACGGTAGATCTTAACGCGATACCCCTTAAACTCCCTACCTACTCGTTTCCGAACACGCGCTTTTATTTTCCCCTTCGCTTTCCCCAGAGGACATTTGGGCGTGTAGAGATGAGGTTAGACGGTCTGGCCTTCGTCGGGAATGCGGCGCCTTTAGCGGTAACTCTGAAGGGAGAGAGTTGGCGTCGCTAACAAGTCCATAGAGACGATAGAGTGTTCGCTGGGGGACGGTAAGGCTGGCATGACAAGGACTCGCCGGTGGCACAGAGGGGCTTAGTCACAGGCTAACTAGCACTAGTGCAAAGCAGGATTACGGCTAAGCAGTAGTGCAGACCACGCTGGCCTTTGACCTCGGCCATCCTATCGCCGTCCCTGTTAGCGTGGAGCTCCAGGCTGTTTGGAGATGCTCGGCGGGTTTAATCCCAGCTGGAAATTCTGATCAGAAAGAGTTTTTTTTCTTTTTTTTCCCTACTCACGCAAATTAAAAATCCTATATTCAGTGGTGGAACGTGAAGAAGTAAAAGTAGTAAAGTACTGTGACTATAACAGACTAAAGATTCAACCTTTCTTTTCCCAATTTGGTCATTTTTTTGGTTTTCAAATTTTACTTCCCGGCGTCTTACTTTATGGAAAGATGTAAACTTCTGGTCAGTTGTTGCGCGTCATATTATAATGTTGTAACCTCCTCAAAAACATACCTGGAGTTGTGTTTTGTTTCATCTTCAAAGCTCAAAATGTTCTGTTTCACCTTGTGATGTCATGAAGTGCCATCCATCCATCTTCTCCCACTTAACCCAGCTGGGTCGGGGGGGGCAGCTTGCTGCCCAATCCTCATAGCACCTGACCCGACCTATGAACCCCTCTGCGGGTGGTGAGCCCACAGGAGGGTGGACGTCATGGTCCTTGATGTTAGTTCATAGGGGTGTGGGCATGTTTTGGGTTGATGGGGGAAACCGGAGCCCAGAGGAAACCCATCCAGACACAGGGAGAACATGCAAACTCCACACAGAAACGCCCGGGCGACCCGGGGATCAGGCCTCACAGCAACCTTCTTGCTGTGAGGCCTGAGTGTTGCCACTCAGCCACCGTGCCGCCCTGAAGTGTCATGAAGTGGTAGTTTTCAAATGAAGAAGCTAAGCAATCAAATGTTTTTATTAACAGAACAGAAGTTGATGTGGTCCCAGAATTGAAATACCTTGGAGTTCTAGATCTGATATTGTCCTTCAAAAGTTATGTTAGAAAAGTGTCCCAGGTAATCCAATTCAATAATCAGAATTTTCATCACATCAGGAACAACTTAAACATGAATGCTGCAAAAACTTTTTTCTACTCCGTGATTATTTCTAACATAAATTATTGTTTAACCTCTTGCCTGCTCACAACACTTAAAACCATTGAAAACCTGTATAAAACAGGTCTAAAAATACTTGATTAAAAACCCTTTTCCCTGCACCACTGTCATATTCTGAAAAAACATAGGCTTTTGGACTTTAGTAACATGGTCATCCTTAAAAGGGCTTGTCTAATTTATAAGGTCCTTCACTCCCTCGCACCACCAACGTATATATCCGATTGTATCAAACGCAAACACAATTCAGAAAGGACTACGCGAGCCATTGTGACTTGGTCATACCCCACAGACGGACCAGCTTTGATCAGAATGTTTATCTGTCCAAGGTGGGAATCTGTGGACTAGTTTTCCACCATCACTGAGAGAGTGTCCTATGTACAGCTCTTTTAAAGCTCAAATCAAAAATTGGTCGTAGTGAGTGTGCTGGTCTTATGTTCTTTTGTGTAATTGTTGCTGTACTTTTCCCTGTCTTCTAAATTATTTGACGTCAACCTGCTGAGGGACTGAAGGGGGACTGGAAATTAGCCATGTTGGCTTTAATCTTTGCATATTTACAGTTTAAATATTTGTTAATATGTGTTGTCCCTTTACAAATAAAACAAATAAATACACTTTTTACCTTTAGGAGAGATCGGCAATTCCAGGACTAAAATGATCCAAATGATTCGAGTGAAGATCTATGGAGTTTACAGTGGAGCACTTCCTGTATTACCAAATGACATCAAAAGGTGGAACAAAATGTTTTCATTTTGAAAGAACTCCTAAATATGCAGGATTTGTGCATTAAACATGTGTGAATGAAACAAAACACAACTTCAGGTCTGTCTGTGATCAGAAAACATTAGAACAGATCAGAAAATAGCGTCATACGAACACTTTAAAGGTTTACAAATATGAAAATGACAGTGTTCAGGCCTAGTCGCTTAGTCAGAAGCTAACTAGCATTATCAGGATTATGACTGGGCAGTGTCACAGTTCGCTTTGACCTTTGGCCTCACCCGTTCCTATCTGCAGTTCCGTCGGCTTCCACACCCTGTTCTATCTCCTGCCACAATCCCCTGGTATGTTTATCTCTCTGTCAGGTCATGTCAGTGCTATGCTAATGCTAATGTTGTGATAATGACTGCTAAATGCTATCACTAAGGACATCCGAGCCTGGGCTGACATGTGCGGGAAAGGATTCAGATTCAAAACGAGTCCTTTTTTTGGATTCCTTAAGGGGGCCATATTACAATATTTTCTGATCTCTGTTATAGTTTCCTCATCATAAAACTGCCTGGAGTTGTGTTTTGTTTCATTCACACATGTTTGAGAAATCCTTTATTAGTCTGTCTACATTTCCAAAGCTCAGAATCCTCTGTTCCACCTTGTGATGTCATGAAGTGGTAGTTTTCAAGTTAACAGCACCTTTTACCTATAGTTTAGTAGAGATGGACAAGGTTGAAATCATCCAAATGACTCTAAAAAAGAACCTAATAACATAAATTATCAGAAGACCAAATTAACCTCTTTGGACTGGTGCTCCCTTGTGTTTTTAAACTCCTTACGCCTTCACTAGAGTCATTTGGATGATGTCAACCTTGGAATTGTCCGTTTCTATTAAACTAAAGGGAAAAAGCTGAACGGAGCATTTTGAGCTTTGGAGATTAAACCAGGACTGAACCAGAATTGAACCAGCACTAAACCAGAACTGAACCAGGACTAAACCAGCACTAAACCAGGACTAAACCAGCACTAAACCAGGACTAAACCAGCACTAAAACAGGACTGAACCAGGACTAAACCAGCACTAAACCAGGACTAAACCAGCACTAAAACAGGACTGAACCAGGACTAAACCAGCACTAAACCAGGACTGGACCAGGACTAAACCAGCACTAAACCAGGACTGGACCAGGACTAAACCAGCACTAAACCAGGACTGAACCAGGACTAAACCATGACTAAAGTAGGACTGAAACAGGAATGAACCAGGACCAACCCAGGACTAAACCAGGATTAAACTAAGACTAAACCAGGACTAAACCAGGACTGAACCAGGACTAAACCAGAAGTAACCCAGGAATGAACCAGAATTAAACCAGGACTAAAACAGAACTAACAGAACTGAAACAGGAGTGAACTAGGTCCGACCCAGGACTAAACCAGAACTGAACCAGAACTAAACCAGGACTAAAACAGAACTAACATAGAACTGAAACAGGAGTGAACCAGGTCCAACCCAGGACTAAACCAGAAGTAACCCAGGACTGAACCAGAACCAAGAACTAAACCTGTACCAAACCAGGACTAAACCAGGACTAAATCAGAATTAAACCAGGACAGGACTAAACTAGGACTGACCAGAACTAAACCAGAACTAAACCAGGTCTAAACCAGGTAGTAAAAACACCACCATACACCTTCATTTGCATCATTTCAGCCTTGGAATTGCCAATCTCGACTGAACTAAAGGTAAAGGTAGCTGTTCACTTGAAAACTATCCCTTCATGACATCATAAGGTGGAACAGAGCATTTTGAGCTTTGGACATGTACAGACTAACAATAAAGAATTACTCAAACATGTGAATCAAACAAAACACACCTCCAGGTCTGTTTTTGAGGAGGTAACAACATTATAACCTGACTTAAACTCCACGAGAGTACATTTTGTGCAATTACAGCCCTTTAAACGCTATCAGTAGGCACAGACGGGACTGGGTTGACGTCTGTGAAAGGTTTCAGATGGTCCCCGAGACATGCAAATGGAGTCCTCTTTTGGATTCCTTAAACTTCACTAAAAGCCTGTAATTTGCATACATAATTGACTGGGTGAAGTGTGTGTGACTGCAGGTATTTTCAAACGACTTCCCGAACAAGTCCCTGTTTTATCCTGAAATAAACGCGCCGAATGTTAATAGTCCTGGTCTGGTACAGGTTTACTTCTGGTTGAGTTCTTGGTTCTGGTTTAATCTTGATTTAGTTCTGGTTTAGTCCTGGTTTAGTACAGGTTTAGTTCTGGTTTAGTTCAGGTTTGGTACAGGTTTAGTTTTGGTTAAGTTATTGGTTCTGGTTTAATCCCAGTTTAGTTCTGGTTTAGCTCTTGGTTCTGGTTTAATCCCAGTTTAGTTCTGGTTTAGCTCTTGGTTCTGGTTTAATCTTGATTTAGTTCTGGTTTAGTCCTGGTTTGGTACAGGTTTAGTTCTGGTTTAGTTCTTGGTTCTGGTTTAATCCTGGTTTAGTTCTGGTTTAGTTCTTGGTTCTGGTTTAATCTTGATTTAGTTCTGGTTTAGTTCTTGGTTCTGGTTTAATCCTGGTTTAGTTCTGGTTTAGTTCTTTGTTCTGGTTTAATCTTGGTTTAGTTCTAGTTTAGTTCTTGGTTCTGGTTTAATCCTGGTTTAGTTCTAGTTTAGTCCTGGTTTGGTACAGGTGAATGTTACACAAGTGCAAATCCAAATGCAGCAAATGATCAGCAGACAATTGGACGCCACAGAAGTAAAACCGTAAAGGTGCACTGCTCAACTTTCTGGTCTCCATGGAGATGTTATTGCTTTGTCTAGGATGTTCCGCAGTACAGATTAAACCTATCTATCATGACGCTACATTACAGGTCAGATCTGTGGAGAGGCGTCCCTGTTCACAGAAGGAATTGTTGTATTTTTGAGCCAAAGAAACACCCGTAATGAATAAATGCGAGATGGATTATGCTTAATGTCATACCATGGGACATTCCAGGGAAAGTAAAAACATCTCCATGGTGACAAGAAAGAATATTGTGAATTCAGGTCGGTTTTAAAGGGGCAATCTGTCTCTTTTCTAGTGAGCATGAGTGAGTAGTATGGCATTAAATATATCGAACATTCATTCAGTTACAAGCGCGTTATATCTAAAAAATAAAAATAAAATAAAAATAAACGTGAGCAGATCGGCTCTACACAGATCTGACCTGTAATTTGGTTTGATGACAACCTGCTTATCTCTATGGTTTAACATTTAACATCACTCATTTATTCAGTAGAAATTGGAAAGTTCAGGGCTGATTCTAGTGAAGGTGTGTAAAACAGCTTCCTGTATTACCACATGACATCACAAGGGTGAACTGCATGTTTTCAGTTTTGAGAGAAGACCACAGCGTAAATCTGCAGGGTTTGTGCTTTAAACATGACGCCTACATTTTTATTAATTAATGAATTTATTTAATGATTTATTTGACAGGGACAGTGTACATTAATCAAACACTGTCCCTGTCAAATAAACCATTAAATAAAATAATTAAATAAAAAATGTAGGCGTCATGTTTAAAGCACAAATCCTGCAGATTTAGCCTGTGTTCTTCTCTCAAAACTGAAAACATGCAGTTCACCCGTGTGATGTCATGTGGTAATACAGGAAGCTGTTTTACACACCTTCACTAGAATCAGCCCTGTCCCTTTGACAGGGACAGTGTACATTAATGGCGGCACGGTGGCTGAGTGGCAACACTCATTCCTCACAGCAAGAAGGTTGCGGGTTTGATCCCCGGTCGCCCAGGCCTTTCAGTGTGGAGTTTGCATGTTCTCCCCATGTCTGGATGGGCACAACTCAAAACATGCCCGCACCCCTATGAACTAACACCAAGGACCAAGACGTCCACCCTCCTGTGGGCTCCACTCACAGAGGGGTTCATAGGGGGTCAGGTGCTATGAGGATTGGGCAGCAAATTGCCTCCATGACCCAGCTGGATTAAGCGGGAGAAGATGGATGGATGTACATTAATAGCATCACTGCAAATGCACCAGAATTAGCCAAAAAGCGATTTTTTATCCGTTGTCCCTGGACAGATGGTAAAATTGTCTCCCTAAAAACAACAGTAAAAAAAAACATTAAACAGTGAGTAATACAAATAGAAGAACAGCAAAATAGATAAAACAACTGCTGTTGATAAAAGTGTGCAAATAAAAAGGCATAATATAGGTATTACGTCCAATTGCAATTTCCTCAGTTAAAAAAATGTTTACATTTCATAATAAGTTATTCTGCATGTTTATTGTACTTAAAGTGTTAAAATGTCATGTGGTGAGACTAATAACAGCAGGAATTCTATGGCTGGAGTTTGAATAACAGACAAAGTCGACTTGGGTGAATGGTTCTTTAGGCATTTTTCTTCATTTGATGCATTTTCCAGGGCAGTAGTTTGTTCATTAAACACAAGCAGGTGACTGTCATATTGGAGCAAAAGAAAATATCAATATGCATTAAAAATCTAAAGAAATGCAACAGTTTGTTTCTATACACTTCATATGACTCACAACTTAGATTAATATCCCAACCATGTTTTAGAAAATAAAACTATTTTAAGGTTATTCTGAGTCACACCACATGACATTTTACACTAAAAATGCTTCATATAAATGTTAAATATGGATTTATGCACCTTACACAGTAAATATTTGGAAAAGTTCAACAGAAAGTAATATTTTTTTTTATATTTTAAAATTTGCCTGTTCATCCTTATACGTTATTGACCCATGTGTGAATGAAACGAAACAACTCCAGCTCTGTTTGTGATGAGGAAACAACATTATAACATAGATCAGAAAATAATTTCTGTGTAATATGGGCCCTTTAAGTCTTTTTTCTAAATAAATCTTTTAATTTCAATTTTCCAGGCAAGAAACGAACCCACTTCCGATTCGAAGCCACACTGTGTACATACATGGCTCATTACTATCAGTCTCACAATAACATTTACTGTTTACAGAAACACACTTTTATCTCATTCCTTCCCTTCAGACGTTTATCTTTTAATTCCTCCATGTGCCGGAGCTCTCCATGCGCGGGGGGGAGGAGGCTCCGCGGGGCCCAGCGGAGAGTGGGCAGCTTTAGTGTTGTCGTTTAAGATGTAATCCGTCCCTGTGCATATACTCGCTCTTATCCGCCGCTCAGGGCCGCGAACACAGGAGATGACAGCTTGCCCGAGTGTCTATGTAAAACACACACTTACACATACGCACAGATATACATATACACACACGCACGCGCACACACGGGCCCGGAGATGCCACATGTCGTCTTACTGCAATCAATCACTGGCCTGCGTCTGATAGACTGGACGATGTTGCGTGTTTTCCCCCAGTATAGGAATAACCTACCAGGAAAATTGACTCCGGTAACAATGGAGGAAACTGATTTTTCTCAACTGTTCGTGTTTATTTAGAAAAACACAGTCAAAACAGTCATATTTCCTAAAGGTTATGGTGTGTCTAGGCTTGTTTTCAGCCAATATCAAGGCTCTATTGATTTATCTGCACTGTTGAACGGAGCCGGGGCAGGTCATATGGCTTTTATGATCATTTTGTCCTGTCTCCCTGATTTCAGAGGGTGTGATGGACAGGCTGCTTACACATGAAAAAGGTGAAACATCTACATAAAGGACTGAGAAACAGAGCAGATTTTTGCAGAATCAACTCCCGAAGTACAACACTATAACTTATTGTGATATATTTTGTTCTGAATGTTATGAGAATTTTTAGAGGAGATGTCTTCTGCTTTTGAGAGACACGTGACACAGATTAGGGATAATAATGATTTAAAATATAAAGATGAAGATAAAGACACCATTAAAAAGTTAATGATTGCGTTTCATTATTTAAAATGTATTTTAGCAAAATAAGTGGCGCATGGAAGAGGTTACGTCAGATCCGGGCACTGTGCAGCTCCTGGGCCACGTACGTTAATGGCCTATTTAAGATTATTTGGAATTACAAAATAAACATATTTTATCATTTTACCTCATACCCTGCAGGGACTAAAGCTGCATTGCTCTTATGAGTCTGACCAGCACATCAAAGCAATACTATTTACTACTTTTTATAAAGAAATGCAAATCATATTTTCTTTTTCTCATGTGGCCCCATTAGGGTGATCCACAAAATAAAGCTAAAAATAAAACTTTTTTTTTTTTTTTTTTGGTTCCAATTGGGGAAAAATTAAATTCATTGAAGTTGCACTTGATTTCAACCATTTTTATACGCCCGTGATAAAACGGGACGTATTATGGTATGGCGCTGTCCGTCCGTCCGTCCGTCTATCCGTCTGTGGACACATTAAAGCTTTGTAGTGTCTTTAAGTTCTGTTGCTGCAATCTGATTGGTGGAATTCCGATTCTAGAATGTGATGATGTCATACTCATACTCCTACTGCAAGAGCCAGATTTCCCTATTGATTATCCGTCCGTCTGTCTGTCCGTCTGTCCGTCTGTCTGTGGACAATTTCTTGTCCGCGCTCTATCTCGACAACCGTCTCACCTAGGAATGTCAAACTTCCAAACTGCACCAACAATTCATCTTTAACTAGGTTTGACAAATTCTAACTTAATTCTACATACAATAATTCAAAGTACGGGCGTATTTTGCCCCGCTGGAGGAGCTCTTGTTACCACTGTTACATGACCCCTGCTTTTTTGTGCCACAGCGTAAAACGATCACCAATTTTTAGGGGGTAGGGGAACATTCTGTGTCAGAAAGTCTGACAAAACACATGCATTGTTATAGAAATAGTACAAATGGAATGAGAAAAAATTCTGAGTCTATCCATATGCATACAGATCTAATATGCTCAATATTTAGATTACATATGTAGTCTACAAATTAATAATTCTGAATTGCAATTTTCCAAACTACCATCACATGTTTAGTTTATTTGACATAAATGCACAATAATTCAGATTTAAGATAAGATAAACTTTATTGTCCCCCGAGGGAGAAATTTGTCTTGGGCATGTAGTACTGGGTGCAGTCAATAAATACAATACAAAAAGGCCTCCCCACAGCAGCAAAAGTGGATCCACAGCAAAAGGCCTCCCCACTACCCTAGGAGAGACGTGTGGGGGCCAAGGACCGAGCTGGTTTTTATGTGTTTGTTGAGGAGGGATATTGAGGTGGGGATGAAAGACTGTTTGAATCGGTTGCTCTTGCATCTGCTGGCTCTGTAGCGCCTCCCGGAAGGCAGCAATTCATATTCAGAAAATAAAACATGAGATGGATCCCTTAAAATCTTATTTGCTTGACTAACAACAACTTCCTCATAAAGGGGCTGTAAAGGCTGTTCAGTAGGTTTCTCTGCCAGCTTTAGAGCCGTTGTTACCATTTTTAGTAGTCTGGCCTTACATTGGACAGTGAGTGAGCCGTACCATATTACCATGCCATATCTAACAATACTTGCTATAACTGCGTTGTAGAATATGTATAAATTGTAGATTTGTGTTTATGCACTCCGAACTTTCAGTTTGTCATCTTTGTGCAACTTGAAGTATCGTTGTAACCTCTGCCCAAGATGGGAGACGATTTCCCGGTCTCTCATTTGAGGGTTTGGCCAATCAGCCACACAATTCTTTTTTAGAGTCGCACATCTAAAAGCAGACCACTATATCATGAGTCAGTAGAAACAGAATGCTGAGAAATTATTAAAAAGTACTAGTGATGATGTTTATTTTTTACCACAGAAAAATTGCCAAGGTAGTATACAATCCTCAAATCTGTACAGTTTCAAATAAACAAAATGTGACGACAGGTGGACTTTTTTGGACTTTTTTGGACGACCATCACACATTTGTTTTATGTAGACTGAATATAGAGTATTTTGAATATGTGTGCATATGATTAGATGCAGAATTTTATTGTCTTTTCATTGGTCGTCTTGTTATGATGAAAAGTACTTACACAAAATGTTACCCTACCCCCTATCCATCAATTCAGTTTTACTGTGTGGCACAAAAAAACAGGGGTCATGTGAATTATTTAAATCAAATGAAACTTGACAGAATTAATTTCATCCAGAACTGGAACCAAAAAATCAAAAAGCACTTTAAAAAAAAATGAAGTTAGATTTTTTTTGTACCACCCATCATTTAAGCCTTTCGGGAGTTTGTAAAGTAAAAATCCTAGAGGCTTCACGTCTTTTTTGGACACCTGTTCCATCCCACGCAGAGAAGACACGTCATGTTTCAGTTGGTTCAAATGACAAGAGACTGCAGTCAGACTCTTGGCACGTTTTTCTGCTTTCACTTCTGCAGGTTTGGAGTTTTCATGTCAATTTTCCAACATAAGGCTGGATCTTTGAATATTTGGGACAATTCTGGGTATGTCTTTAATATTTGTTAGTGTTTTAAAATGGCTGATTTGATGTTGTGGCTCAGAGGTGATTAAATCTCTTTTTTAGTGTCTTTTCTTTCAGATAAGGCAGTAGTATAAGCCTCCTCTAGCCACTGTACTGTGAATTTTGCCTTCACCTTCGCTGACTTTTCTTAAAAATCCTCGGTAGTCTATCACACCTGTATGAGGAGAACAGCTGGCTTTTAGGAGGAGCTCTTTGTAAGGACGTGGGGTGCACTCGTAGCCCGTTGGAGTTGGAGTAGAAGTAGAAGGAGTCAGTGCTTTTGATCCAGTGCTGCACTTAAGAGAGCAGCCCTCATTTCACTCATGTCAGGAAAGTTCCTTTTCACTGTGTTCACGTGAATTTGAGACGAATTTGACTACCGTGTTTTTCGGACTATACATTTTTTTCATGGTTTGGTTGCGACTTATACTCTGGAGCGACTTATATATAAAATAGATAATTTCACATGTTTTCACAGTGAGGCCTCTAGAGGGCGCTCTAGGCTTGTGTACCAGTATCTGCTCCGCCTCATGCTCTTCCTCCTGCACCACTGTCACTTCACCAACTGCAGCACCTCAGACCTGTTTGCTCAGTTAAATCCAGGTGGAGACTTTTTTTGTCCAGTGAATAATCCACTGAATCTGGTCCTTTAGTCTGACAGAAGCATCAGCACCAGCTGTTTTTATCACTATATGTAAATGAGCCATGAGGCTTTAAGTTTCATTTCTGTAAAACATAAACAAATGTGCTCAAGGCTGCATTAAACACATTATTACTCAGTGGTATACTGATCGGAGAACCGGAAACGTATGTAGAGCGGTGGTAGAGAGGAGCAATCGAGCAGCAGAAAGAAAGTTTGGAGTGAGCGAGAAACTTGTGTTTGATGGAGAAAAGTGGAGGAAACTCGAACTGTGATGAAGAAAACAAAAAAGCTCATCACAGCTAAAAGCTGGATTTAGCTGGAGTTGGTGGAGTTGCTCAGAAGTGACACCGAGGATGAAGAATTCAGTGGATTTAGTGATTTGGAGTGAGATGAGAGTTCTGTAAACTTGTTCTGTTGTTTCTGCTCTAGTTTTGTGAATAACTGTTTATATGTGACGTGAACACACCAGACACATGTTCAGCCTGTTCTTCTCTGTTCTGTTATTACTATAACTCGACTTTCAAGATGAAATGTCTGTTTTGATCAAATAAATTTCACCCCAGAAATGCAACTGATAGTCCAGTGTGACTTATATACCGGTAAGTTTTTTTCTTCTTCATTGTGCATTTTTTTGCTGGTGTGACTTCGGAGCGACTTATAGTCCAGAAAATATGGTACTCAAATTCTCAAAGTTTATTCTAGTCTATCATGATTACCTTGAAAAAAACAAAACACAAAATATATCATCAGTGTATGTGAAATATATCAGGATGTTCTGTGTTTTGGTCAGGGTTGAAAATGTTCTGTTGAAATGATCCAAATATAGTCTGGCATAATGAGGTACGCATATAGAGCCCAGGCTCACAACCGACACTAGTTATATCTTATTAAAACTGAAGTCATATGTCATGACAAAAGTGAATTCTGTTGCGAGCTTCTCGGACTGTTTGTTGGATAGTTTGCCATCACAAAAAGTCAAAATTAAACTACAAAAACAGAATAATTGGCCAGATCTGAACTCCATGTGGTAGCAAAAACACATATTTGTATATAATTGGGAAAAATGATCAAATAATTAGTTGCATGATTGTTTAAACAGCCGTATTTTTGCCTAGTTGCTCTTCTGTTTCCATTTGTACTCATTAGTCTCTTTTGGACAAACTGGGTCACACACACACTCACACACACACACACACACACTCACACACACTCACACACACACACACACACACACACACACACACACACACACACACACACTCACACACACACACACACACACACAAAGACCAGGGCCGTTTTGAAAAATGAGTTGAAAACAAATTGTAGCAATTGAGAAACAATTTTCTTTCTAACTTGGAGATTGAAACAATTGATTGATTGATATAATATTTTTAAATGGTAATTTAGTTTATTTGTAGTGGAATTGACGGGTTTTAAATGATAAATCAGAGTCAAGCCAAATGCCCACATATTTAAATGTCTCGACAGACTCAAGGGGGGATTTATCTAAAAAATTAAATTCCATTTTGGTGTTAGAGCTAGACTTACCTTTCTTTTGAAATAACATTGAATATGATTTAGTTTTATTGATGAGAATCTTATTGGACAATAACCACCACTGCACTGAGTCAAAGTCCTGTTGCAAAGAATTAGTGATGTCAGAGACATTTTGTTTGGAACAGTATATAACAGTGTCATCTGCATACAGGTGAATATTACAATCAGTGCAAGAAAGTGGCAGATCATTAATAAAAATAGAAAATAACAGTGGTCCTAAAGAAGAACCTTGAGGAATGCCTCTGTCTATGCCTATAAAATTTGATTGACTGCTCCTATAGGACACACACTGGCGGCGATGATGGAGATAGGAATTAAACCAAAGAAGAGCAGGTCTACTGAGACCAACAGAATACAGTTTATCCAAAAGCAGATAATGGTCAACCAGGTCAAAGGCTTTAGTTAAGTCAAAGAAAATAGCACCGGTACACCTATTATTATCCCAATTGAAGTAGATATCATTAGTGAATTTTAAAAGTGTTGTAGTGGTAGAAAAATATTTCCTAAAGCCTGACTGGCATTGAGATAACAGATTATAATGTGAAAGATGATCGGACAGTTGATTAAAAATAATTTATTCATTTAGCTCTGCTGGTGACGTCTTCTCAGCTCGAAGCAAGTCCCTCCTCCTGCGGAAGGTTGCAAGTTTTTCCTCCCATGAAATCCTTCTTTTCTTTTCTGGGATGTTTGTGGCTTCATCCTCGGCTTTCACCTCATCAAACTGGGGAACGTGAACCAGACTGAGACGAGCCTCAGGTTCTGCCAGTGCTGGTTTGTCGTTTTCAAATATCTCAGCAGCTGACTCGTGAAGTCCTGCCGTACAGTTAGCGGCGTCTTCTTCTACATCCGCTTTTGTCATTTCATTTTCATGTGAAATGACCTCTGTAGCTTTTCCAGAAATTTCCTGGACTTCTTCTACCTCTGCCGCTGGTGACATCTTCTCAACTTGAAGCAAGTCCCCCCTCCTGCGGAAGGCTGCAAGTTTTTCCTCCCATGAAATCCTTCTTTTCTTTTCTGGGATGTTTGTGGCTTCATCCTCGGCTTTCACCTCATCAAACCGGGGAACGTGAACCAGACTGAGACGAGCTTCAGGTTCTGCCAGTGTTGGTTTGTCGTTTTCACTCTCAGTCTCAGAAACAGGCTCATCCCGAGGTCCTGTCGTACAAGCGGCGTCTTCTTCTACATCCACTTTTGTCATTTCACCTTCGTTTTCAAAGGCAAATTCACAAATATGGAACCTGATCATTTCTATTACTGACTCGACCCAAGACCACGCTACATTACAACAAAAATGTGCAGTTAAACCATATTCATTTTAGCTGCCGTCCATCTATATTAAACAATATTTCCTTCTAGTACTTTGCTGTACTGTTATTGACTTGTTTGTTTCTTTTTGCTGTATTTATGAATATGAACGGGTTGTAAGATGATGCTGTGACAAAAGAATAAAGGGTAAAGGCAGAATAAGCTCAAGCCTCAGCCTGCATCTTTTCAGTCTGTGTATGTTAAATATGATGAAAGAAATGAATCGCTCAGAATCTCCATGGACACAAGCAGCCGATGAACACCCACAGTCCTCCTTTAAAGGTGCACTGTGTAACTTTTTGGTTGGGGGTCTCTCACTTGTTTCAATGGATATGTCAATGTTCCACAGACATTAAACAGCGCTACTTTATCTTATCCAATTGCAAGTGATTTTATAGCTCAAAAATACCTAGAAAAACAGGCATTCTGACTGTGAGCGGGGTCGCCTCTCCACAGCTCTGACCTGTAACAATGTTTGGTTTGGACTCCATGAAAACAGAAAGGTTTAATGCCATTATATGCCACAAAACATTCCAGACAAAGCGTACACATCTGCATGAAGAAAAGAGGTTATGCAGCACTCGCGTCACCACAAACACACACAAAAACACTGGTGAAAGTGACACAAATTTCCATCAGAAAATGCTAAATCTGTATTAAGACACAGTGGAGTCAAAACAAACACATGGTGAGAGGTTTTGATCATTTTCTATTCTCTTTTCACTTTTCTGCACTGTGCACTTGTTTTTAATGGTATTGTTGAAGTACTACACCTATTTTTTACATTCTTTATAATTCTGGGGAAAAAAGTTTGAAAATTAAAAAAATGTTTTAGCTTAACATAGACCTGGCACACAGCCTGCTAACATTTTATAATAGAAATAAAGAAAATACCACACTTGAGAGCATTTTATGATATGATAGATATGTTTTATTGTTTTATGCAGATATGTGTGTGTGTGTGTGTGTGCATTTATGTAGTAGATATTGTGTGGATGTATGTGTGTGTATTCCATAGATGTAGTTATGTGTGTGTCTGTGTGTCTGTGTTTATGTGTATTTGTTTTCTGTATTTGTCCGTCAATAGGGAGTTTCAGGGTGGGAGGTGTTGGGTTTAAAGGGGGAAATTTACACTTCATCAAATCACTCTGGATGAGGCCAGGTATACTCCTCTTGCCGCTTGCTCCTCCTCCTCCCTCCGTGGTCTTCAGAGCCTGAACACCTGGTGGAAACAGCTGCCCTGTTCTTCACTTTGGTTCGAGCCTTTCTCCCTTGGAGCAGGACATCCTCATAATCAGTGTATTGGTCGTAGGATTGCTCTGGAATGTCCTGGACCTGATCTAAAAACTCCATCCTCTCTGTCGTTTTATTTTTGTTCTTTTTCTTTTTCTTTCTGGTGGTAATTGTGGGATCCTGGATCTCACACAGGGAATCTTGTGTCTGTGTCTCCTCCTGCTCCTTGAACCAGGAGAGACAATCCTGTAAGAAATCTGAAGATTCCATCTCATCTGTCATCTGTTTGCTCCTTTTTATACGCCCGTTGTGTAAGACGTCCCGTATTATGGTATGGCGCTGTCCGTCCGTCTGTCCGTCCGTCTGTCCGTCTGTCCGTCCGTCTGTGGACACTTCAAAGCTTTGAAGTCTTTGAAGCTTTGTCTTCATGAAAGATCTGAACTCTCTTCTCAGATGTTCTGCTGCTGAAAGCGAGAACAACCCACATTCTCTGCTTCTTTGAGCTTTGACACATTAAAGCTTTGTAGTGTCTTTAAGTTCTGTTGCTGCGATCTGATTGGTGGAATTCCGATTCTAGAATTCTATATACAATAATCCAAAGTACGGGCGTATTTTGCCCCGCTGGCGGAGCTCATGTCTTCTTTCTTGTTCTGCTGTTAGTGTTGGAATTGTGGATTTCCACCATCTCACAGAGATTCTTCAACCACGTTGTTTGAAGTAAGTTCGACTTCAGTCTCCTCTGGCTCTTCATTTGTAGAGCAGGTGAACCAATCATCTGGTACATCTGGAGACTCAGTTTCGTTCTTAATTGCTGTGGTGGTGGTTGAATCCTGGATCTCCAAAGTCTCACACAGGGAATCTTCTGCCTGTGTCTCCTCCTGCTCTTCATTTGGACATTTAGAGCAAGTGAAAGAATCCTTTGAGACATCTGGAGACCCCATCTCATCTGTCGTCGTGTATTTGTTCTTTTTGTTCCTTTTTCTGATTCCAGTTTTTGTTTCATGGGCCCTGCTGTTTGAGGTGAGCTCAGGTTCAGTTTGTGTCTCCTGAGTGGCCTCATTTTATTTATTTACGTTTTAAAGAGGAATAGCCCCTTGAGATGCAGCATCTCATTTTCAAGGGGGTCCTCCAGTTGAACAATTTGGCCGCAGACAGCAGTGCCATAGTAAACATAATATACAACAATATGTAAACAAATAGATCCAAACTCACACACACACACACACACCAGCTCTCAAAGCCCCACCCAAGACAAAAATCAATTACAGTATTGAGAATCAAAAACAAAGACAGACCTTTGTTAAATGACACAGAAGAGCATTACGGAACATATGAAGAGAGGATATTGATCTTAGAGTGGCGGGGAAGATATTCCAGTCATGAGGGGCCCTAAACTGAAACGCAAATTTAAATTTACTTTTTTGACTCTGGGAACAGTAAAGAATTAATTATCTGTGTGGTGCAAATTATAGGAAGTACTGTAAGGTACAAGATATTGTTTAACAAGAGGCTTCTGTTCAAAGTTCACATTTGAAATGCGACCAAAAGAACTGACAAAAAGAGTGAAAAATGAACTGATAAAAAGTGAAAAATGAACTGTCGCACTAATACAAGAGTCACATTTCAGAACATTTTTGCACAGATCTACAGACAGGATATTTTGTGGTTCTTCAAAAATTGCAGACATGCTAAATTTGCCAAAATTGTTCCAAAATGATGCAGTTGATACTACTAATTTATGTAACTATAATTATGTTTCTAGCCACTATTTCATGATTATTGATAATTTTTTTTTTTTCCTTATTCCATATTAACCATATAGACTAAATGGGCATAGCTAATCTGCTGGCCGTGTTCCAAACAGGAAGTGAGCATGAGCGCATTTCCGGCTCAAATGACTCACTTCAAATTACTTTCTATTCTAAAAGCATGGCCCCTCTCTGTAACTGCTGCTGTCAGGCTCCTCATAAAATATCTCACAATGTCTTTATTAACCCGCTCTATGTGATCCTGGGGCTTTTATTTCACTATTTTGTCCATAAATCAATATATGAACCTTAATAACAGACCAGTTTCACTGAGGTTGCTCCTGCTACTGTTAGCAACAGGTTGGATTGACAGTGTTGCAAAGCTGCACCACTGGTTTGACAGGGAAAGGTTCCTCAAACCACCTGGTTCCTGATTGGCTCTTTGGTTGCTATGCTACTCGAGGAATTACAAAGTTGGATCTTGGCTCCAAATTTGCCCCATAACTGCCAGCCTCAATGAGCTTCATTTGGCTAGAGCCAGTCACTATCATCACACTCCCTCAGTCCAGTGCTTTCTACAGTCTATGATGTGAGGATATTGTACATCTTTCATTTCTCAGCCGCTCTTGTCAGTGTTTTGGCCCTGTTTACTGCTATTGTTTTCTCCTCTATAACCTGTGACCACAGATCATTCCTGTGGCTCCCTGTGGCTCTGAGCCGGTGCTGCCCGCAGACACTGGCCACACTTCCAGACAGGAGTGATTCACCCCTCTTCTCAGAGGAATCCAGTTTCAACTTGGATGGAGCTGTAGATGAGGGACGCTTTTCCAGCACACTGTGCCAAGCTACATATGTAATGAAAATATAAACTCAAATAGTACATGACGTCTTTTGCTCTTATGCAGATTATTCATGAAATGAGCTCAACATGCATAGGCTGCACTTTGGAATTTGATAATGTCATCATTTCAGATAGAGACCTTGGGCCTGTAGAACTCTATAGGAAATTCAGTTTTGAGCAAGAAATGTTCAAACGGTAAATCCTTATAATTATTTGTCAGAATTTAAGAAGTTAATCTTGTGGTTTAAAGTCCTTCAAACTGACAACTGTCACATCTTTGGTGCTGAGTAATGGCCCCACTATTGAGAAAATATGAGACAGTGAACTTTTTAATTCATTCATTATAAATCAATGGATTTATTAGTGCCTTTCAGGACACTCAAAGCCCTGATGGTGATGGTAAGAAACTATTTTAGCCACAGCTGCATTAGGGCAGACTGACTGAGTTCAAACTTTTTTTTGTTCACATGGATAGACCCGAGGCTCCATCTGAAAATAGGCAAAAATACCTCCTTTCTTGTCCCTCGTTCTCATTATCACTGACCTCTGAGAACATCATGAGGTTGACTCTAAGGACCAAGGAGGAGGAAGGAGCAGTGAGGAGAAGGAGCTATTGCTGCTTTAGGTAAATCTGGATCCTCCCAACAAAGGAACTTCCTGAGTGCATTTCAGATGTACCACAGGCCCCAGTGTTCAAACATGGCCGCCGGTTTGTGAATGGGCCGAGCTCAGTGGTGTGTGGTGCTAGTTTACCCTTTAGCAGCTCCATATGTCCAGTGGCTGTGTGACTGACCACACACAGTCACTCTCCAAGCTTAAAGATTAAAAAAAAAATCTGAAATTTGATGAAAAAGTTTCTCATCTGAAAGTAGTTTTTTATTTTTTGCTTTGTAGTCTGGAGATAAAATTCTTTCATTAGTACCAAAGAACTGACCACTACATTCTCTTTATTGTAGAATCATGGGACACCCCCAGTATAATATATTAACCATAAACCAGAACAGTAGGAGGCAAATTCCACAGTAGAATTCTGACCTTTTTTCAATTTTCAATTTTCAATTAGACTTGTTTAAACAAAATTTGGCCAGTATCAATATTGGACCAAAGATATTGCCCATCCCTTCATAGTCCTTGCTTGTATTTTGTTTCCCAGTTCTTTACTTCCACTCCATCCTCTCGTCTGCAGTGGTGTATATAAAGCATCATTTATTTAACACACTCCTAGCTGTGTTTACTTCAATACCACTGTCATATTTACTCAGAGCACTGCGCACATCACCTCCTTCACCGCGATGTGTCTGTCCGACCGCCTGACCACTACTTCCTATAAAAATCTGGACGCGAAACCGATGTCTTCTGCTCACCATCTGTCTTTAAGCACAGAGCTAATGAAACACTTCCATGACGACCGGTGCATAAACGTCAGGCCAGAGGCAGACAAATGCATCGGTCAGGTCATTACGGCTCACCCGGTCACCGAGCGGTCCGGGGATCTGACAATGTTAATGAAATTTATAAAAAGACGTGCTGAAAATATAAGACTTACTTTGATGGAATCTACAACTTTGTTCGAACCTTTGACGCGAGTCCAAGTTGTTGCAAAATTGTTATTACATAAAAGTGAATATGATGATATGAAGTGATAGGATAAAAAATAATCACACTTTTTCCACATACTGATAAGTCCATTTTTAATTTGATGCTGTTTTATCTCACTAAAACCAAATAGAAATGGCATTGAAGAAGACACCCATGGACTTTGTGTTAAAATTTGAGCATTTTGAATCACAATATTCATCTAAAACGACTTAAAAAAAGAAATAAGTCTGCTAACGTTCACATTTGAAAACTGCGTCGCCGTAAACGTCATCAAAATAAATCGCTGTGTAGCTGTTTGTACCTCCGATGGACAACTGCACATCACACTTGCGAGCAGTGAATTGTTTTATTCGTACCAAAATCCGAAACTTGTGGACGTCACAGATTAAAGAACGAAGTACGTCACAGTGGGCATGGACCAGTGGACGGTGAGAGTAGATCAGAGCAATGACGTCAGGAGAATAAAGATGACTCGAACATGCACGAATCATTCTAAAGAGAGGTTTATGCAGTCAAGATATTTATTGACGAATGATGAGATGAACGAGGTAGAAGACTGCTGGGGTGAGACTCAGAATGGGGGCTTTGTCTCAATCGATAGGCCCAGCTGGAACACTCTTCGTAGATACAAAAAATCTTGGCCAGAATTTAAGATCTAAACACTTAAATCTATCAGCAAATAACTTAGAAGTAGTAAAATGATCTGTCCATGCAGCAAGATCATTTTACTTGACAAGTTATCTTACAATAAACTACCTCTAGGCTAGAATGAAGCAGTTTCAGAACTAGTAAGTAAATAATAAATCTGAAAACAAGATGAATAACCTGATAGAAGTTTTAAAATCTTGGCCAGATCAGAGAAATTTGCAGTTTAGCCGAAAGACGAACAAGAGCGGGGTTGGAGGGTGGGGTCGAGATAGTTGAAACAAACTAAGTTGTTGAGATAGGCTGCTATGAATAGGCTTCTGGGTAATTAGAGGTGAGACTGAGGTGAGCTGCGGTTTGCTAGAGTGGAGGAAAGAGAGGTGCTCCTGAATCTCAGACAATCATATTAATTCCACGTAAATAAGAAGGAAAAAAAATAGAATATGGTTAAAACACTCTTAAAAGTCAATTTTGCAAAATAGATCTGCTTCAAATATTAATTTCCTGAACATAAACAACACAGACTTTTAATCGTTTCCATTTTACACAAAAATGAATCAAATTTCTTCCCCCAATGTCTGAACTCCAAACCACATGTTTTTTCCTTGCAGAGGATTGGCTGTAAACTAGGGCCCGACCAATATATTGGTTGGTCGATATTATCTGCCAATATGGGTGCTTGGAAACATATCGGCTATCGGCCAAAATCTTGCCGATATGAGCCGATATTCCACGTGGACATATTTTACCTTTTTACAAAGCTCAGACTCTCTATATTATGTCCATTTGATCCAATTTACAGACAGATAAATGTGCTAATATGTGGCGCCGCATCAGGATTTATCTGAGGAGCCATTTGGCTGTGTCCATCCTGCCCCTGAACGCATCGCCATGTGCACTTGTTTACAGCCACAGCCATAGATCCACGTGCACAACACTGCGATTCTCTTCTTTTTCCGGACGCTCAGTGTGAGTCTGGATTAAAGGACAGTTCTTAGTGCAGACTTGTGATCTGAGAGGAGCCTGTGTGAGGCTGAGTGTTGAAATGTGTCGGTTTTGAAGCTCGTTTTGGTTCTTTCTCATTGGTTAGCGATTAGCTGCTGTAGCTCCCACACATAAACAGGCTGTTTTCTCTTCTATTAGCGACTGTATAGTGACTATAGTGGCCGTATATATGTTACTGGACACACTGATATGTAAATGAGTTGTGAATAGAGGTATGAATTATCGGCATTTAGCAGATCATTAATTACCGCGACCCACACATATTTACTGCTACAGTACTTTCTTTACTGGCTAGAATGTCATAAAAAATGCCATTAGACTGAACTACTTTCTTTAAATATGACTTAAAGAGGCAGAAGAACAATAAATGTCACCTAAATGAACCCAATTGAAAATCCAATAAAGCCTAACTTAAATTTTATAAACAACTGAAGATTATATCAGAAGCTCCAACTCCCATTTTATCGGTATCAAATCGGCTGCAACAAAATCCATATCGGTCGGGCCCTACTGTAGACCTCTCCATGGAAAACATCCAGGCTGATCAGTGACAGCAATTGCACAGCCCTAGAATATATAGAAACATACTGTCTTCCGTTAGATGAATTCTTCCAGACGTGAAAATGAATCATCCCTTACACCACAGTAGCTGAACTATCACCCTCCTCTTCCTCCCTTTACTCTTCATCACCACTATGGTCTAAACCCAGAGAGAGGCAGACACGTTTCCCCCACTTTAGAAGGAGGGTCTGCAGTCACATATTACACAAAATGGACTCTTTAAGCCACGTTATAATGTTGTTACCTGCTGAAAAACAGACCTGGAGTTGTGTTTTGCTTCATTCACACACGTTTTAAGTAAACCTACATCTCCAAAGCTCAAAATGCTCTGTTCCGCCTTGTCATGTCATGGTGCGGTAGTTTAAAGTTAACAGCTTTTTACTTTTTGATCAGTAGACTAGAAATCCCAGAGCTGAAATGATCCAAATCATTCAAGTGGTCTTTTTTTCATAACAAGTCAAACATTAGTCACACACAATTCTTCGTGTTAGCCTGTGTAGTCAAACTCTCTTACCTTCCTGCCATAACCTTAAAAATGCAAATCCCTGGCATTTAACTGCAGTTGTGGGTCAGGTAACATCGTGTTCAAATACGGCGACGCTCTGAAAAAGTCACACATCCAAGAGCCTCAATGAGCGATTATTTCTCCGTCTTTGTATCAGTTGCCACGGTGACGATCTTTTGCATTTCTTTCTTGCGTTGCACGCTAGACTGCTGATTTTACACTGCGAATTTGTCTGATCTGACCAAGATTTTCAAACTTATATCAGGTTATTCATCTTGTTTTCAGATATATGATCTACTTAATAGTTCTGAGACTGCTTCATTTTAGTCTATAGGTAGTTTATTTTAAGACAACTTCTCACGTAAAATGATCTGTCCATGCAACAAGATAATTTCACTACTTTTAAATCATTTCCTGATCGATTTAAGTGTTTATATCTTAAATTTTGGCCAAGGTTTTTTACATTGTAGTAACTTAAGATCATAATATTTAAAGGTTTTATATTACGCAAAATTGACTCTTGTGAGCTTTAAGCCATCTTAGAATGTTGCAACCTCTTCAAAAACATACACTATGTAGTCAGTCAATCAATCAAACTTTATTTATAGAGCACTTTTCATACAAAAAATTCAACACAAAACACTTTACACTGATTAGAAAAAGAACAATCACACATTTCCCTCCAAACCCCATCCCCCTCAAAGCTAAACAGATGAGTCTAGAGATCTGTGACAATCCCACATAAAGCTAAACTAAACAAGTGAGTCTAACTGTGACATAAATCTATTTATTTACTACTAACTGAAAGAGGAAACTATGAGATTACCACTACTTTCATAACTCTTACTCTATACTAACTATAATAATAACTCTAATTCTTTCTCTATACTAACTATAACTAACTACAACTAACTACTACAGAGAAAAAAGAAAATAGAGGAAGAACAACAACAGCAAAAAGAAAACGCAGTACAGACAAATGACAATACATTGCACCTGGGGAGGAGAGGGGGAAGTGGACATAGTCCAGGAGTAGTGAAGGTGTATGGAGTTTACAACCACAGAGGAGCGCTTACTGTACTACCACATGACATCACAAGGTGGAGCAGAATTTTTTCTGGATTAGAGAAGAACTCAGCCTACATATGCAGGGTTTGTGTGTTAACAGAAATGTTCCAATCGTTTCATATTGTCACATAAAGCTTTTGTCACTTATTGACTTACAGTGGGAAGAAGAAGAGTACTGTTACACTGTACATTGTACTTAAAGGGATAGTTGAGGTTTTTTCACATGAATCTGTATGTCCCCATCAACAGTGTTGTGCATCAACACTGACTTACCTCCCGACAGCGTCCGGTGTGGATGAAAGTGTCTGGCAAGTTGGCTGGGGTCACGAAAATAAAGTGTTTTTCTTCTAAAAACAATATTTGTTCAAGAGAGTGATACATTTGCGTCACAAACCGTTTGTGTCAGACCTCATAATCGCTTAGCGCTATTTTCTGTCCGGTCATATCACTGCGCACAGCCGCCAAGTGACAGCCACGCACGAATCCAACATTTATTATTTTTATTTTCGTGACCCCGGCCAACTTGCCGCACTACTTTCGTCAGCACCAAAACCGGGGAAGAACTCGACTCACTAGACGCTGTCGGGAGGTAAGTCAGTGTTGATGCACAAAACTGCTGACGGGGACATACAGATTCATGTAAAAAACAACAACAACTGTCTCTATAAATAAAAGTACAGTATGCGCTGCAAAAACTCATCAAAGAAATACAGTTTCTTTAAAAAGTTACTCAGGTAAATGTAACTGACTACCGTGTGTGGATATAGCCGCCATTTCATGTCCTAGGTGACGTTTATGATGATGGTAGAAGAGAGGAGGCTCTGTTGGTGAGTTTTTGCAGCCTGATTAAAGAGCCTCCCATGTGGGCTGATTTGGGCCATGGAGAGGGCCATGGAGAGGGTCTTGGAGATGGTCTTAGAAAGGGTTCTGGAGTGGATCCTGGAGAGGGTCTTGGAGAGGGTCTTGGAAAGGGTTCTGGAGAGGATCCTGGAGAGTCTCGGCAGTCGATGCTGGCAGAGACAGAGCACAGCAAGGGGCTAAGTGTTGATTTTGAAAACCAGTGTGGATTTTGTTTTTGTCATACAGAGTTGGTTACAAGTTTGTCTACCACCACACTGATTCATTTTAATTAGGAAATTGTCTATTTAATGCTTTTTCTTTCATTTATCTACCTCCATACTGATTCGTTTTAATTCGGAAATTGTCTATTTGATTTTTTCCCCCATTAAGTAAATTAGTTTTTTATTTATAGTTTATTTGAGTAAACACAAAGAACAAAACTACATTTAGCCAGTTTGGTATTGTGCTTTCTAAACGTAAAAAGGAAAAAATGTTGATGTAACTGACCCCAGCCATTTGCAGCAATCTCTACTCTCTCCCCTCAAAGGACAACATTTTATCTTCATTTTTGACAAGGACATCGTGCACTCTTGTTCAATTTGGAATGAACCAGGGAATTCACAATACCCCGGCCTCCATTGGGTCCCTGACATCCAGATAACTATGTGTAATTACAGTCATTTTTAGCTAAATCTGTTACAATTAGCCAAGGAAATAATTGTTTACATAGACTAACCTTGTGGTCGACTATCAATAAATTCTTGGTTGACGCTTTGTGCACAGATTCGTGGACTAAAAGAGGCCTAAACACAGGTAGAAGCTTGAACAGTATCTCACCTTTGACGGATCAGCTGAGTGCACGTTTAAAGCCCCACAGCTCCGATATATACCTGCATGTGTTTATCGAGCGATATGGCGCACAATAAAATGGCCGCCATAACATTTGACTCATTCTTCCTGGAACTGTGCTCTTCACATTTCCACTGACACTCACCATGTCTTGATTGAAATTATGGATTTGTGAGAAATTAACCATTGATTGAATGATAAAACATCCAAATTTATGGAGAGCGTCATCGTAAATACGTGTGCACTCGCTGACATCTTAATGTGAAGGAGTAACATATTATGGCTTTAACCCTGGACCGTCACTGCAGCCATTTTTATTTAGCGACTTTGTCTGTGGCCTTTTTCAACACTTTATAGGCTTGTTATAGATTATATTATTATTTATTTTCATTATTTATTTTAATTAGTCCATGAAATGGGTTTGCCATTAGGCCTGTAGAGATAACAATTATATATATATTTGTATAATTTTGATCGTTTTGGGCATATGTAGGCACATTACCGTATTACTGTTTTGGGTTGATGGGTGAAAATAGAGTTCCGGAGGAAACCCGTCCAGACACGGGGAGAACATGCAAACTGGATGACTCTGTGATCGAACCCAGAACCTTCTTGCTGTAAGGTGTGAGCGCTAGCTACTTTTTAATTTTTATCAGGTTGACAAAATATTAGTGCTGTCAAACGATACATTTTTTAAATCAGATTAATCACACTTTAGAATTTTGATTAATCACGATTAATCACAGTTAATTATTCTTCAAAAAAAGACCAACATATTTGGACAAAAATGCAATTTCATTATTAAAAAGTTATATTATTGACATTTTTTCTATCGCTGGTAGTTTTGTTGACAACATTGCCTTGGGTTGAGGTGCTCGGTTTGTTGTTGGTGTACAGTAGCACCGTTGCTGCCGCTGAATCAAACCCTTGTTTTCCTTTAAGATGGTATTTTAAACTTGTGCTTCTGTGGAAAGAGAGTTCATCTCTGCAATATCTGCAAATCTTACTTTTATCTAAAGTCCCGTGGGGCAGTTTTTTGAAGAGAAATTTGCCGCTGAGCACCAGTCACAGTCTCATCTGTCATCTTCACACCCGCGTATGGACAGACCTGATCACTGACCTAATAACCTGCACCACCTTTCAGGTCAACATCCGCACTTTCCATAGCGGAGCATGTGCGTTCAAAATAAACTGAAAAAAAAAATAAAAATTTTTTGTGATTAATCGCATGCATTAACGTTGACAGCCCTACAAAGTATATATTTACTGGACCACATTAGTTGCCGATTTGATTGACTAAAACAAAATCTTGACTAAAACTGTAAAAGTTCTATATTAAACAGAATAGCTGACAACTAATTGTAAGTCAATTAAATGCAATCAAATCAATTAAAATACTGTCTAATACATTACTAAATACTACTAAAATACAACACTAAATACAATCAATCCTTAAAAACATAACTG
The DNA here is from genome assembly GCA_030686955.1 of Odontamblyopus rebecca. NCBI lineage: Eukaryota > Metazoa > Chordata > Actinopteri > Gobiiformes > Gobiidae > Odontamblyopus > Odontamblyopus rebecca. The sequence continues at coordinate 27,738,557 of CM060671.1, forward strand.
GAGTTGTGTTTTGTTTCATTGTCATGTGTTTGAGTAATTTTGTATTATTAGTCTACATCTCCAAAGCTCAAAATGTTCTGTTCTACTTGTGATGTCAGCATAGATTAGTAATTCCGGGACTGAAATCATCCAAATGATTCTAGTAAACTGCAGGGTTTGTGCGTTAAACATGTGTGAATGAAACAAAACACAACTCCAGGTGTGTTCGCGATCAGCAAACAACATTATAAATCAGAAAACGGTGTAATACGGGCCCTTTAACGGAGCTGCTCTCACTTGACCCCCGGTATTCCTCTGGCTCCTTCGTGGAACAAAGCCGGCTGGATCTGGCTCTTTCCGGATGACAGATAACACCGGGCCTCTTTCTCTTTAAACTAGAATCTCGACTATGAACGCCTGGAAGTCTCGACAGGTCCCCGGGCGGCGCTCCAGATGTCAGGCCCGTGATGATGACTGAGCAGGCGCTTCTATGAGTGTGTGTTAGGGAGAGATAAAACAATACAGACTGGAAGCAAACGCGCTCACGGGCCGATGAACATGGAGCTATTCGGGGGAGGCGTCGTCCGTCAGGCGCAGGTATGATAGGAGCAGCCACAGTCTCCTTTTCCTCTGACAAGGGTCGCAGCGACAGGACCGCAGGTTAAACACAACGCTAAAGGCTTTTACCGCACAGAGCGAAGACGCCATGGGGGAGATAGGACTGAGACTTTTCCATAGCAATAGAGTGGTCAGGTCACACACGGAGCACTTTCTGAAACTATTTTTGTTCTTTGAGCTTGTTTTATAACATCATTTTGACCAACTAAGAAGTGCGGCAAGTGCAGGTCAAAGGACACAAGTAAGGGACTGTTGGAATGTGTGAAATGAGCTGTTGTTTTAACTTCTTAGATTATTTTTTAACACAATGACAGTGTATTTACCTTGTTGACATGCTTCGGCTGCTTGCTGCACAGTTCTGAACATGTTCTGAAGATGGCTTGCAGGTAGCAGGCGAAACCTGTCAACAAAGTAAATGCACTTGACTACATTGTCTTAAAAAAGGACCGAAGAAGTTAAAATACTAAGAAGACATAATGAACATCTTTGGCGGTGAGCTGTTATTTGTTTGTTGGTTGTTTTTCCCATATCCATTGAGACTTGCAACAGGCTGGCTAAGGATCTAGCTAAGAACATTCAAGATGTTGCAGGCTTTTTACACCATATATGGCAGAAGACCTTCCAGAGGAAACACTTTGGGGGAATGAACCATTTCGTCAACAACCAACACACCAGAGCAGAATAAGAACAAGGCCTTTCCTGTTGTGTTCACCTGGTTCCCCCTGTACACTGCTGTGATGCTGCAAGACACTTTTGTCCAGAGGGCTCTTCTCTCCTCAAATTGTCCAGAGCTGCTGACCTTCCCTGACCAGTCCTCCTGTTAAAGTGGAACTTCATCACGTTTGAAGCTAAAGTCCGTTGCTAGAGGTGGTGGAATTCTGTCAGAAGCCAAAAAACGGCACAGATCAGTGTTGTTTAGGCGGCGAGTCTGTCAAGGCAACAAACTAGTGTAGTGATGGGGACAAGTTCTTAACTTCCACAAAACACCAATTTGCTTCACATTGAAGAAGCTTAACACCACTTTAACCCATCTTACAACAGCCACGAGTCTAACAAACAAAACGCTCTGCCTGGCTCACTCAATAGTGTCTGGAAACATTAGAAAACAAAGAAAACTCTAAAAAAAATACATTCCTGAACCATTTTCTGTCAACAACTTTCAGTTTCTCTTCTTCTTCACCATCAGTAGTCGATCCTCACTTGTTGCTTCTGGCAGCTCGAGACTCTCGCCGCTGCTGGAGTCGACAATCAAGTCGAATGCACATTGGGAAATCAACAGAGGGAAGTGTAAGGCTGCTTATAAAGTTTGTTTTCTAATGTTTCCAGACACTAATGAGTGAGCCAGGCAGAGCGTTTTGTTTGTTAGACTCGTGCCTGTTGTAAGATGGGTTAAAGTGGTGTTAAGCTTCTTCAGTGTGAAGCGTTTTACATGGAAGTTAAGAACTTGCCCAAATCACTACTCTACTGTATTGCTTTGACAGACTCACTACCACGAGATTTCCACCGAGGCAACACTGATCTGTGCCGTTTTTTGGCTTCTGACAGAATTCCACCACCTCTAGCAACGGACTTTAGCTTCAAACGTGCTGGAGTTCAACTTTAAACTGCACTGAGACACAAAGACCACTGAGACGCACAGATTATTAACGTGTTAAAAACAAACCCTCATCTTTTTATCAGCAGGTCTAACACTACAATAAAAATACTTTTATTTTTCAGTCCTGTCCAAAACTGTACTGGAGAGAAGTAAATATCCACAAAATCTGCTTAAGTAAAGTGCAGATGCATCAAATTTATAATGAAGTACAGTACTTTACTACTTATACATTGTTACATTCCACCACTGGTAACTACATTATGCAGATTTGTAAAGCATGTACATTAAACTCGGTGTTTATTTGAAACCAGCGGTTATTTATCAAAATATACACCTGCACCTGGCATTTAAAGGGGCCTCGGCTCTTATTTGGTACTTTACAGTCCTCGAACATGCGTGGGTGATATCTAAAACCTCTTCAGACATGTTTTCAATAAGGGAACATGAAAAACGTCCACCCAAAGGCACAAGCAAAAGTAGAGGACAAATGTCGCCTCTCTACAGTAAAGTCGGCAAGATATTAATTCCACAATCAGTATTAAACCTTTTGTTCCACCTCCGTCTCTCCAGCAGAAGTTCTCCGTTTGCTTGTATTTGCATGCTCCACTTCAGGTACAGAGTGTTCCCCACAGAGTTTGAAGAGGATTACTTCTGAGCTTATGTTATCCACATTTTTGGGGGGAATTTTTGACATTTGTCCATAAACTGTATAAAAAAGCGAACTAACGGACTGTGACTTCACTGAGGCAGCATTTATAGGAGCGAATTTGGAGTTAGAGTTCATATTATGAGTAGGAAATGTATGAACGGACCAAATAGCAAAAATAAAAACACCAGGATCAAAATAACAAGGTTCAGTGCAGTCGTGAGACAGAGAGGAATCGCTCAGGTTACCACATTATGCAGATTTGAGAAGAGGATGGGGTTCTGAGCCGATATTATCCACATTTCCTTAGACTTGTGTCGTGGAGTTGTTTCATTCACGCCTAATCCTTCATCTTTAGTCTCAATTTTCAGCTTGCTGGTTTACATACATCACGCTGTAGTCATTTTTCTTTCTTTTCTACTTTAAAGTTGAAAATTTACTCGAAAGCAGTTTCCAAAAGCTTGTACCGTTCGTAAATGAATATATATATACTATATACTGTATACTTAACTGTAGTATAATTTATATCTACTGCTGAGTCTAATTCTGACTGCACATAAGTTAAGTTTGAAGTGAAGTCTTCTTGAACCATCGTGGACCTTCTGTGTGTAGAGTTTACATGTTCTCCCTAGGCGTGGATGAGTTTTATACCATCTATGACCTTTTGACTTAAAGTGGCGGTATTTTCTTTGGAGTATTAACTGCCAACACAAAAAATAATAAGATTTTATTCTTTTGAAATGGTATATTTGCCAAAAACAACATACTAACAAGTTTTAGAAGTTTTACTTAAATTTTTTCTTTCTCCATGTTAACTCACCCCCAAGCCCCCCTTCAGAGTGCTATTACAACACAATCACCGTGCCTCCCGCTACTGAAACTGTAGCTGAAGTGTCTTGCCTAAGGACACAACGACAGTTTTTGTGACTGGCGCCCCCCTGTGGCACATGGAATCCCCAGTGTTCTCCCATCCAAGTACTAACCAGGTCCGGCCTTGCTGCGCTTCTGAGATCTGATGAGATCAGGCTTTGACAAGCTCGTATGGCCACAGGTTTGTCAAGTTGGGTGTACAGATTTGCACCCCTCTTTTGTATATTGTTGTGAATTGCTGTATAGTAACGTGGATGGCGTAGGCTTGTGGGCGGAGCATTGGACAGAATCTTCCTGCTAACTGGGGTTGGGTATCATTAAGAAGTTGTCGATACCATACTTACCTCAAAATCATGGCTGTGATACTAAAAGTCTTTGTTAAACCACTTCTGCAAAGTGAATCTGAAACACAACCAATTTAAGCATCAAAACCGTGAAAATGTCAAATGTGTCACATAAACGAATTCCTTCCCCTAAGCAACAAAACTATAGCTCTGTAACAAAATAATTCAGTAAAATTTACCAATCAATGTATCGATACAGCAGCCCATGATATCAATACTGTATCATCACATTAAACGATATGATATAAGGATATTTTTGCACACCCCTACTGCTAAGTGTAAGTAGGGTTTGAGTAGGACCCAGAAGAGATCACAAGAGGACTCGAACATGCGTGGTTGACATCTAAAACCACCTCAGGCATGTTTTCAATGAGGGAACATGGAAAAAAAGTAGATTTTGCATAATACTGGCTCTTTAAGATCTTCACTGGCGTCGGCCACTGCTGCTGACAGATGACACCCAAAGGCACAAGCAAAAGTAGAGGACAAATGTTGCCTCAATACATAAATTCCACCATCAGTATTAAACCTTTTGTTCCACCTCCCTGTGTCTCCAGCAGCAGTTCTCCGTTAGCTCGTGTTTGCGTGCTCCCGTCACTTCAGGTACAGAGTGTTCCTGAGACGGGCCTGGTCTGCGAGGAGAGGGAGGGGGCTGTCACTGAGAGTGTGAGGACGATTAGCAGCTGGGAGAGTGAACAACCGGGAAAAAGACCAGCGTACGACCATATGAACCGAAGACCACGACATCCACTAACACCCTCACACCCAGGGAGGTTAGAGGAGGTGGGATAGATCTTTCCTGAGCGGCCCAGCCACTTCTACATTTTGTTTGAATCCAGAAGGGACTGGAACAACACCACAGAGCGAGAAAAACCTGCGTCCATACATGAGATGATCCGACTTGAGCTGCTCACTTGTGTCACATGTCTCTCAAATGCAGACTTCTTGTGACAGAACAAAATATATAACTTCTTTTAACGTAAATAAGGAATAAGTAATAGTTTGGTGGTTCAATTGTTGATTCTTTGGCGGATGCGTCTCTCTGATTGGTTAATCCACCTGTCAATCACACCCTCTGAAATCAGCGAGACGGGATACTTCTCCAGATACACTCATCTTTGTTTTTTCAAAGCGTGTGGTTCTGGCTGATCCGGTAAAGATGGAACGTAGAGTAGATGTGCCGATGGTAAACGGACATCCAGATTAAAGCATAATTTTTTCTTGCAGCGCACATAGAAACTGGAACTTTCTGGAAGGCCTGTCACAATAATTACTAAATCAACTAAATCGTTCAATACACAACAGATCAAACTATAGTTTTTGGGGGTCAACATACAGGGTACAGAATTTGACACTATTTTAAAAGCACTTATTTTGAAAAGTACTAAGTCTAGCTCAATGAAATTGAACAGTTTAGGTTTTGGTTAAGTTTTTTCAAATTTTGCATTCAAGGCCGCACAGTCTTGGGTGAGTGTGTGCGAGCAGATTCCAAGATGCAAAATGACTTGGAGTGAATGGCATGACTCTACCCGAAAACAGAACAAAAATTACAAATGAAATATAAAATCTTGATCTGTATATACATTATACATTCATATACATTCTGTGAACATTTGAGGTTATTTCAACAAGAACTGCCAAAATTATTGGCCTACAAAATGTGAAAAAAAAAAATCTTTGGGACACCCTGTATACCGCGGATGCTTTTTTTTTGTGGTACTATTGAGGAACTTGTTATTTTTCTGTACTATGATTAGATTTGAACTGTAGAACAAGGGTCCCCAACCACCCAGCCATGCTCCACTGGGCCCCAGAGGAAAAAGTTACAGACTGTAAACGTCCTATATTGCACAAAATGGATTCTTGAGACCTTTAAACCATGTTATAATGTTATCTCCTCGAAAACAAGCCTGGAGTTGTGTTTTGTTTCATTCAGACATGTTTGAGGAACCTTTGAGTTATTAGTCTATCTACGGTACATGTCCAAAGGTTGTACACAGTTTGATCCGTTCTGGATCTTTCCCCTTCAATGGGTCCCTGGAACAAACTCTTGTGACAATACCAGTCCTTAACAGTGCATAGTGTAACTTTTCTGTTGGAGGGTCCGTCATCCTGTTCTTTCTATGAATATGTCATTTCTCTGCCACAGAAGGACATTAAACAGCTCTACCTTACATGTATTCAATTACAAGTGGTTTTATGGCTCAAAAATACCTAGAAAAATATATTATACTTTAAAATTTGTTATGACAGGCCTTACTGGGAGTCACATTAGGTTTGCTAATGTTGACCGGTATTGGAAATTTCAAAGTACAATGAACAAATATCCACTTTTTTGCAGGCTCAGTTCGGCTCGCTTGCTGAATTTGAGCGAGCAGACTGAAAATTTACAGTAGTTGCGCAAATAAAGCTAACGTAAATTCAGCTTGGAAGACCTGACATCCCTCCCATCTTCCTCACTGCGTCTCTAGACACTTCACTCCAAATACTCCTCCCCATCGCTCGCTGCACCTTCTCCTCGTCCATTCTGTCTGCCCAGTTGTTCTCCCTGTCTCTGGTTTTCCCCATTAACCCAAACCGTAAACAATGGTCAAATCCTCCAGCTATGGTAGTCCTGACAAAGACTAGCTTCAGGTCTGGAAATGGGTCCCCGGGGCGCTGTACTATGAAGCCCAAAACTCCTGACAGATTTCCCCAGCGACCTTGAAGGATGGGTCAAACACAGAGTACTTTTCCCTACAGTGTACCCTTCCCCTAAATCCTTAAATCTCCTCTAAAAACATCCTCCCTCCCTGTCACCACGTCTATGAGCAGTCCAGCCTTATCTCCCACCTCAGCGCTCAGACCCCCACACTCCATATATAACCCTGTTCATGCTCTCAGCCCATCACTTTGTCTGACAAGCTCACACCGAACGGCCTGCACCACTCGGACCCGCGGGGCCTGCTGGAGATCGGGCTGTTGTGACATGGACACACTTAGGTGTGACCTTTAAGTTCAGGGAGGCATTCTTAATGCCCAGAGGAGCGACTTTGTGGAGTTGACAGTTGGAAGACGATGGGGAAAAACGTTAGCGCTGGCAGGGAAATCCTTTAGGAGTAGTCAAGGAAGCGGTTACAGGGCGTTGAGCACATTCCATCACACTTTTATGTTTTAGCTGTTCAAAACCTTGTATGTGAGAGGCCTGTACATGCTGAACCTTTATTACGTCAATCAGTCGCTGCTTAGGTGGACCCATATTGATATCTCATAACTTCCTCGAATTGATGGTCATTGCTCTTTGCTTCATTTGCCACATTTACATAAGAGCTTTAATTACAAATAAAAATAATGTAATACTGAATAAAATATTATTCTGCTTTAAAAAGACCACATGTAATACTTAATTCCTAATGAAAATGATTATTTGAAATTAAACTTAATTCGGAGGTAAGTGGGTGGTTTGATTCTGATTTTAAAGTCAAATTAATTTATTCCTCATATAAAGGTTTATTCTTCTTAAAAATAATCCCGGTTGTTCATGCTCGTTGTGTCTTGTCACCATTCCAAAAAACAGAATATTTGTGTGTTAATTGCTCTGACAAAGTGGATACAAGACCTGTTCAGTCACAGTTTTACGCAGTATCCTCTTCACGCTAAAGTGTTCAAATAAAGTCTTTACCTTTTCTTTACGCTTGTGGTTGGCTCAGACTAAATATCAGACTCTCTCTGGTTAGGAGCAAATAAAGTAATTGAGTTAAATACATCTGAAAAGTTCCCACACAGTGTACCAATCATAATGTCTTAATTATTTTAATAGCAGTCTGTGAACACATCCAGTTTACTTGGAATAATAAAGATATATTCCTTTGCTACTGATACATTGCAGCTAATATGATCAAAGTTCTATGGGCATGTGATACTAACTGTAAGAACTGCTCTATCTGAGACCTCTTAGACTTCAATCTGAGCTTTGTTTAACACAGTCTGACCAGGAAGAGCTGTTTTAGTCGGAACTACAACAACCAAACTCCTAAACAGGACCATGAACGCTCGTATTGATCCTAGGCTCCTAAAAATGTGCTGTTCAAATCAATTTTGTATTATTTTTCTTGCAGTATTTCGACAGTGTTTTGCTAATGTGTGTATTGTGTTGCCCTATTTATTACTCAGCATTCCACCATAGACTAGGGTGACCAGATTTTCAATATAAAAAACTGGGACATCCCTAGTTTGGGTTGGTAATAATACAATTGTGAAACCCCCGAACACCTAAGGGCAATTTTAGTACATTTCTCCTCGCCTGGATTTTTTCTTAATTTTGCTTTTAAAACTGCCCCTTTTACCCTATAATGAAGTGTTCTACCTCCTTTTGTTCAGTACAACCTGTTATTTCACAATCTGCTGCTGTAGTTGTGTCATGTGGCTGTAATAAAAGCTACAGGACCAGAAATAGAGATGAAAGAAAAAAAACTGAAAATAAAATTCACACTCTTTTATACAAAACACACAGCAAACATGTATAAACAACTTTTTGGACGTAAAAAAAGGCTTAATTTAGGGCCTCAGCTACAAAAATGCAAAATATCAAGTCTGTAAGTAAATTACACTCAAAACAAAAAAAAAGTGCAGTTGCCCCATTACTTTCCTGGTCCAGTCCTGGAAACAGCTCCTGTCAGGTCCAGGGCCAGAGCCACAGCACTTCTGCATTTCCGTGGTGTTTATTACGTTTGTATTTGTTAATTTTGAGTGAAATAAACCTTTAAATAAAAGCAAGAGATGCTCAATTACACACACCAAGATGCATAATTTGCCATTTATTTGAGAAAAAACTGCACTTAGAGCGACTTTTTCACTCGTTATAAACACACACAGTCAGAGGAGTCGACCATCTTGACTCACTTCACTCTTTGGCAAAGTTTGGGTCGATCAAAATGGACGGAGCGCATGAGTTTGGCAGAAAACAAAGTTCCTATTGGACACTCGTTTTGCTCACGTCATCACACAGCGTGAGTGTGACGTAGGATAAAGCTGCAGAAATGTACGGAAACCTCTATGTCTGCACTTTCAGAGGGGAAAAGGAAGTTTCTATCTTTTTCGGTTAGAAAGTTATGCTCGGTTATAGAAAACATATTCCTCGGAATCGTGCATGATGTCGTAGATCTTCGAGTTAAGGAAGCTTGTTCTGGGCACTAATGTGAGTCAGTATAGTCACATTTTCTTTGTGTGTGTGTGTTTTTTTTAAGCTGCTTTTTATATTTTACCTAAACAAATGACAGTTTATGCCTCTCTTTACTGTCGGCAGGGCTCAGATTGGTCAAAAATATGGACACTTGGGACATTTCTGGAATAAAACTGGGACAAATCTCTGGTTTTGCATAAATCTGCTGGGACGGGGACACAAGGCTCAAAAGTGGAACTGTCCCGACTAAATAGGGATGTCTGGTCATCATAGAGATACATATAGAACACCCCCAACGTGATGTCATAGCAAATCAATATCAATATCAATATGTGTAATGTTATTTTTGGGTTTGCTTTTGGGTTTTTTTCTATAAACAACATTTTTCAAGGCGCATCCATCAAATACTTTTCTCCGTGGAGATGCTATTACTTTGTCTGGTCACCTTTCTATCTTCATGAGACCAAACCAGACCAAATTACAGGTCAGATCTGTGGAGAGGCGACCCCGCTCACTGTCAGAATGTTTATTTTTCTAGGTATTTTTGAGCTATAAAACCACCTGTGAGTGACTAAATATAAGATAGAGCTGTTTACTGTCATCCTGTGGAACATTTCAGGCAGAGTAATGCCATCTCTATAGAAAAGTAACACAGTGCATAGGAAATCTATACGAACTAACTGCCTCGTGTCAAACATTACATTACAGAATCCAATTGCAGCATTATCGACAGTGTTAGCGGCGAGGTTTTCCTGATAGTCGGCGGAGTTAGGTCTCTTTCTTGGAAGTGCAGATGGCAGCTGGCGTAAATGGCCTTTCTAATGGACCGGCGCAGCACTTGAGGCCCTTGGACAAAGCACGGGGCCGATTGGAGATGTTGTGCTTGAAGTGCCAATGCTAGCGGGCAGCACTATAGAGGGGCCAGCTGCAGAGGTCAATGCGGCCTAATGGAAAGGAATGGATCGTGGGACAGGACGGCAAGTGCAACGATAGTTTGGTCAATGGACGTTGCTGATGGAGTCGAGTCATGTTTTTATCATAGACTTTGTAGTTAGAGTTCCATATTAGGAAGAGGAATTTATTTACGGACAAAATAGCGAAGGCCAGGATCATGTAGAGTGAGTTAATACGAACATTTGAACACTAAGATGCTCACTGCAGCAGTTAAAGAGAGAGAAGTGACCATTTTTCAACTGCCACGTTTACATAAGACCTTTAATTCTGAATAAAAATAATTTAATTCTGAATAAAAATAATTTAATTCTGAATAAAAATGAATTTAAATTCTAAAATGACCATGTAAACAAACAAATTTAGAAGTAAGTGGGGGTTTATTCCGATTTTAAAGCCGAATTAATTTATTCCTCAATCATGTAAACGTTTTTTCTTCTTCAAAATAATCCCGGTGGTTCATGCTCATTCGGTCGTCCTTCTGATGTGATCAGGACGATCCGGCTCCACCAGTCGTCTCTTCGGGCTTTCCTCCACTGCTCTTTGGATTTGCGAGCGGGATGCGGGAGTGGGCTGAGGTGTCGCAGCCTCCGACTCAGTCAGAGGCTGCTATTTGGATGGATGCTATTTTCTGTTCTCATTACAAAAAGTTGTGTTTTGGTTCACTCACACATGTTAAACACACAAACCCTGCAGATTTAGTTCTTCTTTCAAACAGAAAACACTCTGTTCCACCTTGTGATGTCATGTTGGAATACAGGAAGTGCTCCACTGTGGCTTTAAACTCCATACACCTTCACTCAAATCATCTGGATCATTTCATCCCTGGAATTACCACTCTCTACTGAACTAAAAGTAAAAGGAGCTGTTCACTTGAAAACTACCGCTTCATGACATCACAAGGTGGAACAGAGCATTTTGGCTACACCGGCTTGTCAAAGCCTGATCTCATCACATCTCAGGTCAGTACTTGGATGGGAGACACTGTGAATTCCAGGTGCCACAGGGGGGCGCCAGTCACAAAAACTGTTGTTGTGTCCTTACGCAAGACCCTTCACCCACATTGCCTAGTATGAAAGTGGTGTGTGTGAGTGATGCTGGAGGTCGGATGGTGCAGATTGGAACCTCACTTCTGTGGGTATAATAGTAGTTTACACCACTGAGTGTGGAGAGAATGAACAATGAAGTGTAAAACATAAAACTGATGCTGTATTGATGCATTGAGCTTTGTAGAGATTTGATGGACTTATAATAAAGGATCACTCAAACATGGGTGAATGAAACACAACTCCAGCTTTTTTAGCAGGTAACAACATTATAACATGGATAAAGGCTGACAAAAGTTCATGTTGTGTAATATAGGACCTTTAACACATACATTTGGTTGATTTTTATGTAAATGGACAAATAGAGAGAAGAATCTTACTCATGGCACAACCTTCTAGTGAGAGTGTGAATGCTTTATGACTGCACCACTTTTATACTGATCTCCAAACAAAGAGACCGTGTTGGTCTCACAAAAGCATGTTAATGGACTGAAATGGATATTTAAATAGTCTTCATTCTAAACCTGATTGGCTCCACTTAGCTCTGATGTTACAGATTGTTCTTCATTATCACTCAAACATACCCAAACAAGCTTTAGTGTAATGCAACAATAAACTGGAGCCACTTTAGCTGCCATTTTGAAACACTTAGATATGACAGCCAAATGCTACCTTAAACTAATGCTTTGGTCAGAATACAAATGATTTTTATTTTACATTCAAGACACTCAGCCCCTTTATAATTTGTCTATATGTTTGTCCCAGAAGTACTTGCCTCGAATCCAGAATACACACTTCTACAAAACTCCTAAGACTTGTGGAGTCTCCCAGAGCTCAAATGGGCGTAATTGACAGGTGGACTAGACAATCAGGGATATACATGGTCAAAAGATTCAAAAAAGCCGGAAAATTGTTGCCAGGGAAATCCACAAAGAGCTCATTGGTCATCATTACCAAATAAAATGTTCTTTCTCTCACCTCAGATCAAGTTCTGTTCTTAGTTCACTGATTCTGTAGAAATTTGCCAGCATGCGCGCGGACCATGCGTGTCCCCGATTGGCTAATCCACCTGTCAATCATGCCCATTTGAATGAAAATAGGGAGATTCATGGTTGATTAGATTCATTTCTTCATAAAGTATTTTAGAAGTGTGTTCTGGATCCTACACTGCAAATGTTTCTGATCTGGCCAAGATTTTAAAACTTATACCAGGTTTTTCATCTTGTTTTTAGATTTATTCTCGACTTGCTTGTTCTGAGTCTGCTTCATTCTAGTCTAGAGGTCCAGCCGTCCATATTCTTCCACTTATTTGGGGCCGGGTTGTGGGGGTAGCAGTCTAAGCAGGGACTCCCAGGCTTCCCTCACCCCAGACACTTCCTCCAGCTCCTTCAGAGGGACCTCAAGGCCTGGGTCTTCCCCGGGGCCTGAGGAACAGGTCCAGGAGGCATCCGGAACAGATGTCCTCCCCTCAGCTGCTCTTCCCGATGTGGAGGGGCAGCGGCTCTACTCTGAACTCCTCCAGGAGGTGTCAGAAAAGTGACCACAGGGATAACTGGCTTGTGGCGGCCGAGAGTTCATAGCGACGTCGCTCTTTGATCCTTCAGTGTCGGCTCTTCCTATCACTGTGAAGACTTAATTATTTGAGTCACGATGATAGACTATTTAAAAATTGCAGTAAAACCTTCTCAGGATAATGTGAGGAAGCCTGAGGACCAAAAATAATAATAATTAAACTTTAAAGTTCATTTAAAACAGTTCTCAGCAGTCCAAATGTTTGTGCACTGTTAGCATCCTAATGATTCGGAGAGACTGTTATCACAACCCCTTCAAACAATCTATTCTTTGGCCGTGTATCTCCACAGAAATAAACCCAGACACTTGACAGAGAAGTAGTTCCAGCCTATTTCTCCTTCTTTTACATTGTCACTTTCCATCAGTCGGAGGATTGACGTATTTTGCACTTTCGGTCACTTCTGGATGGATAAGGTCGGCCCTTTCTGCGCCGCCGCCAACCTCTCACGCACTAAACTGACGGAGCGCATGCTGACGGCGTCTCTGCACCTCCGATTTGGCAGGATCGGGTCCGGGCTCAGAATAGCTGGTGCGAAAGAGCTGGAGAGAATCAGAATGTCATGCGCCACACGTGAATATAAAACTGTACGACCAGGGAGACGACTGACCCCAAATACCCCGCCGTGGATTCTGAAGAGCTGCTTTACCTGAAATATATGTTAAGTTTCATGACCACACTAATCCACCGTTTATTCACGCCAAATTACTTCAACTAAATGATTTGATGATGTACCAAGCTGCGCAAGTGATGTATAAAGCTAAAAGTGCACTTACCAGAAAATATCCAACAACTTTTTTGTGAAAGGGAACTGTAATTTAAGAGGCTTTTTAAACTTTAAAATGCCTTGTGTTCGAACAACAAGGAAGAGTTTTTGTATCTCTGTTTGTGGTGTCAAATTATGGAACATGAAAATAGAACTAAAACTTTGTCCAAATATACATGTGTTCAAAAGTGCAGTTAAAAAGTGATTATTTCAAAATACTGTGCTGAAGAGATGCTTAGTATATACAGGCATGTACTGTATTTTCTGGACTATAAGTCGCACTGGACTATAAGTCGCATTTTTGGGGGAAATTTATTGATAAAATCAGACTCCAGGAACCAACATTTCATCTTAAAGGCGAGTTACAGTAAAATAACAACTGGCTGAACATGTGTCTGGTGTGTTCACGTCACATATAAACTGTTATTCACAAAACTAGAGCAGAAACAACAGAACAAGTTTACCAAACTCTCCATATCACCATTGAATTCTTCATCCTCAGTGTCACTTTTGAGCAACTCTAGAAATGTAGGTTTTAACGGCTAACTCCGGCACATTTACATGCTGTACTAACACATGTTGATTAATGTGCACTGTCCCATATTTAATAAATAAACATAAACCCGTGATTAGCTATTTAGTTTTCTTCATTGAAGTTCAAGTTTCCTCCACTTTTCTCCATCAAACACAAGTTTCTCGCTCATTCCGAACTTTCTTTCTGCTGCTCGATCACCGTTCTCAGCTGCAGATTTCAGCACTTGCAGCAGGACAGCGGCTCTTTCTGCAGGAGACATGTGCAGTAGAACGAGAAGTGACAGTGGAGCAGGAGGACGAGCCTGAGCAGCAGATACTGGTGCACAAGAGAGAAAATGACCAACATGTGAAATTATATATTTTATATATAAGTCACAGGAAACACCCAAACCATGAAAAAATTGCGACTTCAGAATCAGAATCAGAATCAGAATTACTTTTATTCATCCCCGAGGGGAAATTTTCTTCGTTACAGATGCCACTGACCAAGAGCATGTACATCGAACAAGTTACAAAATAAGCTAAATACAGATAGAGAAGATAAAATAGCTCTCTCTGGGAAATTATTTACTTCAGTGACATATTTATGACTATATACGTGTGAGCAGGGAATAGGATGAAAGGATTGAGTAGTTTGTGAGTTAAAGTGCAGCGTTCAACAGTTTGATGGCGACAGGCAGGACAGATTTCCTGTGTCTCTCAGTGGAGCAGCCGCAGTCTGACTGAAAGAGCTCCTCTGATTGGCCAGCACCTTGTGGAGGGGGTGGGAGGGAAAGTCCAGAATAGTCCAGATTTTGTCCAGTATTCTCCTGTCCAACACCACCGCCAGAGAGTCCAGCTCCTCCCCCACAACATGTCCAGCCTTCCTAATGATCTTCGGACTTATAGTCCGAAAATACGGTATGTGTGTATGCATATATGTATGTGTGTGTGTGTGTGTGTGTGTGTGTGTGTGTGTGTATATATATATATATATATATATATATATATATATATATATATATATATATATATATATATATATATGTTATAGTTGTTGTTTGGTAATGAAATGTGTGTACTGTGCAATTAGAGCTTATAATGTACAGGAAATGAGAAGGTTATTTGCTCTTGGTTAACAGTGGAAAAAAGGGGAGGGGTTAAATAAGTATTTACTTCCTCCCACTTCTTTTTGGACATTAGTAAAATCTGTGTGACATTTATTTTTGTTTATTGCTATAGTTAAGAAGCATTTGTTTTTTGTACCGAATCTATGCAGTTACAGTATAAGTTTGCATGTTCTATGCATTGCCGTCCGAATAAACATTCATTCATTCATTCATAGTTTGACATTTCCATGATATTATTGTGACTTTTTAGCGATATGTTATCAGGATATTTTACTTGTTGTTACATCCCAAATACACTAAAATAAAATTGCAGTGAATAATTAGGCCGATCAGGCTCTTTGCTCTTTACACCACGGTACAATCCTTTAAAGCGGGTCCTTTCAGCGAACTATCGTAGAGTGTTTGAAGGTCGTATATTTAGCTAAACCGACTTCATTTGAGCTTTTACACCTTTCATCATAATAATGTTGTTTTCTGTGGCTGTAAATCTAAGGTTTTGTCACAGTAGGATACGTATCAACTCAAAGAAGCCAACAAAAGCTGCTGTGAAATGATACAAAACAGTCCCGGGATTTGTAAAACTATTTGAACACATTTAAGTAATTTTTCTGATAGATATCTTAAATTTGGACCGAAATCGGAACAACCCTAATTATTGTGCCTTATAATCATATTTTTGATTATTATTTATTTTATATTATGTTTTAAAATAGTCAAATCAGTGTATTATTGTATGTACATGAACATGAGTTTGTTGCACTTAAATGAACACAACACATATTTTCTGTCTGGATATACGTATTTCTTTCAAAAAGCAGTGGTTCACCCATGAGGTTGCAATATCTCTCTTATTTTTTTTTTAATTGTTTGTCTTTTTTAATTTTTATTTATTTGTATCCCCATTTTTCCCTTGTATTAGTGAATTTATTTTATTGATTTATTTGTTTATTTATTTTCATTTATTTACAGGCAGGAGAGGGTTGGTTCTACATTGTTTCGTCATGTCATCTGCTTTACGTGCACAAAAAAGAAGTAAAACACAAAAATAACTATTCAGACTCTCGCCCTCCATTTGACATTCTTAAAAAAAACCCTTCTAGAATATTCCGAACGCACGCTTTTGCTCTTTCGCCATCGTCTGAGCGCACCTCTCCTCTTTCTTTCCGCCTGCAGGTCCTGATGCTCTGCGATGGCGTCTCGGACTCTTTCCTCCGGACACGTCTCTCCGCCCTGTCCTCCATGTCCCCGCCGGAGGACGAGGGCTCGGCCAGGGCCTACGTCTGCCGGGACTTCGCCTGCTCCCTGCCCCTGTCGGACCCCCAGGAGCTCCGGAACCTTCTCCTGGACGGGCCCCTCCATCAGCAAGCATGAATGTGTTTTTATTTTCAGCACCAACCAGCCGACTATTACCTCAGAAGTGTTAAAATACACACATTATGCAAAATAAAAGTAAAGGTGCGCTGTGTAACTTTTCGGTGGGGGGTTTGTCATCTGCTTGTTTCTATGGATACCTCGTTGCTCTGCCTGGAATGTTCCACAGTGTGACATTAAACAGCTCTACGTTACATTTATTCAATTACAAGTGGTTTTATAGCTCAAAAATATCTCAAAAAACAACATTCTGACTGTGAGTAGAGTCGCCTCTCCACAGATCTGACTTGTAACTTGGTCTGGTTAGTTCTCCATGAGCGAATGACGAACCCTCCACTAGAAATGTTACAC
This sequence comes from Odontamblyopus rebecca, assembly GCA_030686955.1. NCBI lineage: Eukaryota > Metazoa > Chordata > Actinopteri > Gobiiformes > Gobiidae > Odontamblyopus > Odontamblyopus rebecca. The sequence continues at coordinate 27,755,470 of CM060671.1, forward strand.
AATGCACTTTTTAAATTGTTTAAATTATTAATAAAAATGCTGTTACGTCCTCAAAAACATACCAGAGCTGTGTTTTATTTCATTCACACGTGTTTGAGTGACTTTTTATTATTAATTGTATGTGGAAATACTGTATGAATTCAATTAGGTTAGTGGCAGCTAATGTGAACCTGCATCCTAAAAGGTGAAATTATGACGTGGTGAAAAAGTGACAGACAATTGTAGTCCTAGAAACAGAACCAGGAATCTGTGGTAATCAGTAAATGGCTTAACACAGTTCTTTTGTGTCTGTTTCTCTACAAACACAGGACAAGATGCTGGTCCAAACAATCAAGCAATAAGAGCACCAAAGAAAGCTTTGTCTAAGGCTGAGGTCAATGCAGCAGTGAAATATTTTAAAGATCACATAGCTAAAGGAAAACTGGCTCCCAAAACGGAATGAGCTCATTGCATGATTGTTGAAGGGTTTGTGTTAGCGCAGAACAGTGCAAAATATAAGGGACTTTGGTAGAAACAGAGTGGCTGCAAAAAGACATTTAAGGAAACAAAATCTGTAAATTCAGATTTGTGTGTTTTATATAGTAGACAGCATGTGGCGAGAATGTAGAAAAAAAATTTCATCATCCAGGAAGTCTCCATGGCAAAGGAGAAATTCAATTTGTCAAATGGACAAACGTCCAGGTCGAAAACGTTTTGCAGCTCATCCAAGCTGCTTCTTCAGTTCTGGTCAGATGCTGGTGGACACAGCCTTATATCTGCCTGAAGGAGGAGCTAACTACACTGAAACTGCTCTGAAACTAACACACCTACTTACCTACTTGTTCAAAGTTTCTGTTTGTTAGCTCCGCCTATTCAACTCTGCTGAGTGTGAGGTCATAGTAGCAGAATCCTTCAGGTCCCTGATGGGAGCTTCTCACCTCTGGACCTGACTTATCGTTTGCCTGTTGTTCTTATAGGTGTGAGGATGGAGTTTTAAATGGGAGACAGATGATGTCTGAGGCCTTTAATTTCTCTTTAAGGAAGGATTGTCTTTCCTAACAAAATAGCCTCTTTAACTCCCATCGCAAACCAATTCTTTTCTCTGGCTAAGCTCTGTGCCTCACTGTCCTCAAAGGACTGTTAATATCAGTGCAAGTTCAACAGGCCTAACAAACAGAAACTGTCAACATGTGAGTGTTAGTTTCAGAGAAGTTTCAGTTTTAGCTCCTCCTTCAGGCTGATATAAGGAAATGTCCACCAGCGTCTGACCAGAACTGAAGAAGCAGCTTGGATGAGCTGTGATAGTTTTTGACCCAAATAAACGCTTGACCAGTTGACAAATTGAAGTTCTCCATAAAACACGGTGGTTTCAATATAAAACGTTCATCTTTCTAGTGTTTCAGCAAGAAGAAGAATGTGTTGTGTGGCTGCATCACTGGTTACATGATACACAAACCCAACAGGGAAAAGAAATCTATAATGCAGTCAATCAACAACCAAATGTAGCATTTTTGGTTAGTTAATACTCGGGATTTGGTGCACTCATTTTTATGCATTTTTGTTTTTATTGATTTTTTTTTATTTAATTTTTTTTTATGTTTACCTTTTTTAGCATTAGCATACGATATGTGGGACAGTATTTGAACTGAAAAAGCACATTATTTACAAATCATATGACCTGTCCTGCTAATACTGTGTCGTCAGATACATGTACGTATGACATCATGGGCCGGACAGTGTTTTTTCCTGTCGTCATAAACCACACATTTGTCAAAAAGTGAAACGTCTGCTTACACCATAACTGGAGTGGGGCCGTGTGCATGTACATCTGTTGTGTGTGTATGAACTGAAATCATCCAAAAAATTTTGTCAGATGTTTGAATACACACAGCAGTTAAAGATAATGGTAACTGTATGTAAGTGATACAAGTGGTGCTTAATCGTGTGTCAGTAATATATTCCACGCACACTGCACAACCTGCCACGTCCCTGTATTCTATCCCTTCACACACACTTACTCTATATGTGCTGTATCTCCCTGACTCAGGATCAGTTCTGGCTTTCCTCCATGTTAAAGCTGAGGAATGCTGAAAATCCTCCAACCATTTCTCCGCCTCATCTGTGGTGTAGAGCCTCAGTCTTAAACGCACTCGGACCTTCCTCATGCAAACAGATGACTGAAGCCAGGAGGTAAGAGCTTCTGTCCAGAGTGCTGATAGTGAAGGGAAAGAATGCATTCATTAACTAAACCTGCTTTTGAGAATGTTGTGGTGTTAACATTTGATCATTTCCATATTTCATGTAAAGCCATCTATTTGTGCCTCACCTCAAGCTCCTCCAGCTGCTCCCACTTACCAGGTGTCTGCAAATACGGCGATTTCACGTTAACAGCCCCACTGAAGACAAAAGGAAAGATCCTGCTCTTGTGTAAGTATTATTTTTTGTTCACTTTCTGAAAAGTTTTACCTCTCAAGTGCAGTTCACTGAGCATGACTCTTTGTCAGTACCTCTGTCAAACAAAAGAGTGTAAACAAGTTAAATATAAAAGTGTGTGTAGTTTTAACATGGTTATTGTCCTAATCTTAAAGACAACAGCTGCCATATCCAACTGACCTGTAGTGTCCTTCAGAATAGCCCTAAGAACTCTGCAGTCATAGTAATAACACGTCCTAATACTTTTTATCATATGTCATATAATAATTCTATTTATTATATGTCATATAATTATAGTTGAGAAAACAAATGTTTTCTTTATTATTAGCATTTAAAGATATGAAAGGTGCAGTTATGAGCACAGAATCCTGTGTCTGTTCATGTTTTTTAATGGATGGAGTAGAGTTTTGTGTGTTGCTCGGCAAGTGGAGTGTTTTGTCTCACAGGTTTGGACACACACATCAAAGTCTGCAAAAGCCACGACTGGTAAATCCAACGCAGGGAGCAGTAAATCCAACGCAGGATGCACAATTTTATGCTAGTGCTGAAACTGACAAAGTAGGATTTGACATGAGATTCATCACTCCCTTTAAAGGTAAGTTGAATATACAAATTTATTTATGAAAATATAAAATCTACAGTGGAATTCCCTTCCTCTTTCAGAATGTCAATATTAAATCCCCAAGTAAAATACAAGCCCTGTTTTTAACATTTATCATCTCCTATGCAGAGGACAATGCCTCTTTTACAATATCAATATTATTATTTGGCAGGCGATAAATGCACCCGATGATTATAATTTGTCACCCTCGGCTGCTGCATTTAGGAATTTCTACAAACATTGTTTCCATTTCTGTTTCAGTAAAGTGCATACTTAAGTCTTCCCTTTCAAGAAATTCATAATCTTCATGTATAAAAACAGAAACTGCGTCACCCTTTCAGTTTTTTTCTACACGAATGTACACCATTGTATTTAGGTAAGGAGTAAAATTGTCCCATGTCATTTAGCCATGGTTCAGCCAGAGCAAATTCTTGGGTAAACCACATTTAAGTGAAAACTGGGGAAAAAAAATTTGTTCAATTGACGTTTTTTTCTGTCCTTTTCATCAAAATATGAATTTAGGTCTAAATCATTTACAATTGAACTCTATGAATGTGTCATGAAAAGTTCTAAACAAAACAGAAAAGTGTGAAATACTTGTAGGCGGTAAAGTCATGAGGCATTTGAACTTGATGGTGTTGGGCCAAACTTCCAAAGAGTGAAGTGAGTCAAGATGTGTGTGTTTATAAGGATTGAAAAAGTCGCTCTAAGTGCAGTTTTTTTCTCACATAAATGGCAAATTACACATCTTGGTTTGTGTAATTGCACATCACTTTCTATTTTTATTTAAAGGTTTATTTCACTCAAAATGAACAAATCCAAATGTAATAAACACCTGGAAATGCAGAAGTGCTGTGGCTCTGGCCCTGGAGCTGAGAGGAGCTGTTTCCAGGACTGGACCAGGAAAGTCATGGAGCGATTGCACTTTTTGTTTTTTGTTTTTAGAGCAATAAAGAGATTTTTTATTTACTTACAGACTTGATATTTTGCATTTATGTAACTAAGGCCCTAAATTAAGCATTTTTTTATGTCCAAAAAGTTGTTTATAAATGTTTGCTGTGTGTTTTGTATAAAAGAGTGTGAATTATGTGTGATTTTTTTAATTTTCTGTTTTTTTCTTCTTCTCTATTTCTGGTCCTGTAGCTTTTATCACAGCCTCATGACACAACTACAGCAGCAGATGTGAAATAACAGGTTGTACTGAACAAAAGGAGGTAGAACACTTCATTATAGGGTAAAAGGGGCAGTTTTAAAAGCAAAATTAAGAAAAAAAGCCTCATCACTGTCCATCACTGTTATCAGCTAATGCTCTTAGCCTGATTTAAGCTGCTCTGTCACCTGCTTGCTTCGTGTTGATATAACTGCTTTTCCTGGAATGTTCCACCGTATGACATTAAACCTTTCTATTTTCATGAAAACCAAACCAGACCAAGTTACAGGTCAGATCTGTGGAGAGGCGACCCCGCTCACTGTCAGAATGCCTGTTCTTTTTTTTTCTTTTTCTTTTTTTAGCTATAAAATCAGCTGTAATTGAATAAATGTGGAGCTGTTTAATGTCACACTGTGGAATATTCCAGGCAAAGCAATGACGTATCCATAGAAACAAGCAGATGCCGGAGCCCTAACCAAACCGTTACACAATCCACTTTTAAATTGATATAATCCAATAACCAAAATAAATAAAATACATTGTCAAGTGCACTATAAAAAGGGGCTGAGTCACTCCCTCGTCTCCGTGGAGATTCCTGTTTTTGTGCCATGCTGTGGGACATTCCGGGCAGAACAACATCACGTCCACGGGGAAAAGAGGCTTTACGGGATCTGATCTGAGCCTTTCTCGCGAACGGGACCAGATCTCGTGCCGCTGCATCATGGGAGACAGATTTACCACGAGACGGAGCATCCATGAGAAAAATCTGAGAAACATCTGTGACGTTTTGCATCTTCATTTCCAAAACCAAACTGGATTCATGGCGTTGTGTCAGTATTTGTTTGTCGTGTCCTGTGTTTTCCCACATGCAGAACTTATAATAAAGAAATAACACATCCTCTTTTCAGATTTGTGTGGTGTTACATTTTCCACGTTTTCCACATCTCTAATGTCACTTAGGTGTAGCACAGTCCGGCCGGGGGGGCGCGTGGGACCTCGGGGAACGTGCTTTTTGTTGCCATATGAGTGTAATTGCACCTCCACTACAGTAGTTGGCAGTGACGCTCTCATTGTCAGAGTGTGCACAAGGAGTGTTAGTGCTGTAGTGTTTTTGTTTTTTGTTTTTTCAGGAGATATGAAGTGCAGAGAATGAACTGTATGTAAAGCCTCTGTAGTGCTCGGCTTCACTGTGACTACGGTGCAATCGAGGAAAGACGCTGTGTTTACTGTGGATAAAAATGTTGGCAGCAATGGCATGAAGCCAAATAAAATATGGCGTCGCTTAAAGACATTAGACCCCAATCACGCTGATGAACCACTTGGGTTTTTTCAGTGAAAACGTGCCGAATATCACGACAATCCTTCCGCTTTGTGAATGCTCCTTCAGTAAAGCAGCAGAACTGTGAGCATCGTATAAGGAGGAGCAAACAGCAGAGGAGCTGATCCTGCTGCAGCTTTACACATGGATTCTGTCACACTGGAGGATGCAAATGCCCTGAATTATAATATGGACATCATCTATAAAGACGAGGAGGACACAGGAGTGGACCGCCTCATGACGCAGGTGAGTGCAGTGTGGGATACAGACGGGACCGACCCGGGAGTCGCTTTGGAGACGCAACTAAACCGTTCGTACGTCGGCGTCTGAAGGCGAGGGTGTGATTTGTTGGTGTTTGGTTGTGGTTCTGTGGTTCTTCAGAGCGTCCCTGGTCAGTCCCTGGTTTAGACGTCTGAGAGGACAGAATTTTCAGCCCCACTCCCACCTACACCTGGAATGAGCTTTCAAAATGTGTCCTGTTCCGCACTGTTCTGTGTCGGGTCCGGCGGGAATGCAGCGCTCCACCCTGGTTTAGTCCAGGTTTAGTCCCTGGTTGAGTCCGGGATCATTCCTGGTTTAGTCCCTGGTTCAGTCCTGGTTCAGGTCTGGTTTAGTCCCTGGTTTAGTCCTGGTTCAGTTCTGGTTTAGTCCCTGGTTCAGTCCTGGTTCAGTTCTGGTTTAGTCCCTGGTTCAGTCCTAGTTCAGTTCTGGTTTAGTCCCTGGTTCTGTCCTGGTTCAGTCCTGGTTTAGTCCCTGGTTTAGTCCTCGGTTCATTCCTGGTTTAGTCCCTGGTTCAGTTCTGGTTCAGTTCTGGTTTAGTCCCTGGTTCAGTTCTGGTTCAGTTCTGGTTTAGTCCCTTGTTCAGTTCTGGTTTAGTCCCTGGTTCAGTTCTGGTTTAGTCCCTGGTTCAGTTCTGGTTCAGTTCTGGTTTAGTCCCTGGTTCTGTCCTGGTTCAGTCCTGGTTTAGTCCCTGGTTTAGTCCTCGGTTCATTCCTGGTTTAGTCCCTGGTTTAGTCCTGGTTCAGTCCTGGTTTAGTCCCCGATTCAGTCCTGGTTCAGTCCTGGTTTAATCCCTGGTTTAGTCCCTGGCTTAGTCCCTGGTTCAGTCCTGGTTCAGTCCTGGTTTAGCCCCTGATTCAGTCCTGGTTCAGTCCTGGTTTAGTCCCTGGTCTAGTCCCTGGCTTAGTCCCTGGTTCAGTCCCTGGTTCAGTCCTGGTTTAGTCCTGGTTCAGTCCTGGTTCAGTCCTGGTTTAGTCCTGGTTCAGTCCTGGTTTAGTCCCCGATTCAGTCCTGGTTCAGTCCTGGTTTAGTCCCTGGTTTAGTCCCTGGCTTAGTCCCTGGTTCAGTCCTGGTTCAGTCCTGGTTTAGTCCTGGTTCAGTCCTAGTTCAGTTCTGGTTTAGTCCCTGGTTCAGTCCTGGTTCAGTTCTGGTTTAGTCCCTGGTTCACTCCTGGTTCAGTTCTGGTTTAGTCCCTGGTTCAGTGTTCAGTTCTGGTTTAGTCCCTGCTTTAGTCCTGGTTTAGTCCTAATTCAGATCTGGTTCAGTCCTGGTTCAGTTCTGGTTTAGTCCTAATTCTGTCCTGGTTCAGTTCTGGTTTAGTCCCTGGTTCAGTTCTGGTTTAGTCCCTGGTTCAGTTCTGGTTTAGTCCCTGGTTGAGTCCGGGATCATTCCTGGTTTAGTCCCTGGTTCAGTCCTGGTTCAGGTCTGGTTTAGTCCCTGGTTTAGTCCTGGGGGGGGGGATCACTAAAGTGATCATCAATGAAAAAATGAACCTGTCAGATTTATTAGAAAAAATCTTTGTAACAATTTGCACTTTTTTTTACTGCTCATCACCATGATTAAGAGTCATGAACTGTTACACTTTTTTTTAAAAGTTAGAACTTTATGTATGTAAATATTTATGGAAATGCATTAAGTAAAATGGTAAATGGTCACATTTTTATAGTGCTTTTCTACCTTCAAATCTCTCAAAGCACAACAAGGAACCACTCACCCATTCACACACACCAGTGTACACAGACACTGGGGATGAGGTGGGTTAAGCGTCTTGCCCAAGGACACAACGACAGCACTCACCTGAGGGAATCACACCAGCGACCTGTGGGTGAGTGGATCTGACCACTCAGCCAATGATGTTTTTATGTCGAGAGCGGGATTCAAACTGCCAACCTTCTGATCAGTGGGCAAACGCTCGACCAACTGAGCCACTGTCGCCCAGTTAAGTCAAATATATAAAATATTGTCATAATTCATTGCATTGCTGTGAAATAAGTAAACGTTTTAATGTACTGTGCAAAAGTTTTAGGCAGGTGTGAAACGCTGTAAACAAAGAATTCTTTCAGAAACATAAATAATGATGTGACTGATTGAGTGAACAAAAGAAAAAGCCAAAGTCATTAAGAACGATCTTCAGCGTAAAGAAGAAGGAGAAGTTGTGGAGGTGATGATCTGGCCTGACTGACTGAAAAAAGTGTTGGATTCATGCGCGACATAAATCGGCATCACCTGTGATACGACCGGAGAGAAAATAGTACCAAGAGATTATGAGCTCTGACTTTTTCATGGTTAACGTTTTGTGACGCAAACGTTTCACTCTTTTGAACACATCTTATTTTGAGAAGAAAAACGCTTTATTTTCATGACTCCGGGTAAGTCAGTGTTGATGCACGACACTGCTGACGATTTGACGGATTTATGTCAAAAAAACCTCAACTATCCCTTTATATCGAGCATGAAAAATCTTAAAATAAACCTCTAGACTAGACTGAATCCATCTCAGAACTAGTAAGTTGATAATAAATCTGAAAACAAGATGAATAACGTGATAGAAGTTTGAAAATTTTGCCATGTAGATGAGACCACTTTACCAAGAAAGTTTATGTCGAGCGTGGGATTCGAACCACCAACCTTCGGATCAGAGGACAAAGCACAGTATCAGCTGAGCTACAGTCTCCTGCAGCACTCACAGGGTTCTCTGTTTTTGACCAGAAAGCTGCAAATCTGTGGAGTTTGTACTAAAATCATCAATAAATGAACAGTAGCCAAAGCTATTACGACATTCCACAGTTGAGGGGCTCTATGCTGAATGTGAGGACCAGAGCTGGAGTTAGTGGGTGAGGAGATGTAGAAGTGCTCTGGGTTCTCAGCGTTCTCAGTCACAGGAACGCAGCTGTGGAACTGTTCACCTCTGGAGCTAAAGTCTCAGTCGAACCTGAGACTTTTCTTATTAAAGTTGAAGCTCTGGATCAAGAACGATCCACAGTGCAGCACGAAACTGCAGATGGACTCATGGTGTAAAGTGAGCAGATTTGTCTCAAATCTTTACAAATTTCACTGTGTTTTTTTCTTATTTTTGTACTTGTATTAATATTTGTAAAAGCCAAACCAGGGCCGGGGGCTGCACATTAGCCTTATGTACATTACACCAGTTTCCTATTTGGAGGTAATGTTTTTGTACAGTCCCTCACAAATAAACTAATACATAATAAAAATCAGAATCAGAATCAGAATTACTTTTATTCATCCCTCGAGGGGAAATTTTCTTCGTTACAGATGCAACCGACCAAGAGCATGTACATCGAACAAGTTACAAAATAAGCTAAATACAATAAGATAAAAGATAAAATAGCTCTCTGGGAAATTATTTACATCATTGACCTATTTATGACTATATACATGTGTGAGCAGGGAATAGGATGAAAAGGATTGAGTAGTTTGTGAGTTAAAGTGCAGCGTTCAACAGTTTGATGGCGACAGGCAGGAAAGATTTCCTGTGTCCTTCAGTGGAGCAGCGCGGCAGCCGCAGTCTATGGCTGAAAGAGCTCCTCTGATTGGCCAGCACCTTGTGGAGGGTGGGAGGGAGAGTCCAGAATAGTCCAGATTTTGTCCAGCATTCTCCTGTCCAACACCACCGCCAGAGAGTCCAGCTCCTCCCCCACAACATGTCCAGCCTTCCTAATGATCTTCTCGAGTCTATTAGTGTCCCTCACGCGCAGACTGCTGCCCCAGCAGACTACAGCGTACATGATGGCACTGGCCACCATAGACTCGGAGAACATCCTGAGCATTGTCCTGCAGATGTCAAAGGACCTCAGCCTCCTCAGGAAATAGAGGCGGCTCTGGCCCTTCTTGTAAACCGCGTCCACGTTCCTGCTCCAGTCCAGTTTATTGTCCAAGTACACCCCCAGGTACTTGTACTCCTCCACCACGTCCACATTGCCCCCCTGGATGGAGATGGGGGTCACAGCAGCTTTGGTCCTCCTCAGGTCCACCACCAGTTCCTTTGTCTTCATCACGTTGAGCTGGAGGTGGTTCTCCTCACTCCAAGTGACAAAGTTGTCCACTACAGTCCTGTACTCCTCCTCGTCACCACCGCTGATGCATCCCACCACTGCAGAGTCGTCAGAAAACTTCTGAAGGTGGCAAGACTGGCTGCAGAAGTTGAAGTCTGTGGTGTAGAGGGTGAAGAGGAAGGGAGACAGGACTGTCCCCCTGTGGAGCCCCGGTGTTGCTGACCACTCTGTCCGACACACAGCTCTGCAAACGCACATACTGTGGTCTTCCAGTGAGGTAATCCACAATCCAGGACACCAAGGAGGCATCCACCTGCATCACTGCCAGCTTCTCAGCCAGCAGAGCCGGCCTGATGGTGTTGGAACGCACTGGGAGAAGTCAAAAAACATGATCCTCACAGTGGCAGCCGGCTTGTCCAGGTGGGAGTAGACTCTGTGGGAGTAGGGTCAGGATGCCGTCATCTACCCAAGGTGGGGCTGGTAGGCAAACTGGAGAGGGTCTTGCAGATGTTGGACCATAGGCCTCAGCTGCTGCAGGACGAGTCGTTCCAGAGTCTTCATGATGTGGGAGGTCAGTGCCACGGGCCTGTAGTCCTTAGGGTCGCTGGGGCGCGGCGTCTTCGGGACAGGGACGAGGCACGATGTCTTCCATAGCAGGGGGACTCTCTGAAGACTCAGGCTCAGGCTGAAGATCTGGTGCAGGACACCACTGAGCTGGGGAGCACAGCCCTTCAAGACTCTGGGGCTCACTCCATCAGGTCCTGGTGCTTTCCCGGCCTTCAGTCTCTGCAGTTGACACCTCACCTGCTCCTCAGTGACAGTCAGTGTGGAGGTGTCAGGAGGGGGAGGGGTGGTGTCGTCTGAGGTGTGAGCTGGGTCTTCCACAGGAGACGGGGAGGGAGGGGTAGGGGGGTGACTGCTGCTGGCTGGAGGTGGACAGTTCCTGCAGTGTCAAAGCGATTGAAGAAGATGTTGAACTCATTAGCTATGTTCACGTCTCCTTCCAACGCTTCCCCCTCGGGTCGGCTTGTGTCCCGTGATGGTCCTCATGCCGCTCCACACTCTCCCTCATGTTGTTCTGCTGAAGTTTCCACTCCAGCTTCCTCCCATGTCTCTGTCTGGCCTGGCTCAGCTGCACCTTCAGTTTCTTCTGAGCAGCCCGGGCCTCCTCCTTGTTTCCCGAGCTGCAGGCCTTCCTCTTCCCAATGAGTGTGGCTTTAATGTCCTTGGTTATCCATGGCTTGTTGTTTGGATAACAGCTCACAGTCTTTGTTGGGACAACTGAGTCCACACAGAAGTTTATGTAGCTGGTGATGCAGTCAGTCAGCCCGTCGAGGTCTTCTCCATGGGGCTCAGTGAGTGCAGCCCAGTCTGTCGCCTCAAAGCAGCTCTGTAACACCTCCAGAGACTCATCTGTCCACCTCCTCACAGACCGGGGGAGGGGGGAAGGCGCTCACCAGAGGTGTGTAAGATGTCCTGAGGAGCACCAGGATGTGGTCTGAACGGCCAAGTGGGGGCTGTTAAAACAGCCACATTTACAGGTTCTCCTCATGTCTGGGTTGATTACTTAAATTTTTACCTGAAATTATTACCTGAAATGTTCCACAGTATGACATTAAACTACTGTATTTTCATGGAGATATCAGGTGATACACTGGGCAAAAGATACAGGTCAGATCTGTGAGGCGGCGTACCCACCATTGTTTCAGCAGTAACAACACCTCGAATTAATGAAAAACCTTTTAAAGAAATTGTGCTTTTCAGAGTACTTTTCTAGCAGCATACTTTTACTCCTACTTGAAAAGGATTTATTGAAGTAAAAGTACTCGAAGTTGAGTATAAGTTTTGGTTCCTCTTCCCACTGTGAGCACAGCTACAAGTGACGAAAGCTTTTTGTTTTGAAGTACTTGCACTTGAGCACTATTTTTGGCCACTCTGTCCTCTCTGCAAAGCAATAACATTAAACGGGAAAAGTTACACAGTGCGGCTTTAACTTGTATCTCTTGTATCTCCCGCCTCCCTTTATCCTCCAGAACTTTGCAGTCTTGTGCGAAACCGATTTGCCAAAGGTTTCGCCGAGAGTAAAGAGAATCGGTGAGAGGCGTCACACATCACGGCGCCGCTCCACAGATCCGCCCCTCAGAAGCTGTCACTTTGGGAGAATGCTTTTTGGCACTCGGGGGCTTCCTTACATGTAGCCCACGCTCACACGTCTCTCTGTGTGTCTCGGCCCATCAGCTTCTAGCACCTTCTTCTCTTCTTCTCCTCCTCGCTCGCTTCAGAGGAGGAGGGGCGATGGAAAAGTGACACTGACGTGAACACAAATATTAGATCAGACACAAGAATTTATTTCAGCATTTTGGTCACTCAAACTAAACTAAAAATAAAATAAAACTAAATTAAAGGTAATATAATACTCTAGTAGTAATAGTAGTAGTAGTAGTAATAGTAGTAGCAGTAGTAGTCGTAGTAGTAGCAATAGTAATAGTAGTAGTAATAGTAGTAGTAATAGTAATAGTAGTAGTAACAGTAGTAGCAGCAGCAGTAGTAGTAGTAGTAGTAGTAGTAGTAGTAGTAGTAGTAGTAGTAGTAGTACTAATAGTAGCAGTAGTAGTAGTAGTAATAGTAGTAGTAGTAGTAGTAGTAGTAGTAGTAGTAATAGTAGTAATAATAGTAATAGTAGCAGTAGTAGTAGTAGTAGTAGTAGTAGTAGTAGTAGTAATAAGTATTAGTAGTAGTAGTAGTAGTATTAGTAGTAGTAGCAGCAGTAGTAATAGTAATAGTAGTAGTAGTAGTAATAGTAGTAGTAGTAGTAATAGTAGTAGTAGTAGTAGTAGTAGTAGTAATAGTAGTAGTAGTAGTAATAGTAGTAGTAGTAGTAGTAGTAGTAGTAGTAGTAGTAGTAGTAGTAGTAGTAATAATAGTAGTCGCAGCAGCAGTAGTAATAGTAACAGTAGCAGTAGTCGTAGTGGTAGTAGTAGTAGTAGTAGTAGTAGTAGCAGTAGTAGCAGCAGTAGTAATAGTAATAGTAGCAGTAGTAGTGGTGGTAGTAGTAGTAGTAGTAATAGTAGTAGCCCAAAATCACAACAACAGTTGCCTCTAAGGGTGTTCCAAGATTTGGATGAGTAAAACATACACACAGACATATCAAAACAGGAATAAACAACATTCATGTAAAGCAGCAAATGAAACATTGTCCAGTCATCCCCTGTCCTTAGACCCTCCTTCTCAGCAAGGAAAAACTCCAAAAAACCCAGGGTCCTGGGAAAAAGAAGAAACCTCGGGGAGAACTACAGTGAAGGAGAGATCCACTCCCATGGACGGACAGGCTATAGATGTCCAGGCCCGTGGGCCAGTTCGGTATGGCCACAGCTACCCAGGTGGGGAAGGAGCCGGGCGAGGAGGAGACCGGGCGAGGAGGAGGAGAGGGGTCCAGCTGCCATCGGGCGTCTGAAAGAGTTACACTCCACAGGGGGAGTGGGACAGGGGACAACATGTGAATAGCAATGAACGAGCTGCAGATGAGAACATAGTAAGTGATGCTGATGAGAAACAGAGGACAGTGCTCAGGTTGCCACACTTCCCCCAGCTTGTTATCTCCTGCGGCAGCTTATCTTAGTGACATCAACTAAGTAACCTGGTCATAAGCTATTCCGAAGAGGAAGGTTTTAAGCCTGGTCTTAAATAAAGAGACTGTGGGTGCCTGTTTAACATCAACAGGGAGTTGATTCCATAACACAGGAGCTTGGTAACTGAAGGCTCTCCCCCCCACTGTACTTTTAGACACTCTAGGAACCACTAATAATCCTGCATTCTGAGAGCGAAGTGCTCTATTTGGCTGATAGGGGACAATGGCATCCTGAAGATATGATGGGGCCATATTGTTTAAGGCTTTGTATGTCAGGAGGAGAACTTTGAATTTAATTCTAAGCTCGACAGGAAGCCAGTGCAGTGATTTTAACACAGGACTGATGTGATCACGTCTTTTAGTTCCTGTTAGGACTCTGGCCGCTGCATTTTGGACCAACTGGAAGCTTCTTAAAGTACCTTTAGTGCAGACGGTGAGCAGAGAATTACAGTAATCTAGTCTGGATGTAACAAATGCATGGATAAGTTTTTCAGCATCATTTTTAGGCAAAATATTTCTGATTTTAGTTATGTTTCACAGGTGAAAATATGCAGTTTTACAAGCTTGGTTTATATGAGCTGTGAATGAGAGATTTTGGTCAAATACGACTCCAAGGTTTTTTACAGTAGAGCTAGAGGCTATACTCACATTGTCAAGTGAGATTATCTGGTCGGACAGAGAATCTCTCTGACCTTTAGGACCGACAACAATGAGTACTAGTACTAGTAGTAGCAGCAGTAGTAATAATAATAGTAGTAGTAGGAGGAGTGGTGGTGGTAGTAGTAGTAGTAGTAGTAGTAGTAGTAGTAGTAGTAGTAGTAGTAGCAGTAGTAGTAGTAATAGTAGTAGTAGTAATAGTAGTAGTAGTAGTAGTAGTAGTAGTAGTAGTAATAGTAGTAGTAGTAGTAGTAGCAGTAGTAGTAGTAGCAGTAGTAGTAGTAGTAGTAGCAGTAGTAGTAGTAGTAGTAGTAGTAGTAGTAGTAGTAGTAGTAGTAGTAGTAGTAGTAGTAGTAGTAGTAGTAGTAGTAGTAGTAGTAGTAGTAGTAGTAGTAGTAGTAGTTCACATGTAGTAGACCTGTTTGTGGCTGAGCCTCTGGTCAGATCTCAGGCTAAGCGGGTCCAGGTCTGGTCGGTGCTTAGAGCCTCTGGGATCTCAGGGGCCACAGTCGGGCCCCTGTGGTATAAAGTGTCCCAGCTGCCCCGGGGCTTCACAGAACGTCCCCTCACAGTGTGGAGTCAATGAATAATGCACCAAATCTAAAGTGACTGCAGAAGACTACTGCAGTATTACTGTGTTTGGTGGAGTACTACAGTACTCTCCAGCTCCTACAGACAGAGCCCTGCCTGCCCCGGCCCCTGTGGACCCTGCAGAGGGCCCTTAAGTACACTTCAGCAGGATGATGCCCACAGTGCAGCACGCCGAGGTGGAGATATACTACTACTACTACTACTACTACTACACTCTTCCTCCTACTACTACATCCATACTGTACCATGTGGGGCTGGATCTGTGCTACAGCTTCTGGGCAGGTGGTCCCTGCCTCTGGAGTTTGCACCTGTCACACTGCACCTGTCACAGGTAAAAGAGGCAGGATTCTCCGGTAAACAGCAGGATGCTGGAGTAAAGTGTGAGGAACAGCTTTGTTTCTCTGTGAGATGATCTCCAAACATAATAGCAGTAATCGTAGTAGCAGAAGTACTACTACTAGTAGTAGTCATAATAGTAGTATTTTTATTGACTAAAAGTACTGATATCAATCACAGTGTATCATAATTAAATATAAAACAATATATTTTATAGTTCACTAGTACGAACACATTTAGTTGAATAAAATGAGTCAAACTAAATGAAAATGTCTTGACAAAATGAACAGAGCACATGATAAAGCAAAGAGGGAAAGAATGATGAATCCGTCTTGTACTGGAGCTTCCTGTCAGGAGGTTCTGTGTGGCCCATTTTAGGCTGATGCAGAAAATAGGAGCGAGACACGGGGACAGTCCTAATTCAGTCCTGGTTTAGTCCCTGAGACGCGGGCAGAACATGCAAACTCCACACACAAAAGCCCCACCAGGTCTGCAGGAAATAAACCGGAGACCCTCTGGTTGTGAGGCAAGAAGATTAACCAAGGTGTTGTGAAATTTGACTTTATTGAATATTGTGTAAGTGGTTTAAGCACTTTTTTTTTTATTCCAGTGACTTCCTCATTTCCAGGAGCCTGATCCTGACCTGCACCATCACGTCTCACCTTAGAATTAAAACAGAACCTTAAACTCCCCAAACCAAAAAAAATCAAATCAAATTTTTCCTTAATTTTATATCATGATAATCTAATAATAAAGAATGTACGTCACGGGGCCCTGATGTTTGGCCCCAAGAGACGGGTCCCCAAGGAGAACGTCTGTCTCTCTGTCTCCATCGACTGTCTCCGTCTCTCTCTTTCTCTTCGTCTCATTCAACCCTTTCTTTCTTTTTTCTCTTGCTCTTTCTCTCTCTCTCTATGTCCTCCTCACCCTCCCTCTCCTCTCTTCCATTACTCTCCCTACCTCTCCACCCCTCTCTCTCTCTCTCTCTTTCTTTCCACCATCACCGCGCCTTTCTCACCCCCCCTCCCTCCTTCCTTCTCTCTCTTCCTCTCTCCGTCGTCTCTAACCCCCTGTGGTCTCATTATCACTGCTCAGACTCAGAGGACATGGCCCTGGCTCCACAGTCACAGACGGAAACAGAACCTGAAACCACCTCATCGAGTGGCTCATCATACGCCGTGTCCAACACTTCAGGAATATATACTACTACTACTACTACTATTACTGCAACTACTGCAACTACTGCTACTACTACTACTACTACTACTACTACTACTACTACTACTACTACTACTACTACTGCTACTACTACTACTACTACTACTACTACTACTACTACTACTACTACTGCTACTACTGCTACTGTTACTACTACTACTACTACTACTGCTACTACTACTACTACTACTACTACTATTACTGCAACTACTGCAACTACTGCTACTACTACTACTACTACTACTACTATTACTGCAACTACTACTACTGCTGCTACTACTACTGCTACTACTACTACTACTACTACTACTACTGCTGCTGCTACTACTACTGCTACTACTACTACTACTACTACTACTGCTACTGTTACTACTACTACTACTACTGCTACTACTACTACTACTACTACTATTACTGCAACTACTGCTGCTACTACTGCTACTACTACTACTACTACTACTACTACTACTACTACTACTGTTACTACTGCTACTACTACTGCTACTACTGCTACTACTAGTACTACTGCTGCTGCTACTACTACTACAATATACTTTTTTGTTCCTATTCTCATGATGCATCTGTGTACCAAATTTGGTTTGGCTTCGCCAAAGTTTTTGTCAGGACGTCACATTGGCGAGGACAGATATTTGGCCTGTTGCCATGGCAACATGATTGGAGATGGTGGAGATGGTCGGATGTCACGAATGTGTGTACCAAATTTTGTATGTCTACAACAAAGTCAAATGATCTTGTTCCATACAACCTCCCTAGAGGGCGCTATTGCATCCATTTGTAATTTTCTTGTATAAATGTGTTCAGGGTCGGGGTGTCCACCAACGATTAAAGTTTGAGTGAAATCAGCCAACGTTTGTGCGAATTATCACTAGTCAAAGTTTGATGACAGGCCACAAAAATGAACCCCAAATTTGCCTCATTCTCACGGCAAAACCATTTGATCTTTGAAAAAGCTTTTAACAATTTTAAAGTCGAGATGACTCAGAATGATTCTGGTGAGGCTACGTCAAAAACCCGAGGACGAGTTCGTTAAAATACGAGGACAGGAAAATGTGCCTTCGGAGCCACGTCGTAGGATCATTCCAGTATGGCCCAGTGCAGGCAGCGCGGCACTGCTGAGCAATAACAATAGGCCCGAGCCTTGGCGCTCGGGCCTAATAATAATAATAATAATATCGACATTATGATGAGGTCAGCATATCGGACTTTTTCAAACTTTGTTGTTTTTTTTAGTAAATTTTGTAGTTGAACATAAAAAACCCACATTTACAGATTCTCAAATGAGGTTGAAGATCTTATTTCTCAGCACCAATGGAGCGTCTCCAGGCTTTTTAGCAGCGGGAAATAAGCACGTGAATAATGGAAATAAGCACATGGATAATGGAAATCAGCACGTGGATAATGGAAATCAGCACGTGGATAATGGAAATCAGCACGTGGATAATGGAAATCAGCACGTGGATAATGGAAATCAGCATGTGGATAATGGAAATAAGCACGTGGATAATGGAAATCAGCACGTGGATAATGGAAATAAGCACGTGGATAATGGAAATCAGCACGTGGATAATGGAAATCAGCACGTGGATAATGGAAATCAGCATGTGGATAATGGAAATCAGCACGTGGATAATGGAAATCAGCATGTGGATAATGGAAATCAGCACGTGGATAATGGAAATCAGCACGTGGATAATGGAAATAAGCACGTGGATAATGGAAATAAGCACGTGTATAATGGAAATAAGCATTTGGATAATGGAAATCAGCACGTGGATAATGGAAATCAGCACGTGGATAATGGAAATAAGCACGTGGATAATGGAAATCAGCACGTGGATAATGGAAATCAGCACGTGGATAATGGAAATCAGCATGTGGATAATGGAAATCAGCACGTGGATAATGGAAATAAGCACGTGGATAATGGAAATCAGCATGTGGATAATGGAAATAAGCACGTGGATAATGGAAATCAGCACGTGGATAATGGAAATAAGCACGTGGATAATGGAAATCAGCATGTGGATAATGGAAATCAGCACGTGGATAATGGAAATAAGCACGTGGATAATGGAAATCAGCATGTGGATAATGGAAATCAGCACGTGGATAATGGAGACCCTCCACCAGAAAAGTTACATAACAGAGGTTGTGACTTGGAATTGAGTCTGTTATTTGGGCCTGAGACTTGACTTGATGAAATGGACTAAGACTTTGGACTCGACTCAAACTTATACAGGCTCAGACTGGCAATCTGTATAACCAGTGGACCAGTCCACATTTGGACCAATTTTGGGTCACTTTCCATTTCAACTGGTCTTTTCCTTATATATTTTGAACATGTCTGTCTCACTCATCCCATAAAGCATTGCGGCCACTAAAATAGTTCTCTTTTTGTCCACGCTACCAATAGCGATCACCCCCCGTCCTCAGTTTTGTTTTGGTCAGGGTGGGCTGGGCAGGAAGAAGAAAAATGCCAGGGCCAAATTTTGCTCCCGGTCCGACCCTGGACTTGAAGGTCAATGACTCGGGACTTGACTCGGACTTGAGGCCTGTAACTTCAGAAAACTTGATGCTTCTGCAAAAAAATATGTTTTTAGGAAATACTTTTCTCTTTACAGTTGATACATGCGGTGCTTCATTTTAGAGATACAAAGTGGTACTACTACAGTAATATACAGAACAACACAGTAAAACAGAGGGAACTACAACGAACATGATCCTTCCGATATAGAGCAGACTACACGACAAAATAACTGTTATTCAGCACTTTTAAATCTGAATTCTTTCTATTCTGACCGTAATGATTCACTCTAAGATCTTGTCAAGACATTTAAAAAGAAAAAAGAAATGCATTTCTGCAACTCTTATGTAAATACTCATATAAATATACCAAATATAACAGCTGACGACTTTATATCCTGTGGTCCGCAGACAGATCCCGCCGCAGTCTTTACGATCGGAGATTTTAAGTCTCATCCGATTCTCCTCGCATCTGTGGTGTTTGCGTTTTTTTGCCGCACGTTTAAAAATCCTTTAGTCTCACGGCCTTTCGACACCACAAATTGAATTGCAGCACTACAGAGGAGGGTAGAGAGAGTGCGTTTATAGGAAAGGCTGCTGCTGAAGCCAGTCTGTTCTTGTCGGTCCTTGCTGTACATTTTAATCAAGCCTTTCTGGGAACAGCAGGAGAAATGTGTGTACTTACCTGAGCTCTTAATTAAACTTTAATATCCAAATGATCGCGCGGCCGCCGGTATTGATCCAGTATTTCCTCATTTGTGCAGCTGAACAAATCCATCCATCTTTGAGTTTTACAGCTAAATATTTCATGAAACGCAGGCAACGCTGTGATTGCAAAAACGTATAGATTTTAGTCTTCTGTATTTCTCTACAACGTAAATATTTTTAATAAATCATGATCTCTGTAAGAACTTTTACGATCAGAACAACACAAACAAAATGCACTAAACTTTTCTAGTGAAGAGCCGTCTTGATTTGCGCAGTATTTATCACTTATTTCGTTTTTTTCAATGATCAATTTTGCATTTATTTTGGACCCTCATGCTGTGTTCTGATAGAGCTCTGAAGGGGGAGTGACTTAGCGCCGAGAGCAAAAGGAGCAGACAGTCAGGGTGTTGAAAATAAAAGTCTATACATCCATTTTTTTTCAGCTTATCCGGGGCTGAGTCATGAAGGCAGCAGTTTAAAGTAGGGACTCACAGACTTCCCGCTCCCCAGACGCTTCCTCTTGCTCCTATATGTCAGAGTCAAGGCCCGTGGGCTGGATCTGGTCCGCGGGCCTTGACTCTGACAAGGGGGGTCTTCTATGGCCCCCGGGATGATATTGATTTATTATTAGAACCGGCCCACAGGCTGCAGCAGGCCAGCAGCCCGCAGGTGTTTAACACACAACAATACTACATTTCCCACAATGCAACGGTGACGCACAGAGCGGGAGGCGGCTTCATTTCATTATGCATCAGCGGTCATTAGCATAACAGCAAAAGTCAACTTTCAGATACTCATCAAAAATGGCAAAACGGAAGGTGAACACTGAGAACCAGGGGTGGGAGTCGGATTATATGTTCACGGAGGTAAGTGGAAAACCTGTGTGTCTTCTGTATGGAAAAAGTGTGGTGGTATAATCTGAGACAGCATCATGAAACGAAACGCGCAGACAAAGACAAGAATATGGACATGGAACAAAGGCTACAGAAGGTGGAAGAATTAAAACGAGGTCTTAAATCTCGGCAGGCTCTGTTCAGAAAAGCCAAATCACAAAGCGAGGCTGCTGTCAAGGCCAGTTTTATTGTGGCAGAAGAGATCGCTAAATCAGCCCGGCCATTTACAGAGGGGGATTTTTATCAAAAACTGTATGCTTAAAGTTTGTGATGCAGTTTGCCCACACAAAAGGCAACTCTTTTTAAACGTGAGCCTGAGCAGAAACACCATTGCTGAGTGTGTAGACCAGCTGTCCATCAATCTAAAAGAGCAGCTTGTAAAAAAGGGAAAAGATTTCATCGCATACTCCCTGGCTGTGGATGAGAGCACTGACACTTCTGACGATGCCCAGTTGTCAATTTTCATCCGCAGAGTGGACTCCAGCCTGAGCGAGACAGAGGAGTTTTTGGCGTTAGGTCCTATGCATGGCACAAGTACAGGACCTGATCTGTATGAAGAGGTGTCAAGATGTGTAAATGAGATGGAGCTGCCTTGGGAAAAACTCGTGGGTTTGACAACAGACGGAGCACCTGCGATGTGTGGACATAGGAGTGGACTGGTGGAGAGGATACGGGAGAAGATGCAGGTGGAAAACGCCACAGGTGAGATGACTGCTTATCACTGTATCATACACCAGGAGCCATGTGGTAAAGCCTTGAAAAGGGAACATGTAATGAGCACCATCACGCGCGCAGTTAACTTTATCAGAGCCAAAGGTTTCAATCACTGCCAGTTCAAAGCGAATTAGAAACAGAGCATGGTGATTTGCTCTATCACACTGAGAGCGATGGCTAAACCAGGGAGAGGTGCTGCAAAGATGTTTCGAGCTGCGTGAGGAGATTTGTCTGTTCTTGGAAAGCAGAGGGAAAGACACAACACAACTCCAAGAGGAAACGTTTGTGTGAAATGGCTTTTCTGTGTGATATCACGAGTCATCTGAATGCAATGAACCTGCAGCTGCAGGGTCGGGGTTGTGTCATCTCTGATGTACAGTACAGTGAAGGCTTTTAAAACCAAACTGACTCTGTGGGAGGCACAGATGTGGAAAGAAAACTTTCCTAGCTGCCAGACCATGAAGGAGAAGCTCTCTACCAGTGTGTTCCCGAGTGCACAGTTTGCTGATAAAATTTGTGTACTTGCCGCTGACTTCCGACTTTGTTGACTTTGAAGCACAAAAAAGCAGGTTTACTGCCAACTGCAAATGGATTACTGCTCAGTAATCCATTTGCAGTTGACGTGGAAAGCTCACCACCAAACCTCCAAATGGAGTTGATTGAGCTCCAATGCAGTGACGCACTGAAGGCAAAATATGCGGCAGTGGGAGCTGTGGAGTTTGCCTGTTTCCTCCCCGACACAATGCCCCAGCTGCGCATCCAAGCTGCTCAAACGCTCTGTATGTTTAGCAGCACATACTGCTGCTGAACACCTTCACTCAATCCTGAGGATTTCCTCAGCTCAGAGCCTGTCCCCGAACACTGATGAACTTGTACAAAAGATGAGACACCACCAAGTATCAGCCTCAGCCTCAAACAAGTGAACATTACTGTGCAATAACATATTTAGAGTTTTTACTCAGTTAAAGTTAAAAAGTTAAAGTTAAATAATTTTTTTCACAGCACATGTGACTTTTCTTTGAAGAAAATGTTGTTTTTCTCTTATCCATAGATTTTTGCACTTTATTTTTTTGTATTTCAATCCACTTATGTTTTAAAAATATTTCAGTTGGGTGACTGATAGAAAATTGCTGATATTATTTATTTCTTTGACGTAAATTTAGCCTACTTTTGCCATTTCCCTGAGAAAATATACTGATGGTGCCATGAATAATACCACTTCATTCATTTAATGTGCACGTTATGGGGATTTTTATATAAAGGAACTTTGTCTTTTGTGCCTGTTGAAAATGAAAAATTATGAGAAAATATTGCTTTATTTATCCAATCCGATCATATAGTAATATATTTGTTAGTTTTTCAGTCGGTTCAATTAGGTTCACTAGACTATGTGCAGCCATTTTAAATTTTTTCATTGAACATTCGATCAGTCCGGCCCTCGGCTTGTAGCTAATTTTTTCATTTGGCCCCCTGTCCATTTGTCTTTGACATCCCTGCTCTAGCTCCTCCAGTTCTGAAACAATTCAAAAACAAAAGTGAAACTGACAAAACAACACTAAAAAACAGCGTGCACTATATCTTTAATAAGTGCTTTTTATTGCTCAAAAATGCTAAAAAAAAGTGCACATCTTAAGGCCGCTACACACTACAGGATTTTTCGGTCTTCACGATTTTAAACTTGAGACAAAAAGTGCACACTGCAGACATGAGGAGAATCTTGTGAGACTTAAAATTTCCGATCGCAAACACTGCAGCAGGATCTGTGTGTGGACCACAGGATATAAAGGTTTGAGCGCGATGGCGTCAGCTGTTTCCTGTCTACAGTAAAACCACTCGCTCTGAGACTCTGAAGTGTTCAAAGATCAGAGCTCTGCACTTCCAGTTTAGACACAAGTCAAAACTGTGTTATTATTTGTGAAATGTGGAGCAATACTTCAGATACAGGATTTTTAAAGCAGAAAAGAGGAGATAAAGTCCACAGGAAGTAGAGTCACTGTCGCTGATCTGCAGCTTTATGATCCGTGCGCTATGTGGATGGAAACAAACACACGTGAGGAACTATCTCGACTTTTTACTTTTAAAGAACGCCACAAACTGGATTAATAGCGCGGTTTTGTGGACTGGATGTCATTATTTGCGGAGGACAATTTCTACAGATAATGTGGATGAGATGGTTCAATTTAAATTTATCGCTTTAAGAGAGGTGAGGAATAAAGTCTTCTCATTATTTTCTCTATATCCTGAGTTCGTATGTTGCGTCTTTGTGTCTGTCATTTCTTTGCTCCTGACGCTCTGTTTTATTGGCTGTTCCCGTCGTGTTGCTGATGTTTGGTGGTTCTGATCTGACACTGACTCCACACACATGAACGACAATCCTACACGAATTTTAGAAAATTGGGTTATGCCTCCACAAACTCTGGGAGAAGAAATCGCAGCCAAAATCGTGCAAATTCTTGTGTGGCGGCCTCTACAGTGAGGCAGCTCATCTCTCCACTACCTGCTTGTCTCCATGGAAATAACTGCATTGCTGTACTGCAGAACATTGTAGACAAGGCAAAAAACATCCTCAAGACAAACAGATACGGGCTCTCCACCAGAAAAGTCACACAATGCACCTTTATCAGTACCCATCCCCCTCCACCTCGCTTCATGGTCCATTCCAGCCAGAACAAATAGACTCAGGGACGGCTTCTTTCCCAAAGCTGTCACCAAACTAAACTCAAACTTACACTGAGAACTTATGCTGCCACTTGGACCAAAGTAGCTCTTATCTGTTTTGTCAATTTGCTCTGTCAGTGCCCCTGTCCCCTCTGTCTGTGCACTGAAAACTGCAGCATTTGCACTGGCACTGAACACTTTAGTCCCAGGTCTGTTATGTGTCTGTCTGTGTTTGCACACGTTTTATTGTAGTTTGTGTATTAGCAAGTAGTTTTATACATTTTTGTGTGCAGTTTGAAGGAGCAGCTTTTCATTTTGTTACACTGTGTATAATGTAGTGCTGTCAAGCGATTAAAATATTTAATTGCGATTAATCGCACGAATGTCATAGTTAACTCGCGATTAATCGCATTTTAATCGCAGATTTTTGTCACATGAAAAACCATTGTAATTCTCTTATCAGCACAGAAAAGTGAATGGGCTTTGTACAAATGTTTATTATTGCAAAGCATAATATTTCACAGCGACTGACATCCATATCTTCCATATTAAATGACAAAAAAACAAAAAGAGCCCCTGAAAACAGGCTAATGCTAAATAAAATGCACGCAGGGGAGGCGTAGAATCTGCATCACTGGTGTGTTTGGCCATCAAATGGTATTTCAAACTGGATGTGCTCCGATGGTAACTAAGTTCACATTAACAGTAAGTGCAGATAACTTTAGTTTTATCTATCGAACCATCCTTCTGTGTTTTTAATCGAAACTTCCCGTTCAGAAGTGTTTCTTTTGCTTCTATGTCAAGTTGGCGCAGTCTTGGCTGGTGTTGCTCTAGTTGGGTTCTTCTTTGTTTGATATTTGGAAACGTATTGCTCCGTACCGCCACCATGTGTACGGGCGTGATATTACAGTCTGTAGTTTTTCTAACATTCGTGGCAGTTTAAAAAGCTTATAGAAAAACTACATCAGGTCACACAGCGTTAATCAGCGTTAAAAAAATTATCGCCATTAAAATTAGCTTGAGTTAACGTGATAATAACACGATATTTTTGACAGCACTAGTATCCAGTGGCCATACCGGCTTGTCAAACCCTTATCCCTTCAGATCTCAGAAGCTCAGCAGGGCCGGGCCTGGTTAGTACTTGGATGGGAGACCACTGGGAATTCCAGGTGCCACAGTGGGGCCAGTCGCAAAAACTGTCGTAGTGTCCTTAGGCAAGGCACATCACCCACATTGCCTAGTATGAAAGTGGTGTGTGCGTGAATGGTGGTGGTGGTCGGAGGGGCCGATGGTGCAGATTGGAGCCTCGCTTCCGTCAGTCTGCCCCAGGGCAGCTGTGGCTACAATAGTAGCACCACCACCGGGTCTGGAGTGAATGAATAATGCTCTGTAAAGCGTCTTTGAGTGTCCTGAAAAGCGCTATATAAAACTGATGCATCATTATTATTATTATAGTATAATGACAAGGCTTTCTATTCTATTCTATTCTATTCTATTTCTATTTTAAACAGGGGTGTGCATTGCCTTGAGTCTGACAATATGATGTATATCATAATATGCAAGTCACGATTCGATATATCCCAATACTAAAACATTGGATGATATATTGCGATTTACCAGTAATTACTTCTAATAATATTGTCAACTACACCTTCACAAGAACTAAATTGTATGAAATACAGCTCATTACCTTGTCTAAATCATGAGAACAGTGAATGTAACTATTGAATTTTAGTGAAAAATATTATTTATAAAATCAATTCCGATGCATTTCGAATCGAAATCAAGAATTGTGCAATGAAGCATCACGATATATCACTGAATAGATTTTTTCTTACACTCCTAATTTTAAAATATATGGAAAGAACTACTGTTTGTAAGTCTGGTTTTTCATATGGATACAACAGTGCCTATTTTAAGAACATTTTGTACACTGGGCCAGATATATACTCATGTACACAGAAATTATTATTTGACAAATAAAAGAGAAAAGAAAACCGTTTTAATTAGTTGAAATTTTAATGTATCAGAAACTTTTGGTTAGAATTCTCCCTGGTTTGGTGTTTTCAATGTGTCATGTAATTGTTGTCGCTTTGGCACCTTTTAAACTGACATCTTTGTTGAATCATTGTATAAATGTGCGGTTAAGATTCATGATCAAAACTACTGTCACTACTGTCCCCGTCTTGCAAAATACAATTCATCAAATTTCGAAAATCTAATGATATATACAAATATTTGTTTGCTATTCAAAATTCTTCATGGCGCTGCTCCTCCTCTGAAGAGTTTTGTCTCATTGAGTTCTGAAGAAACATCTCGAGTGCACTGTCCTCAAATGTACGACCGCACTCACCAAATCCTCTTTTGCCTCTGTCGCTGTGAGTCGCAAGAATAATTTGCCAACAGAGATTTGAACTTGCTCAGGTTTTCAAATGTTCTGCACATCTGAAAAGTTCTGCACAGAGACCATAAAATGAAGACAACAAAACGAAATTGATAAAGTCGGTCACACCGATCCTAACACAATAAAACCAGTAAAATCAAACAGAAGCAAAACCATCAAATTGATAAAATAGCAGTGAAGTCAAATAAATCAAATAAAAGACACAGAGGAGCACAACAACACATTCACTTTTGCTTTTAAAATCCTTTTCTGTGCTTCTGTGTGGTCCACAAGCTAAAAACAATAAAAACACAGCAATCTAAAAACACAAAATCATCTCACTCAGCCCCGCTCATGCCCTGCCTTTAATTCTTAGAAACAGAAACAAAAACAATTGCATCTGACTGTTTTACTTCTGAGGTCAGACTTTCCCCTGATCTACTGTTTCCTCAACTTCATTAGCAGTTTAAGTACAGACTTTTCTTGAAAACCAAGCAACAGTTTATATTCCAAGAGTAAAAAAAGTAATCCAACAATTCTGCGTTTGTGCCAGAGCATCTGTGCAAGCTCCGTTTGAACTTCCAGCGATGACAGTCTCAAATTTTCTTCACAAATTGCTTCTTGATTGGTTTAAAACAATCATTTATCTATACAACAGGTATTATCCAACCAAATTAAGTCAGAATTAGAGAATAAACAAAACAAAAATATGAGAATTATGCTTTAAATAAACCCTTTAAAGCTTCTATTTTACACGATTTTCTGATCTAAAGTATGTTCTAATGTGGTTTCTTCATGGCAAACAGACCTGGAGTTGTGTTTCCTTTCACTCACACTTGTTTAACGCACAAACTCTGCAGATTTACTAGGCTGAGTCCGTCTTTCAAACAAAAAAATCACTCTTTTTCCAGTCCATTTTGCACCTTCAAACCACAAATCTTCACAAGCACGAGTAATTGGTTTCCATTTTAAGTCATTTGTTCAGTTGATGGAACTGACAACAACAAAACCCAGGAAACATAACCCGACGATCAGCACTTTCCAATCCGACCCCTCCGTCTCCGAAGCGTAGATTTATCTTGTGGAGCGGGGGTGTGCGCGGACCTAACCACAAGTACTAGTTCATCATGTTAGCCTAGTTATGTGAAGCCACGCACGGGAAAATTCTACCGTTATAAATCTCTCCTTCTCTTTTTTTCTCAGGCGAGAGCGGAGGGAGGCGGTTGCGTAAGAAAAAAAAAAAAACGTAATTAGGCGTCCTGTTTGGTGTTTCATCAACGTCTTCAAGGGACTAATCTTGTTGTGATGGGAGAATTCAAAAGGTGCTCTTATGATTCATTATTCATTCATTATTTCGGGGTCGCTCTGTCCTGAAATGATCCGTGCTGTTGTGGTTGTGTGCACGGACCAGGCAGTGTGCAAAGAAGTGGACCAAGGGAGTGACCCGTAGCGCTCCAGTCAAATAAGACAGTATTCCAGTTATGAGAAAATGGGGTATTGTAGCTGGGATATTCCGATAGTAACCGGGATATTGTGGCAGGTATATACAATAATAAAAAGACAAACAAACGTGATTTTATTATGATTCTACAGTATGTCTCCAATGTGATGTACGTACAGAACAGACTCACCATCAGCAGCACATCCTCTGTCACAGAAAAAACACTCATATTCCACTGAGTCGTGTCCTTTAGTCTGACAGAAGCTGAACACATCAGCGCACAAGAAGTGAGATGATGTGTTCAGCACTCATAATTTACGCAAATGAGCCATGTGTTTTTAAGGTTCGTTTCTGTAAAACTTAAACAAATGTGCGTAAAGCCGCATTAAACACATTCTAATCTCACACGGGCTGATGCGGCTCTGTTGTAGTTATGGTTTATATGTTGTAAAGTTAAGTTTATTTCTGCAGATTTAAATGAAGAATCTGCTGCAGTGTAACTTCTACAATAGTGTTTGGAAATGTTCAGTTTGCTCTGCGCAGTGGATTGTGGGATAACTCACAGCTTCTTACCCGTTTCTCCCATCGCTCCACAGCCTGAACATGTCCAGGACCCGGGGGTGAGCAGGTCAGACCACAGCTGATGCTACACACCCTGGACACAGACTATTACAGCCCCTGTCCTCAGGCAGGAGGTACAAGAACCTCTCTCCCCAAGAACTGTGTTTCCCCCCTGCTTTTGGACTCATGAACACGATAACACCTGCCACTCTGTAACACCTGTCACTCTATAACACCTGTCACTTTATAACGCTTGTCACTTTTCATACTAAGCCATACCAACTTGTCAAAGCCTGATCTCGTCACATCCCAGAAGCTCAGCAAGGTCGGGCCTGGTTAGTACTTGGATGGGAGACGCTGGTCATTCCAGGTGCCACAGGGGGGCGCCAGTGGCAAAAACTGTTGTTGTGTCCTTAGGCAAGACACTTCACCCACATTTCCTAGTATGAAAGTGGTGTGTGTGTGAGTGATGCTGGCGGTTAGAGGGGCTGATGGTGCAGATTGGAGCCTCACTTCTGTCAGTCTGTCCCAGGGCAGCTGTGGCTACAGTAGTAGCACCACCACAGAGTGTGGAGTGAATGAACAATGTTCTGTAAAGCATCTTTGTGACATGTGTCTGAAATGTGCTATATAAATAAAAACTTACAACATCTGTCACTCTATAAAACCTGTAACTCTGTAACACCTGTCACTTTATAGCACTTGTTATGTTCAGAGTGTGATAGAGAGGACCCCAAAGCAGAGACAGAGGTGCAGGTAGGTTTTAAACAGGTTTATTGCAGGATGAGGTGATGGGAACTGGAGACATAGACCAGAAGGAAGACAGAAGGTAGACTCACTGGTTGTGGACAGGCAGGACGAGGACTTAGACAAGCAATGACACAGGGTAGAGGAGGAACTGACAAGGAATGAAGTGACAGACCAGAGCTCACAGGGAGAGGGCTGTAATGGGGCTGACTGATGATGAGCCGCAGGTGAACCACACAGCAGCTCAGCCACAGCCCTGGAGAGGTGCAGACACAGACACAGAAGGAGGGGGAAGACATAAACACCAAACCCTAACACGTGTCACTCTAAAACACTTATAACACACCTGTTACTTTGTTTTACTTTTGTCATTTTAAACACGTGTAGTTAACCGACTTTGTCCTCTTCTTCTGCCCTACCGTATCTTTTCTATTTGTGCATCAACATCTTGTTTTTTTTTATCTTATTTTAACTAACTTTTATCTTTGTTTATTCTAGTAATCTTTCTTTAACATGGCACCAAAAGGAAGTTCCCTGTTTGTGAATTTTGTTCTCTGACGACGTCCATAAAACCGATTCTGACGACTCTTTGTGAACAGTTCAGATCGTCGCTCCAGCCCCTTCGGCGTACGTCACGGGGCCAACCAGGTCACACTCCGAAACGCTTCACAATCCAGCTGGCTCGGCTTCCACTGCAGCGCTGCGGTTTGGGGGGAAGCCAAAGGTGAAGTGCTCAAACCAACCAAAACAAATATGGCAAAGCTGACAGATGTACTTCAGTGGAAATATGGACACTTTTTTGTTTTTTAACATTCCAGAAGGTAAACACTTCGTGCATTTGTGGACGGAGGAGATGGCTGTGTTTTTCTCTCGACTGGATTTAGCACGAGTTTTGATTTCTCAACTTGTTCTGCTGTTTTGGCGCTAAAATGACTTCTTTTCAAACTCTTGGAGGTCCATCCTTCAGGCTGTCGTCCAAAGACTGTGGAGCTCCCCGTTCAGAGGACTCTTAAGACGCAGCAGAAGACTCTCTTTTTTTAGAAATACTTTCAGCTGACTGGGTTTTTACATTCTTTTTTTATCAACATTTTTATCTATGAAAAGCTGTACACAATTACTTTTTGCTTCACTAGCAAGGACCACGCTAACAACACATGTGCGAAGAGAAAAGAGTTTATGATATGGAGATGAGGCGGGTCGGCTGGGTTGAGACTCAGGGTGGGGGGGTCCGTCTCAATCTTCACATGGCCCAGCAGGAACGGGACCCCCCTCGTAGGCGTCTTATGTCTGGAAGTGAACAGATCGGGGTTGGGAGGGTGAGGTCGAGTTATTCGGGACAAACTGGGTCGCCGGGATAGGCTGCTACAAAGATGCTCCTGGGAAATTGTGGTAGAAGTGAGCTGTGATTGGCTGGAGAGGAGGCGAGGGCGGCTGAGGCGTGGTCCTGCTCCTGAACCTAAGCTAATCATATTAACTACATTCATCAATATTCAGCCCCACCTTCTTTCCACCTTTTCCTGAACCTGTGAGATCCGGTTCAGACTGATATGTTTCTGACTGATATGAAGGGAACATGGAGCTCAGCAGTGACCACTCCAGTAATTTTCCATTCATTTTTCAAACACGCTTTACCAAAATTTCAAATATTAAGAGTTCAAAGACATTCCAGAGGCTAAGTAATATCCATAATGCAATGGTTTAAAGTCCAATAAGCACATTTAAAGCAGATCTATTGTGCCAAATCAACTTTTTTAGAGCGCTGAATCATATTGTAGTTGTTTCTCCTCAACATTTTTTCAGCGGAAGTCGTATTTGGCATGATTTGTATGTATCAAAAATCTTTCAACACTTATTTTCAAGACGCTATGTTGCTGAACAGTACTTGCCCGCTGCTCTCTACTTACTCCCTTCTCCAATTCTATTTTCTTAATGTAGGATCCGGCAGCGTTCCATAGTCATTTTGGAACAAATGAAATGCAAACATCCAATCGGAGGTGCCCTACAAAAAAGCTTGGCCAAAATTTAAGATACAATTCTATAAGACTTAAATCTATCAGAAAATGAATCACCATTATTCACTCATTTATATGAATTTGTGTAGAGGTAGCTCATTTCGACAGGCCGAGATCTTCTATCAAATAAGGCTCCCACTGTATAAGAGAGAGAAATGACTGGAAACACTGAAATATATAATGTCTAGGCTAGAGTGTGAATTTCCTATTATAATTTAGTGATATTTTACCTTTACAACAAGTTACAACATTTTCTTTGCTTTACAGGGTTAACTGGTCAAAATATACCGTAAAATACCAAAAAAGAGGCGGGTTCCAGTTGACCACCGGGTCCCCTTTAAACGCCGGGTGCAGGTGTATATTTTGATAAATAAACGTCGGTTCCAAGTAAACGGCGAGTCTAACGTTCGTGCTGAAGACAGAAGTCGTGCTGCAACAACAGGAGCAGGACTGATGCTCGCGTCGTCTCTACACAAACCAAACTTAAAACCACACGGCTCATTTGCATAAACTATAAATGCTGAAAAAACAGCTCGCTCCTTGTGCCCCGATGTGGTGGGTGAACGTTCTCACTCTGCTGCTCCACACTCGCTGCGTCTGTCATTTGTTTTAACAATTTAACTTTCTGTAATTCAGGAGTCGCTTTCAAATGTGGGAAACTCTCCGCTCTGTAGATATTTTGCTGCAACATTTCAAATAAACTCGCCGACGTCTGTATAGGAAGTCGCCTAAGTTATAGTCACACTGGTTAAAAGAATTTGTTTCCCAGTTTTGGTGAGCACGATTTTTGTGAGGAAGGAATTGATCACATGCCCCATATTGCCGTCAAATAAACGCCTGGTCTATTAAGTGACTGAAACAAATAAACGCCCCGGCAACTATTTGGTATTTTACGATACAATAGAACTTCTGCCTGGGTAGCTCAAATCAACAGGACACCGGTTCTTTTTTTAATGACGTTTGTGGTCAATTGTTTCCATATACTGATTAGTCCTTAATCAGCTTTCAAACTATTATAATGTTGTTGTTGTTTTTCAGATCAGTGGGTAAACGTCAATGGGAAAAATGAATAAGCAGTGTAGTTCTGGACTCAGGGGCAGCAGGCAGTCACTGTTGGGCTCCTTAGGTACAAGGAAACTCTAATCTGTCAAATATTAGGGCACAAGTCGAGGCCGTGGGCAGTGCTCTTGTCCCAGTCCTTGACATTTGCCGACATTTCCTGACATTTGTGGAAACGTGAACGTCTCGGAGAACTGATCAGACCGCGGAATATCAACAAGCCCGTCCATCTGGTGTGGCACAGACAGCAGCCCGACGCCCGACCCAGCTCTGGGGCCCTGGGAACTTCAGCGGGAGCCTGGGATCAAGAATACACACTTCTTCAATACTTCACCGTGAGTCTGCCTTTCAGTATCAAAACAAATACGGCGGCTTACAGGGAAAAAATATCACAGGGGAACTTGGTGGATTTCTGCATCAATGAGCGAAGCACTAAACTCTGTTCCTCTGAGGTGAGAGAAATAAAGACTGGGCGAGCATGTTTGGTTCTGCTTCAACACCGACTGAGTAAGTGACGACCAGACTGAGAAGTTGCACCGTATTATTAAATTAAATGCACGTGTGGGTTAACTACATTGAAAAGTGTCTGTGTACCATTCGTTCTTTTGAATTTCAGTTAAGAATGAAAAACAATCAAGTGAAAAGTTGAAAGTTTATTTCAAATACCAATCAACAAACAGTCTCGATGTCTATTTTAACTTGGATATTTTATTCTCTCTGATTGATTTGCCCCGGAAGTTCTGCTGCTAGAAGGACTTACCTGAAAAATCGTTGTCATTTTGTGGACAAACATGTCGTCTTCTTTTATAGCGATATATTTATGTCTGTGTCTTAGAAAGTCATTGTTGAACTCCATGACAAGAAACAGGAAGCACTGTTGACACTGAATTCATAGGTGATGCGCAAAGCAGAACTTCTGGGGCGAATAAAACAGAGAGAATATCCATCCATCCATCTTCTTCCGCTTATCCGGGGCCGGGTCGCGGGGGCAGTAGTCTAAGCATGGGCTCCCAAGCTTCCTTCTCCCCAGCCACTTCCTCCAGCTCCTCCGGACGGACCCCGAGGCGTTCCCAGACCAGCCGAGAGACATAGTCCCTCCAGCGTGTCCTGGGTCTTCCCCGGGGCCTCCTACCGGTGGGACATGCCCGGAACACCTCCCGAGGGAGGCGTCCAGGAGGCATCCGGACCAGATGCCCGAGCCACTTCAGCTGGCTCCTCTCGACGTGGAGGAGCAGCGACTCTACTCCGAGCTCCTCCCGGTGTGACTGGTTTATCGCGGATACAAGCGGCCGAAATAAACCAGAGAGAATAAAATATCAAAATTGAAATAAGCACCAAGAATGTTTTTTGACTGGTGTTATTTGAAATAAACATGAAATTAAATAATAATACAGGTCAAATCTGCACCATCAGACCACCAGCATCACTCACACACACCACTTTCATACTAGGAAATGTGGGTGAAGTGTCTTGCCTAAGGACACAACGAAACTGGTGCCCATCTTTGTCTTGTTTTTTTTTTGTTTTTTTTACTATATACACAAACAAGGGTTTTCTAGCATAGTTAAACTGACTTGAATTAAGCAGATTCATCTTAAAAGATCAATTTTAAGATTTTTTTACTTAATAAGATGAGATTTTTTTTTACTTGTTTCAAGATATTCCATCCTGATTTATCTTATCTAGATATTACAACTTATTTTAAGCACTTTTTATATTAAATCAAGCCAGGTTAAGCCTCTTTAACTTCCTTCTCAAACCAATAAGGTGAAAATCTTGCCATAAATACTTGAAACTAGTGTTTTCTGCTTAGAACAAGATTCATATTTTGTCTTGTTTTAAGAAAACTTGGTAAGTGAAAATTTCTTACTGCACTGGCAGATAATTTCACTTAAAATAGGGCATTTTTACCTAAAAATTGTTTTTTTTCTCTTATTTTTGATCGGCCTTTTTTGCAGGGTAAGGCAGTACATGTGGCCGCACTGTCTGAAAATCAGCAGACTAAGGTACAACACACAATACTGAGTTTTTTATGGTGTTATAAAGTGACGTGTTATAACGTGACAGGTGTTGCATGGGTTGTGATAAAACAAGATCTGGTTTTAGGAAAGTGGTGACATCACTTATCAAAGCAATAACATCTCCATGGCGACACTGAGGTATCTCCATCACAAAAGTTACACAGTGTACAGCTCTGAGTGTCCTGGGATTTCACTCCTGTTCTCCATTAGAAAACATGAGTTATTGTGCAGCGCTTACCAAAATCAAATCGGTAGTTTGCATGAGAATTGAAAGAATGATAAACCAAACAGTGAGAGGAATGTGCTCGGCTGGGTTTATATTTGAGCTGATTTTAATAGCGCGTGGTTTTAATGTGGCGGAGCGTCGCATGCGAGGCACATACAAGAGTCTTTATCGGCTGCAGATCTCCTCCAGGCCTCGGGCAGACGGCAGGAGGACCAGCGCTGTGCAGAGGCAGCCATACTGAGACCCAACGCACTGTAAGTAAGAACATATGCATGGTCCAGGCCCGTGGGAAATAAATACGAGAACGCAGAGATAGAAGAGGAGAAAGGGCAACCCAGCATTTACACTGCGGGAAATAGGGTTGAAAGAAAAAGCATCTAAGTTGATCTGTCAGTCAAAGAAAAAGAGGTAAATAAGTGTCAGCTTCGATATTCATAATAATTAAAGTGTTTTCACTCCGGTGTGTAAGTTGCACCAGCCAAAAAAATGTGTAATGAAGAAGAAAAAACATATAAGTCGCACTTTTTGGGGGGAAATTTATTTGATCAAATCAGAGACCAAGAACAGACATTTCATTGAGAAAGTGAAGTTCTAGTAATAAGAATAGAACAGAGAAGAACATTCTGAACATGTGTCTGGTGTGTTCACGTCACATATGAACAGTTATTCACAAAACTAGAGCAGAAACAACAGAACAAGTTTACCAAAAACTCTCCATCTCACTGCAAATCACCAAATCCACTGAATTCCAAAGATAAGATAGGACTTTATTGATCTCGCAGTGGAAAAATTCAACAGTCACAGTAGCTCCAGGACAGTTTAGTGCAAAAAAAATAAAAGTGTGACCCTCGGTGTCACTTCTGAGCAACTCCACCAACTCCAGCTAAATCCAACTTTTAGCCACGAGGAGCTTCATTTTTAGGTCTTTTCCACCAGCACTGTTTAGCACAGCACGACACGCTTTGTTTGCTTTTCGACTGGGGGTTGGACCTGGGAGCCGTTACTATTTTCCCTACCTGTTTCAGAGCCCAGCAGTCTGTCCACGTCACCGACCGCAGTCAACGTTTCCTCCGACTGATTGGTCAGAGGAAATGTCGTCATACGCGCGACGAGGCTCGAGGATCTTTAAATAATCACCTGCTGTGTGGAAAAACACACCGAGAACACGACAACAGCGAACACATCAACAGAGGAGAAACAACGGAGCAGATCGTGAAGACCGCAGTGTGACACTAATAATGTCGCCTAAAAATGACACAGTGTCGTCCCCGCTACGCCACCCACTTCCAGGTGGTAACGACTGTGTGGAAAAGCTTCACCGTGCTGTGCCGTGCTGTGCCGTGCTGTGCCGTGCTGTGCCGTGCTGTGCCGTGCTGTGCCGTGCTGTGCCGTGCTGTGCCGATAGTGTAGTCGAAAAGCCCTATACGTTTTCTTCATTACAGTTCGAGTTTCCTTCGCTTTTCTCCAGTCAAACACAAGTTTCTCTCACTCCAAAGTTTCTTTCTGCTGCTCGATCACCGTTTTCAGCTGCAGATTTCAGCACTTGCAGCAGGACAGCGGCTCTTTCTGCAGGAGACGTGCAGTAGAGCGAGAAGTGACATTGGAGCAGGAGGAAGAGCCTGAGGAGCAGATATTGTACACAAACCTTGGCTGGCCGTCAGTGTGAAAATAACCAACATGTGAAATTATAGATGTTTCCATTTTAGACCACCCAAACCATGAAAAAAATGCAACTTATAGTCCAAAAAATACAGTACTTTTATTTATTCTGATTGATGTGTGTTGTTCTCTGGTCCTCACACTGCAATGGTCTTGGAGCTCTTGTCGTCTTTGGTGTGGCTCAGGGGCTTCTCACAGAAAGAAGGTTCTGAGTTTTTCTGTGTGGAGTTTGCATGTTCTCCCTGTGTCTGGGTGGGTTTCCTCATCGACCCAAAACATGCACAGCAGGTCAAATCCAGCTGATGTAGTCCTGACCAAGACAAGCTCAAGATGGGAGGTGAGTCCTCGGACACTGAGCTGTGGTGCTCACTGCCTGTGAAGAGATGCTCCTGTGGCACTGAGGGATGGGTCACATTTCTGTGACTCACCTTTACTCAATTCATTATCTGGTCCCCATCCTGATTTCCTCCATACCACCACACACTCCCTCCACTCCTCTCCCCAGCTCTGTTCCCTCTCCTCTCTCCTCCTCCTCTCCAGCTCTGTTCCCTCTCCTCTCTCCTCCTCCTCTCCCATCCTCCTCTCTCCTCCTCTCTCCAGCTCTGTTCCCTCTCCTCTCCCCTCCTCCTCCTCTCCCCTCCTCCTCTCTCCTCCTCTCTCCAGCTCTGTTCCCTCTCCTCTCTCCTCCTCCTCTCTCCTCCTCCTCTCTACTCTCTCCTCTCTCCAGCTCTGTTCCCTCTCCTCTCTCCTCCTCCTCTCTCCTCTCTCCAGCTCTGTTCCCTCTCCTCTCTCCTCCTCCTCTCTCCTCCTCCCCTCTCCAGCTCTGTTCCCTCTCCTCCTCCTCCTCCTCTCTCCAGCTCTGTCCTCTCTCCTCCTCCTCCTCTCTCCAGCTCTGTCCTCTCTCCTCCTCCTCCTCTCTCCTCCTCCTCTCTCCTCTCTCCAGCTCTGTCCTCTCTCCTCCTCCTCCTCTCTCCTCCTCCTCTCTCCAGCTCTGTCCTCTCTCCTCCTCCTCTTTTCTCCAGCTCTGTCCTCTCTCCTCCTCCTCTCACGTCCTCCTCTTTTCTCCAGCTCTGTCCTCCTCCTCTCTCTTCCTCCTCTCTCCTCCTCTCTCCTCCTCTTTTCTCCAGCTCTGTTCTCTCTCCTCCTCCTCTCACGTCCTCCTCTTTTCTCCAGCTCTGTCCTCTGTCTTCCTGCTCTGTCTTCCTCCTCTCTCCTCCTCTCTCTTCCTCCTCTTTTCTCCAGCTCTGTTCTGTCTCCTCCTCCTCTCACGTCCTCCTCTTTTCTCCAGCTCTGTCCTCTGTCCTCCTCCTCTCTCTTCCTCCTCTCTCCTCCTCTTTTCTCCAGCTCTGTCCTCTGTATTCCTCCTCTCTCTTCCTCCTCTCTCTTCCTCCTCTTTTCTCCAGCTCTGTCCTCTGCTCATGTTCAAATCCAGACTCCAAACCCATTTAATTAGATGAGCCTTTCCCCATTAACGTCCTGATGTTTTCTGTGCCGTTTGATTGTTTTTAATTATGGGTCTTAATTCCATTTGTACGGTGTCCTTGAGTGCCCAGAAAGGCGCCTTTAAATAAAATGCATGATTATTTATGATCAAATACAGCGGACAGTAAAGTGCACCTTACACATCTGATGACCAGGACGGATCTGGCAGTGACTGACCTCATTACAGCACAGCACTGTAATATTTCTGTTAATGTGAAAGTAACTGTACGAGAATTGAAGTCATTTATCCTCCACATTCATCTCTCACTTTAACATTACCACTGGCAGAGCACTGTCTAAACAGTGACATACTGCAGTCTAACTGGAGTCTACTGGCCTTTATAGAGTCTAAATCAGGCCCCACACTTTTTCAGCTTCTTCTAAAATGATAAAGTCAAAATGATCTGCCTACTACAAAAATGCAAATCATTTCTAAATCTATTGAGAATCAGTCACAATGAAACGGTACTTGGACTTAATGATCTTCACGTGGGAAAAGGCCGACTCACATTAATAAGTTTTTCTAGATCTATCTCCATTTTTTACCTGACAAGTGTTAATTTAATAAGCCAAACAAACTGTGCTGCACTGAAACACTCTGCGCTCCTTTTTGGACCCTCACCCACAGTTTGAGAACCCTTCTTTAAGAGAACTTCCACTGGCACTTTACACAAAACTGTGAAGAAAGTGAAGTAAATGTGTAGGATTTTTAAACCAGATTTTTTTTTCCAAGTTCCACTGGAGTTACATTCTCTTACTGGTTTTGCAGTTGTATTTACCTCTGCACATTTACCAAACACACGTGACAAATACAGATGCATTTGTGGGATTTAGTCAAACTTCAACCACATGTGGCTGTACACCTGCTCTGTGCTGTACACCTGCTCTGTGCCGACACTGTAACATAAATTTAAATTAGTTTATGCTTTGCATTTCGTCTTGCTCTTCTATTCAGCATGCAGGGAGGGAGCCTGTATGCCAGGGGTGTCAAACTCATTTTGGTCCGGGGGCCGTATGCAACCTACTTTGATCCCAAAAGGGCCGGATCAGAAAACTCAGTTCTCTCTTCAAGTTATCGTATTTTTCTCCGTGTCTCGTAGTGGTGTTTAAGATTATATTCCTCGAGCAACGCCACTTGTTCCAAACACACTGAGCACAGATTTCCCATTCACCTCTATCAACAAATAAGAATTAGACTATTTTTCTTGGGAAATCCTGAACTCAGCATCTGCTTTTCTCATTTTTTGACATTTTGCTGATGAGGGTCACGGTCGACAGTCAAAACGATCGTCCTTTAAGAGCGTTTGGAAAGAGGAAAGTCTTCATTTGTGCTGCTCTGGTGGGAGTCGCAACGTACAAAAATGCCGGAGACGCTGCTATGCTAAACGGTGCAGAAAATTAACAGAAAAATCAGAAAATTTTAAGTATTTTAATAGAAAAATCAGCCGAGGGCCAGATTAAAGGTCTTGGAGGGCCGGTTCTGGCCCCCGGGCCGCATGTTTGACACATGTGCTGTATGCTCTGTATGCCTGCAGGAGCGGCGCACTAACGTGAGGACAGGTAGGATGTTTTAACCTGCCCTGGGATACACGCTGTTACGAAGTGGACGCTGTTGTGGACAAGCTGCGAGCGCTGGGTGTGTTTGTGGTGAGGCGTCGCGCAGTGTCCACAGGCTCCAGACGAGCGCACAGGCTGCAGAGACGCCCCACGCGCTCCTGCACACTGTTCACGAGTTTATTACCGACAGCAGTGGCCATAATGAAATAGGATCACACTCGACAACTGTCAGAAGACCTTGAGTCCAAGACAAGACCGAGTCCAAGCACCTTCAAGCCTGGCTGACCTGTGCACCAACGAAGAGGCGCTAAGTCTAAACCACCGTCTCCTCCCACTAAAGTTTATGTATAAAAGTCAGTGCATAGGTGTAAATATTGAGTTTCTGGGAATGTCGGCACAGACTCCTTGTGCAAGTTTGGCTTTCTAATATTTGAATAAGTAAATGATCTGGACTTTATTGCTGTTTCAAGTAGGGATGTCCTGATCTGATATTCAGTGTCGGTATTGGCTCCTGATCTGGCTCTTTTATGAGTATCGGACCAATCCAGTTTCACGTTTTTGCAGCATCGACACCACCATATCCTCTGTGTGGTACTTTTCACTACAGTGGCCCCTCGTTTATCGCGGGGGTTATGTTCTAAAAATAACCCTTGATAGGTGAAATCCATGGAGTAGAAAAACCCTGTAAAAACTGTAAAACCCCTCTGCAATATGAGCGGGGAGGGGGATCGCTCCTCACAAATCGGCTGCGAAACATAGTTGTGGGGAGTTGTTGGGGCTGTTTTTTATTCTTCAAAACAGACATGCACCTTCGATTATACAGAAAACAATACGCAGGTCACTCCTTAGCCAATCAGAACGCAGAACTCAATGCGCGTTCATACACTGTAAAACAAAGTATGCGAAATTGTACCAAAAAAATCTGCGAAAGGTGAACTGTACCACAAAACGAGAGTCAAACAGCAACACAATCACTGCAAACGAACAGTTTCTCCTGGAGGAACCAGCGGAGCCACTTTAACACGACCGATTTGATTCATCACTTACAAAAGAATGAACCGGGCGAGTTTGAGATTGACAAGCGCGAGACGGCAAAGCCACAGCAGCAAACACTGGCGGAGGTATCGGATCGGTATCGGAAAGAGCACTCCTTAACAAAATCGGATCGGAAGCCAAAAAATCTTGATCGGGACATCTCTAATTTCAAGTGTCTTTTTTAATCTAACAAACACGAGAAGAAAAGGCTGTTTTCCTCTACAGCAGCAGTTTATTCCGTCATTTTGCAGCACTACATAGACGACAACAGTACTTCTACAAAAGTACTTCTAACGCCAAACCCTTTCAAACAACGACAGAACTCCGAGAAAGAAAAACAGCGTATGAAGAGCAAGTTTCCATTTCCATTTTCACTTACGACTTAGTGTAAAACTGTTCATAAATAACTGTTTGTGTGGCCTAAAATCTTAAACCGCATCTCCCGCAGTGTCAGAATCCTACAGTAGACGGTATTACAGAGCGTGTGATATATTCAAAGTTCCTCTGTTCCTCTGTTTTAGGTCACGGCGACATGACCACAGAAGACCCCTGCAGTGGTTCTGGGGGTTACACCACAGAACCATATTAATCCTGTAATACTCTGCTCGTGTAGTGCTATTGATGCTTCCTGCAGAGTCAGCGCCCCTGGAGGATACACCCTCGCTTTGATGCGGGGCTCGGTGGCCTTGGATCGCGCTCCTCATTAGAATGCCGAGTACCCCCACCTCCATACACCCCCGTCCCGTATACACCCACACCTACAAACTACAGGCCTCACTCGTGCTCTGATCTCAGGCAGTTGAACGCCTCTCCACACTGTTCCATCCGCAATGCAGGGACGCTTTAATTGCAAGTGCATCAGTGATTACAAAAATAAGTTTAGAGAAGAGAGAAGCGGTGGGTATGTGTGTGGAGGGGAAGGGAAAACACATATTTTCAAAGTAATGGCGTCCTGATGCGTGATAATTACTTAATGTGCACGAAATACAACTTCAAGAGGAAGCTCGTCGTTATAGTTGTGTTAAATAAAGTAAAAAAAATGTGAAAAGGGTTTATCCGTGGGCATTTAGGAGCGTTGCCATAGCGATGAACTGCTTAAAACAATACATATGATATTTGAAGGAAGCTAAAACCATAGAACTATAGTCAAATCTGGAAGGTGAACCCAAGATGGCATCGTGTTGTTTTCGGTGGCCTGTGCTCATTGGGCTCAAAAATCAGTTTCTCTTCCACATCATGGGTGAGCTCCTCCCACCCATGTGACGTCTGTAATGTGCACGTCGTGGAGCGTTTGGGCCAATCAGAGGCTAAGGCTAAGTCTTACAAAGCTAACTTTTAGGTGGTTTGAAGATTTGAAAGAAATGTTTAAGTTTATATTGTGAAAATAGAAAAGAATCCTACAAAATCTGACCTTGGTTAAAGTTGTGGATGTTGTGTCAGCTGAATTCCCCCAAAATGCACTGAGCTCTATGGGAGAATTCTTTCTGGGTAAAAGTGAAAAATGCACAGGACATTCAGATGGCTGATGTCTAAAAGCTCTTTTTATTTTTAACCTGTTGCCACCCGCCTAATTTTGTCTGTGCACAACAGTGACACATATCCAAATGGCATATCTTATTAAAAGAAAATCTTAGACCCCACATGTTTGTGTGATACATCATTTTAAAGTTTAGACCTTCTAGTTTCTGTAGATGTGTATATGAAGACTGTGAGTGCAGCTAACCTACAATACAGACATTCAAAAATGTCTAAAAATTGAATTTTTTTGCCTCAGAAAAAAAACTAAATAATAAAGGCTCTAATTTGGGCATACTTCATCCTAGACATTTGTGGCTCACTACACTCACTGCTGAAGTTGTTGGCAACAACTGTGTAAAATTTCAGATCTCTAGGTCGAAGGGTTTGGATGCTGTGTGCCAAATATGTGCCAAATATGTGCCAAATATGCCAATGTTCCAAACTGTGCTCCATGCATTTTAACACTGCTCTGACCCTAAAACACATCTTGGTGGCTACAAATTCCCTTCCCAGATTATAATTTTTCAATTTTTCAGATATAAACCAGGACTGAACAAGGACTAAACCAGGACTAAACCAGGACTAGACCAGTGGCACCACAAAAACCCTCGGTTTAGGAGCGTTTAGAGACAAACTCCTACATCAGCTGTGCTCCTGTTCCATTTACATACACAGAAAAACTAGGAAACAGCACAGCACAGTGACAGACCTGATGCTCTGAAGGGGGAGTGACTTAGTGCCGTAGGGTTGCTCATGGTTATCCAGTCAGTCCGGAGTGAACGGGCTGTATTTATGGACTCATCTAAATCGTTCGTTTCACTGAAATCTCACGCGAGCGAAGAAAACAAACGGGATTATTCAGCTCAGAAACGACGGAGGCCAGAGTCTAAAGTCAGTGAATAACACGACTGACGGTATTTAAGAGCGAGTTCAGGATCACACCTAAAAAATGCATTTGGTGAACTGATGACTGACGGTTTTAACAAATGTTTGAAGAGGAAATGTGAAAATGTGCAACTCTGCCACAAAACTTGGAAAAAAAAAAGTGTAAACAAAATATTTTAAATTCCGGAGTGGAAGCAAAAGGAGGTAAAAATGAAGCAGAACATGATGTGATTTTAATGGGAAACTGGAACGAGCCTCAGAAAATCACGAAATATGAAAAAGAATTTGGCAAATGAAACTCACTCAGACACAAGTGAGTGAGTTTAGACACATTTACGACTGTGTTTATGTTATTTGTGAAGTAAAGAAGGGATTAAAAGCATTTTTGACAAAGGAAAAACACAAATGTTTAGGTTTTACTGGACAAATCGTACAAAAAAGTTGAGCCCACTGTAGTTAATACTTCATCTCCAGCTCCAGGACACTTTTCATCATAAATTCTACTTTTTGTGAAGGTCAAACACAAATTTGAGGTCAGAAAGTCAGAAATTCCAAATTGTTGCTTATTTTATACGTCACATTGAGCTCTGTTAACCAGGACTGAAAATACAGAATAATGTCTGTTTCACTTAAACCAGGACTAAACCAGGACTAGACCAGGACTAGACCAGGACTAGACCAGGACTAAACCAGGATTAGACCAGGATTAGACCAGGACTAAACCAGGACTAAACCAGGATTAGACCAGGATTAGACCAGGACTAAACCAGGACTAGACCAGGACTAAACCAGGACTATACCAGGACTAGACCAGGACTAAACCAGGACTAGACCAGGATTAAACCAGGACTAGACCAGGACTAGACCAGGACTATACCAGGATTAAACCAGGACTAGACCAGGACTATACCAGGATTAAACCAGGACTAGACCAGGATTAGACCAGGACTAGACCAGGACTATACCAGGATTAAACCAGGACTAGACCAGGACTATACCAGGATTAAACCAGGACTAGATCAGGACAAGACCAGGATTAAACCAGGACTAGACCAGGACTAGACCAGGACTATACCAGGATTAAACCAGGACTAGACCAGGTCTACACCAGGACTAGACCAGGACTAAATCAGGAACTAAACCAGGACTACACCAGGACTGAACAAGGACTAGACCAGGACTAAACCAGGACTAGACCAGTACTAAATCAGGAACTAAACCAGGACTACACCAGGAGTGAACAAGGACTAGACCAGGACTAAGCCAGGACTAGACCAAGCTTAAACCAGGACTGAACAAAGACTAGACAAGGACTAGACCAGTACTAAACTAAAAGATAAAAAGGAAAAAAAAAGTGTGATGCAATCAAGATAAACAATAATAATAAAAATAGAAATAATAATAAAAATAATAATATAAAGTGAATAAGTATATGTACAAAATTTACAAAGAGAATT
The DNA here is from genome assembly GCA_030686955.1 of Odontamblyopus rebecca. Taxonomy (NCBI): domain Eukaryota; kingdom Metazoa; phylum Chordata; class Actinopteri; order Gobiiformes; family Gobiidae; genus Odontamblyopus; species Odontamblyopus rebecca. The sequence continues at coordinate 27,799,233 of CM060671.1, forward strand.
GCAATATAAATACTATATATATAAAATCAAGAATGTACAAAATTGCAACCAGGACTGAACCAGGACTAAACCAGGACTAAACCAGGACTAAACCAGGACTAAACCAGAACTAGGCCAGGGCTAAACCAGGACTAAACCAGAACTAAACCAGGATTAGAGCAGGGCTAAACCAGACCTAAACCAGGTCTAAACCAGGACTAAACCAGGATTGAACCAGGACAAGACCAGGACTAAACCAGGACTAAAAGAGGACTGAACCAAGACTAAACCAGAACTAATCCAGGACTAAACCAGGACTAAACCAGAACTAAACCAGGACTAAACCAGAACTAAACCAGGGTTGAACCAGGACTAGACCAGGAGTAGCCCAGGACTAAACCAGGATTAAAAGACAGGCATTTAAAGCTCCACTGTGTAACATTTCCAGTAGAATCCGTGGAGATGTTGTCGATTCGTCTGAGAGTTCTGCAGAATGGCGTTAACTTGTCTTTTCCTATGGCGATAGTTAAGCGACACGTCTAGATCAAGTAACAGGTCAGATCTGTGGAGAGGCGACCCCCGCTGGCCTATGGATACACGTTTTTTAAGTTGTTTTTGAGCCATAAAAACACTGATTGCGTAAACAAAATGTGGATGTGTTTTTTGAGCTCAGTTTTTAGCATAATATCATGGGAGTTAAACCAAGTACGAAGTGCAGCATGTGCAGATATAGACACTTAAATCTATCAGAAAATGACTTAAACGTAGTGAAATGATCTGTCCATGCAGCAAGATCATTTTACTTAACATGTTCTCTTAAAATAAACCACCTCTAGACGAGAATGAAGCGTCTCTGTTAACAGGGGCCACTTCATTCTAGTCTAGAGGTTGGGTCATGGGCTGGAAATAAGTTTATGGATGATAAACATACTTGACTAAAGCAAATTTGTATCACTGAATCTAAAAACAAGTGAAGTGTTGCAGGGGGAAACTATGGTGAATGGATTGTAGCTTCTTTTAAACATTTACTGCCTAAATTTAAGACTTTCTGACTAGTTGAGTCATGGAAGAAATATCTGTGACCATTTTTAATAGAGATGTCCCGATCAAATTTTTTGTCTTCCAATCCAATTTTTTAAGGGGTGCTCTTTCCGATACCGATCTGATCCGATACCTTTTTTTAATTCCACCCTAAGGAATGGAAGGAACTTTGCCACTTTGCGCTTGTAAATCTCAAACTCGTCCGGATGATTCTTTTGCAAGTGACGAATCAAATTGGTGGTGCTAAAATGGCTCTGCTGGTTCCTCCACGTTTGTTTGCAGCGATTGCGTCGCTGTTTGACTCTGGTTTTGTTGTCGTGAAAAGTCCCACACAGCGACGTGGCGGCGTTTTGATTTAAAAACTCAGTAAAGTGCCTTGATGCCGCAAAACATGTGAAACTGGATCAGTCCGATGATGTGACTGAATTCAATACTGTCCAATACTCATAAAAGAGACAGATCGGGACATCCCTAATTTTAAAGATTATACAACCATCTCAGATGAAATTTGCAGTGATATGTGGCAGCAAATGTGGCATAAGACCTTCTAGAGGAAATACTTTGAGGGAATTATCTATCTCCTCACCAACCGAAGCACCAGAGTAAGAGAGAGGTGTTGTGTTCACCTGGCTCCCCTGCTGTGATGCTGCAGGACAGAGTTGGGACACTTTTGGCTCTTCCTGTCCTCAAACTGCCCTGACACAGAGGTGGTAATACAG